>JAQLOL010000020.1:19155003-19190355 GCA_029783665.1 Naso thynnoides
ATATCGGATTGATATCGGTATCAGCCGATATTCAAGGCTGCAATATCGGTATCGTATCGGAAGTGAAAAAATAGTATCTGGACAGCCCTATTGCTAATTGGATAACCACTTTTTCAGGACTCCAGCCATAGACTTAAGCTCAGCTGGCCAAGCTTGCCACCTCTTTGAATGGCTATAAGTAACTCTAATCAATCAGCTAATATCAGCTAATAAAAAGGTAACATGGGTTTAGCTCTAAATGCCATGCTACGAACTACATTTTGCAAGATAACGTTCAACTAATCATGATGAAGGTACCTTCATCAAATAGTAATCTTTACCGAACAGCGCTTGAACACACCACAATGAAACTCAATATGGTCTTCGTCCCAAACAAAGGAAATGAAGAAAATTACGAATCATACGCAGTTTACTGGGTCATTTAGTTTAATGCTTCTGTTGTAGTGAAAAAGGAGCAATCATCAGCCTCTTGAAATTCTTTGAGAAGGTCTACGTATCAGTCCTTAAGGTGCTTTGATAAACGTATCGTGGTAGTACCTTTGATTAGCACTGTTTTTCAGCATCTCTTGCATATGGGCTTGCTTGTATTGTTCAGCTTTCTGTCTTCATCTGCCTGAAATGCAAAGTACTTTCAGACAGCCCTCTTACTGTTTTTTTGTTTGTTTTTTAACCAAAACCAGTTGTGGAGGCTTTATGGTACTTGACACCTACAAACTACACTAAACTAAGCAAAGTGGAGGGATAGAGAGGTGCAGACAGCAGCATTAAGTTTTCTGTGGTAGTAAACTAAATATTTTAGGACCTGGACTGTAAAGGACTGATGGAAACTTTAATTAAGAACATGATAGCCTGAGTTACTGACCTTTTTTCAAGATATTTGTATATGGAGCGCCCAGTGGGTTCAATTAGTAGAGCAGACACCCCATGTGTAGAGTCTGTGCCCTCTCTACAGCGGCCACAGGTTCGATTCCAACTTGTAGTCCTTTGCTGCATGTTATTCCCGCTCTCTTTCTCCCCTGTTCCTTCTTGTTCCTTCTCACAAAAGCCCCAAAAATATCTTTAAAAGATATTTGTGTTTAAAGTATGGTAAGGATCTTGTTTTTAACATGTTGACTCTATTTATACAACGATGACTTACACGATGATGTGTAAGTGTCAGTGTCTATGAAACAGTCGTCAGTTTTGGCAGATTGAAATCTGATAATAGTATCCTGAAGTGTTCTTCTAGCAGAAATGATATAAAACACAGTGCATCGTTACTCTCCACTGTCTCCCCCCGCCCCCGATTCCTTTCTGATGAAGGTTCATGTTTTCCACCTAATACTAATTTCCTTTTCTTTTATATGTCCCTCGTGGTCTTGTCTCTGCTGTCTTGTAGCTATACATAAAACCAGTGGGAGAGGTTTGGAGGGTTGGAGTATTTCGATCTCATGAGAGGGAACAGTGACATGGGAAATGAATATGAAACATTTTTTATCTCTCTCACACACATCCTCCTCTCAAGCATGCAGGAGTTACTTCTCTTTAAGAGTTGTACACTGTAGCATCTGCCAGTATGGCCGTCCAAGTTTTAAAAAGACAGAGCTCTCCATGCATTGAAAGTAAAGTTGTGCAACTTGTGTTTCTTGTCTGCAGATACTTTAGTCAGTCAGTAAGCCTTTCGATTAAATAGTTTAGGGAACCAAGTAGTCTGGACTTCTAATAGTTCCTTAAAAGTACATTTGTCTTTCTACCACATGCCAAGAATCACAAAGATTCTGCAAATCAGACAGTGGATTAGCAATGACTTGGTTTTAAGGACATTTATATTGTGTTTCGTCACTCACTGTTGTAAAAGTCTGATGTGTAAAGGATTCTTGAAAATACCATCAAGTAGGGCCGCAAGTAATGATTATTTTCATCATTGGTAAGTCTGCCGATTAATTTTATGATTTATCCATGTATGGTTTACAAGTGCTAAAAATGCTCATCTCAATTTCCCTTTTCTCAATTCAAATCGCTTCAGTTATCCAAACAACAACCCAAAAACAAAACCTCTACATTTATATTTATAAATGACACACACAAGCAGCAAATCCTCAAATTGAAGACACTAAACTAGCAGATCTTTTTTTATTTTTCTAAAATGACTGAAACGATTAATCAATTATCAAAATAGCAATTCATCTTGTATCAATCGATTGATCGATTATTATATTAATTGTCGCAGCTCTACCATAAAGACTAAACACCTGGCAACTCTTAAGCAAGAATGTGCTGATCTTTTTCTGACTGTATTTTTCTATTATAATCACTTACCTGTGTAATTAAACATGAAGATTCTTCCCGGCAGCTTGCAAGGAGTCCTCAGGTTTTTTTTTTGGTTTTTTTTAACATTGATTTACATTGCGTATTCTGTTTTCTGATTGTATTTGGATTATGGTGTTTACATTGAACATGAAATAGTTGGCTCTCATCCGTGTATAGATTTTCATAACAGTAGCCTGCAGGTGTGTTTTGATCTCTCTTCAAAAAACCAATGTGCTCACATATAGGGAACTCCCGATGTTTGCTCCGGTGCTGGGCCACGTTGAAAAAGACCCCACTAAATGTGTATATAAACGTTTCGGCTCAGCCTTCTTCGGTGGCTGCATCGCAGCACCTGAAGACGGCTGTGCCGAGACCTTTGGCTGTGGTGTTTGTCATCATGTTCTAAGAAAAAAAATAAAGAAATGAAGACTACTCCTGGCTGCAGGCCTTATACACATTTAGTGTTTTGATCTCTCACCATCTCAACCACTCTGTTATGTATGTTCAGAAAGCAGTAAGAGGTGTTTACATAACACAGTGTCCTGGTTTATATCAGAGTACTCTAGATAGCAAATCCAGGTTTCCTAAAACCAGGATAAGGCCTTATCCAAGTTTCTGAAACAAGGATATGACTTACATGTGCACAACATAACCAGGATACTCACAAAACCTGAACATAACCAGGATAAAAGAACATATGTACAAATACTGCTACTGACCGTGAAGTCCTGTTTTATTAATGTCATCTGCTCACAGCATAAGCACTGCATGTATGGTACAAGTCTGTTGATTAGACGAGGCTTTGATGCAAAGGATTTGCAGTGGTGATTGTTTTACTCGAGTCGAAAGTGTGACCAGTTTTTTGAGTGTGCGAGTTAAATTTCACCTTGTATTTGATCAAGTGCATGGTGATCATTGCTGTTTTGGTGTTAGACATTGTATCAGAGCAGAAATCCGTCTTCTTTGATGGCTCTGTTTGCCTTTCGCTTCCCGCCGGGGTCCAAATTTCACGCTAATGTTAGATTTTTTTTATTTGGCGTGTAAATTTCAGGAGTCACCTAACATGTTGGGGGGTGAGCTAGCGACACAGAGACGGTGCTGGTGAGGAGAGGGAGCAGCGGAAAAGTTTGCATTACAGAAACACATAATTTTTTTTGGCTAATTCACTCTTGGATACTCTGAAGACAGACACTTTTAGTTTTGGTTTCATTATCTTCCACTGCGTTTCTGTAGGTCGCCAGCCTCACAAAACAACTCATCTTGCTGTTATGAAAAATGAAGCGGTCCGTAACGGATTACTCTAGCAAACCAAATGAGCGGAGGGAGGAGAAGGCTGATGGTGAGGGAGAGAAACGTTCAGGCACAGATGATGATGAGAGTGCAGCAGGTAGAGGGAATGCATACAGGGACAGACCGCCTGAACAGGTTAAAAAAAAATTACAAATGTCAACCACAGTGTCTTTAAGACTGTAACTACTATCACAATAATAACCATACTACTGACAACTGTAAGAGCTGGCCTCTATAAGTTTAATTGCAGGGATTGATTGAATGATTAAAAAGTCAAAACAGAGTACACGTAAAATAATTCATGCTTTGGAATGTTGTCTTCCGCTAATGTGGCAGGCCGCCACAGTCTTAGAATGAAATAAAAAACAATTACAATACAACGTTAAAAGATCTTTTAACATTGTGTTTTACGCTGCCCATCCCTCAATCTTCCTCACTCCCAGTCACTCAGCCCCTCCCTCTTGCTGTATGCACATAGGCCAGGGCTCAAGAAACAGCGTCTGTCGTCCGGGGGATGAAAGAAAATGTGTTCTTCATGATCAGAAACCTTTCCTGGGACAAAAGGGAATTTTGTATGTACACTATGCGTGTTTGAGTAACTATTGCTAAGCAAATGAAAACTGAAAAGTGACCATGGTCACTTACTATCACTGGCTTACTGCTCATGTGATGAAGAGTTCTGAAATGTTCCCGTGGCACTGGTCTATCTAATTTGATCCCCTCAGTCAAGATCAGCTTGCTGGCAGGGTCTCAGCATGACGTGGTGGTTAAAACAGGAAGACAGTGCTACAGCGTGTTGAATGAGCGCCAGCAGCGTTACACCTGACAACCCCAATAGCGCTGTGCTGAGGAAATCGGTGCGGTAATATATCGCAATATTTGTTTTTCGTGGTGTTTTTTTTTGTGTCATGACCCATATATCGTGTTGTGTAGTCCTAACCAAAAACTCCTCCCTATAGTTCAGTGACACAAAAGAACACTTGGCTCTTTATTTTCATGCTTTCAATTTCTGTGTGATCACTGTTTCAGTATGTCCAGTTAAAGTGCAAGAGTGCCTCTGAATTTCATTTTTCATTTTGATGTTTTGGCCGCCTACATCAGTGTGTTTGGTAATTTTCAAATACCATTTAAATACAATGGAAAGAAAATGTTGAATTAAATTGTCTTGACTCAATTTGTCTGGTAAATTATCGGTGTAATAAGATGTGATGTATTGAGACCTCCCAGATCAGAGACAGTAACTTGCATTTCAGCTGTTTTTTTACATGTCAGTGAACTATGTGGAATATTGCAATATATCTCAATATGCATTGTATCGCAATGTACCGTGATGTAATTGTATCATGACCCATGTATGGTGATGTGTATGGTTTTGTGAAGTTCTTGCCAATACTCAGCCCTGAACCCCGACACCTGTGACAACAAAAAGGAGTGTGACTAAATCACGTGCTGATGCGACCAACTGAAAAGGTGGAAAAGTTTGTTTAGAGCCCTGAGTGTGCAGTGCTTGTTTGAAGTATTATGTAGCAAGTACCTAAAAATTGTAATTAAGTAAATATATTTTGTTACTTTCGGCCATTGTCTCATGTTGAGTATTAGTGCTCACTGTTTAAATAAATGCCATAAACAATCTATAGCAGCTGTGAAATGTGTTTTTGTTGAATGATGCTCAATATGCCAAAAATGGCCTCAGTAGTTTCTGGTCTACGGGAGCTGGGTAGGGAACGGAGACCTTTTAGGATGCAGATATTACATAAGAATTTGTCTCCAGTGTTCAAAATGCAGATTAAGCTCTAAAACTGATCCTGGAGAAATTCCTGCTGACCAGTAGACGGTCATTTAGTCAGTTCCTGTTCAGTCAGACGGGCATTCAGCACTGAGCCAAAGTGGACATAGTTTCCTGTTTGATGTGCTTGGGGAAGTTTTAAGGAATCATTTACTTAGAGCGCCCTTCTGCTTCGTGCCGTCACTTTGCTCCTCCTCACTCTTGTCTGCTTCACTTCTTTGTTCTTTCCCTTTCAACATGGCTGCCAAACTCTGCATCAGGTTATTACTTTCCATGTAAACCATAGCTGAAATGTCTGTTGCAGCCTCCAGCTGGCCTAACCCCGTGAAATGGATCTGTTCAACTATTTTTTCCTGTTCTTTGTAGTTAATGGTTATTTAGTAGAATGACTAAGTGTCAGGGTGACACGGCTCTTCCTTGGCTAGCGGTCACGGCTGTGTGATTATTGGGCTTCTGCTCACCCCGCCCCCTCCTGCTTTGCTGTGTTGCAGATTTCAAAATTGCTCAAGGTCTCTGATAAAGCCTTTTTGTTCACTGATGTTTTCGAGGTTCTAAATTATCAGCTTTTATTAACATACAAAGTCATTTGATTTGTATTTGGACTTATTGCACCACTTATTGAGTTTAATTTTAGCATGCTTGTTGCTGCAACAAGGGATAATATTCATCATGATAATTCTGTCAATTATATGAAATGACCGGTTAATCATTAGGCCTATAAAATGTTATTGGATGAAAAATTGTCCCACAAAATTTCCGTCTTAAGTGACAGTTACGGATCAAAATTCCAAAGATTTTTGGCAACTATTACATGAGGGAAAGAGAAGCGAAGATCATGACAAATGAAAAGGTACAACCAGTATTTGGAATTTTTGCCTGAAAAATGATTGCAATGATATATCAATTTACAAAACCAGTGCAAATTATTTTTCTGTCAATCCACTAATTTATCCGTTTTTTTTTTTTGTTTGTTTGTTTTTTTCATCATAATTAGACTAGGACTAAAATATGTCATGGATGTTGTACCACATGTCTGACAGAACACCAGCTACAGAGCGTGGGCATTGTGATTGACTGACCACGGAAGCCACGCTGCTTATCTCTAGTTTTGCACGGATGCTCATATTAAGCAATAAGCATCTGCTCATATAGTATAATATATCTTGAATCTCAAAACGTGGCGTAGGGGTAAGCACTTTTGCTTCACAGCAGGAAGGTCCTGGGTTCAAATCCAGGCCCTTTAGCCTGTCAACAAGAGGGTCCTGGGTTTGATTTCCTCTCACAGTCTGAAGACATGCAGGTTAATTTGTGACTCTAAATTGCCTGTAAGTGTGAACATGAAAGGTTGTTTGCCTCTGTATGTCAGCCCTGTGATGAACTGGGAACTTGTTCAGGGTGTACTCCACCCTTGCTCAGTGTCAGCTGGGATTGGCTCCAGTCCCCTCATGACTCTGTAAGGGATAAGCATTTACTGATAAGGAATGAATCTTAAGGATCTTTCATATTGGTTGCTGGGAGAAAATGCTTTTATTTTTGTTTTATAGATATGCCATATGGATTTGAAACTCAGAAACAACTTTGTACTTAACTTGAAAAGAAATTTCTACTGATCACTGAAACTTTAATGCTATTGAATTTATAGCTCTGAAATGGGTGTATTTAGCAATTCTGGGAAAAACGCTTAATGTATTTTTAGGGTTTACCAATTCAGACATGAAGTTAATGTGCTCAATATTCCAAGGAGAATAAGATGCTTCTGATAATATTCAAATATATGTGTCCTTTATTTGCTTTCATAACTTTTGATTTACCATATGCTGAGAGTAAAGTATTGGGAGAGGACCCTGTGGGATTAAGAAATGCATGCTAAAGTTGCATGTTAGACTGGGCTCTGTGGAGACGTACTGAAGCCTATCAGCTTGTGTTTTCTGCCATGTATTTGAGTCCAGTACAAGAGTTGCCATGGGAACAGGCAGTACCCCTCAGGAGGAGCTCCAGTGAATGTACAGTGGCTTGTCCGTGAGAAATGCTTCTGTTGGGTTTTCCAGTTCGGCAGGAGAACATTGGCATCTGTTGAGTTAGACTGATCGTGCCTGCAAGACATGCCCCTCTCCTCTGGTTGCGTGTGTTCAGAAAATTTAAGCACACATGAATATATACACGCAGACACACACTCAATTAGCCAGCAAAGCTGATGCATCTATCCCATGTCCCCTCCCTTTGTTTTTCTTCTCGTCAGTCTTAAACTTGCCTCTGTGAACTCAGTAACACAGTAGCAGAAAAGGAGGAAAGCAGAGAAAATGCTCACTTGGTATTTTCCTATTCTTACTCCTTCACATCCCAGTAACTGCCCACCCCACCCCCCCCACCCGTCCTTTTCTATAGATCTCTTCAGTCAAAGAGAAAGTGAACTCTCTAGTACTGAGTCTTGACAATTGCTATTTATGCCCCTTTCTCAAAGACATACTCTGTCTAAAGGGGAAACTCCAATGTTGCCTGACCTGCTTTCCACAGTGAAAGATCCTGTCTGGTTAGAGGACATGCGGCGCTCAGGGCACTCCTTCACTGTACACTGAACTGCGCTTTTCAGTCAGCAACAGTCAAACTTGACTCTCATCATGATTGAAAAGACATTTGCCTTGGAAATACCAGCTGTCCTTTATAACGCAAAGCACATTCCATCGTCAAACCAGTCGTGACAGTTCTGCTTCGGCATTTTGATTGTTTGCATTAGTAGTGTCACATATGTTTTCTTTACCCCACAATTTGGTTTTTCTAATTTGTGATGCGCAGCTTTACTTTTGACTGGTACTTCTCGTTATTGGTTTAAGGAGGATGTAGAAAGCCAGTGTGCTGACACCGTTTGTTTGCACGTATGGTCAGTGGCTGTATACAAACAGTCCGTGCAGACCCTTGCAGACATGTCATAGTTTGTCTTAGCAGTTGGTGTTTGAGCAGTGTTTTTTAGGCGTCCAACTCGCCGAACAAATATGCTTTTAATATTTTACCAGTAGTTGTTTGCATTTACTTATACAAGCACAACTGGGAGCATATTTTTGCATTTTTTTTCTTTGATTTTGAACACGCAACTATAGAGTGCTTTGGCATATAAGACAATACTGTGCCTGAACTAGGGGTGTAGTGATACACTGATGTATCTATGTATCGATTAATATTCCTGTAATCCAACTACATCAACGGGCAAATGGCAAATCATCCTTGTGTGACTGGTATTGATCTAAAATCGTTTGTATTGATTCTAAGAAATAGTGCCATGTAATTAGCACATCAGACACTGTTATGTGGTTTTGTTTTTTGCAGTTATTATTGTAAATAGTGCTAAACGTTACTCCAGTTCATTCTCCAGCATTTGGGGCATGCTTATTACATCAGCAGTGTTGCTTCAGATAATGGCTACGGAAGGGAAGCACCAGGAGAACAGAGAGGCGAGATTTTCAGTCTGCATTTGCGGTCCACGCAGATAAAATAGAGGCCTTGCACTGAGTGTTTGTGTAGTTCAGTGTATCAAGCCTTTCCAGTGTTTTACCTCCTCTAACACTGCATAGAAATTTTCTTTTCCTCTTTGTTTGGCAAAAAAGTTACTTTATCGATTTCTAGTCATATTGCTCTAAATGAACCTGTAGCGTTCTTGTGTCGTATCACTAAGCATGTATCTTAATACACATTGTGTTGTTGTTAAAATGTATTGTTTCACATCTTGCCTGAACGCATACTGTGGAGTTTCAGATAAGCACTAAAGCCGCTGCTGCTATGCTAACATGCTACGCCCCCTGTGCAGACACGATGCAAGACAAGTTGTCATTTTAAGGACACGATGCAGGAGCTGAAAGTAGTATTTAGTGTATGTAGAAATGCCATATTCTGCCTTTAGGCTGCAGTCTTTTAGCCTCTGGGAGCAATATATTGATGCTCTGCTCGTTCTTTCCAGGCGCATAAATACGAGACAAAAGCAATCAATGCAACATTCTAATGATTATCTTTGTGTATCTTTTTCATATCATAATACCATAAAAGTATTATTGAATAATTATGGCTTAATAGACACTTTTGTTTAGGCATTTAATGCTGTGTTTGCAACTTTCAAGTGCCCATAAATACATCAAACAGCTTACAGTTTGTCATCTAAATTAAATATTTGGTGGTGGGGGGGGTGTTTGCGATTATGTAAACAGTGCACTGTCAGCCATTTGAAAAGATAATTCTTTGATTAATCCATTATTAAAATAATTGTCAGTTGTAGAACTAGCTGAGATCAGTAGAACAAAGACAAGAGAGAGACAGGTACAGACCAGGCAGAGAGTACATGTGCGGCTGAAACTGCAGTGACTCAGACTGAAATGTTGGGAGAAGTGAGATGGAGAGATGAGTGGTGGAAAGAGCTTGAGCAGGGTTTGTAGAGGAAGAAAAGAGGTGGTGGAATGGGGGTGGAAGGGAGGAGGATAGCTTTGGAGAGGGAGAGCTGCATAGTGGAACTAGAGGCTGAGTTTGGGTTAGACTGTTACCTGCCTTGTCTTTTAAATGTTCCTCTTTGGTTGATGACCACAGTACACAAAACTGGTTCTTTCATCCTGACTGGCATCTCCTAAGCCTGGAGTGGTAGTTTTCACACTGAATATGTCCATAAAAAGATACAGAACCTGTTGTAGAAGCTTCCATGTAGAGGGGCGTATGTCTTTTTCTGCATGTGCAAGCAAGTTTCCCTCTCTGACTAGGTCTTTTTGTGTGTTTATGCACGTGTGCATATGCATGGTCAGACTGATACAAAATTGGAGAAGTGAACTCAGTTTACCCGGCTCTTTGCTGAACTGAGGTGAGCCGTGCAGCCCTCATGTGGTTACTCTGGGCTGCTCCACTTACCCAGACTGTCAGTGGTGCCTCTGTGGTAACCATGGCTGAAAACAATGATTACATTGCAGTGTGTTGTTGCACATATCAAGACAGAGGAACCAGGATGACAAGAAAAAATGGCTAGACCACAATTAAGCCCAGAAACATTTGTCCACATATATTTAGACTTTGTTTAAATTCTTATCTAGAGTCACTTACTAAGAGTTATGTAACTCCCATGTGTTTGAATACACATACACAGAAGATAGGAAAACTTTACTATTTTAATGGAATGGAAAGTCTTTTAACAGCAAGTGAACCTGTGGAAGAATGATCAGTTCAGCTCAGCAGCCTGTTGGTAAAACACTGAGATGAAGTTTGCATTCAAGTTTTAACAGCCGTCTGGATGGTGTGACAGTACTTAATTGTGCACAGCAATGTATATCAGCACTGGGATGTAGGTGGACAGACAAGGTCAGATTGTGGTGAAGGTCGGCCAGATTATTACCATAGATATATGAGTTGTATGAAAATGGTACTTTTGACCAAGTTACTTATGTTTTGTGACTGTTTAAAAGGCTTTGCACCCTCATATTTTTTATTTAATGGTTTAGTTTGATATAAAGCAGCAGAAATATGTTTTCTGACTACATATAAGTGAAAGACATCTACAGTGTAACATAAATTGTAAATCTAATGTTTGAGAGTGTGGATGGAAACAGCCGATCTTTTGTTATTGTGATATTGACCCATTTTTTAAAACAAATATGTAATTTTATTGCTGTCCTACTGCAGTACTGTCCATTTCTAACATTGTTTGCCTCATGTTTCACATTGCACACTGCTAACAGACATCATTACCTATTTCCCAGTTCCTGTAGGGTACTTTCACTTTCTATTCTGTTCATGAGTCGTATCGAATGGGTCCTTTCTAGGGCCCAACTGATAAAATAGTTTGTCGATATTATTGGCCGATATTGGCCTATTCCAGATATATTGGTATCGGTCTGTATTTTCTCTGATAAGTGCCAATATTGAAACTGTTAAAGCTTGGAAAAAATGCTCGGACTAGTAATTTAAAATAATGTAATTACATACTTTGTTTAGAAGAGGGCGTTTCATTATTTAATTGGTGTTAAGTGAAGTATTTGTTAGATATCCTGACTCCATTACATATAGTTGTCACATGTATTTGATAACCACATTCAAAATATCTGATATAGAATATTGGATATCAGAATTTTTTTTTCTCCCCAATAATAGTATCTGCATCAGCCCCAAAATCCCATATCGGTTGGGCCCCGGTACTTTCACATTTTCAACAATTGTATTGATTTGTGATGCTTTTTCAGTCATTGGAAAACCTTCATTTTTTCCTTTTTTTTCAAGGTACTGGAGAGAGTGGCAAGAGCACCTTCATCAAGCAGATGAGGATAATCCATGGGTCAGGCTACACAGATGAGGACAAGAAGGGCTTCACCAAGCTGGTCTACCAGAACATCTTCACATCAATGCAGGCCATGATCCGTGCAACTGAGACCCTCAAAATCCCGTTCAAGTATGAACAGAACAAGGTGCGTACTGGAATGAAATAATGTTTTGATACTGAAATGGATATCTGCATTCAAATACTCTGTAGTTTGTGAAGTCAAATAGCATATCGGCTACTAAGATAATGATACATGACACCAAATTTATCAGGGAAATTATTGAAATGTATCGACACACTTCAAACTCAGTTTCGCAATTATCGGTTTGCTGTGTAAAAAGGAGTTCCACAGGAACACACTGCTTTTTGCAAAAGGTCAAAAGTTTTTCTCATTTTGCATTTAGGATTTCTGAATTTCTATTTTTTGTTCGATATTCTTGCTGATTTGGTGGGTGGGGCTCATTTGTATTAAGGTGATGCCACGTACTTCTGTGCAACATTCAGGATTTAGCAGTATAAATTTAAAATCTGAGGTCAGTTGGTGAATCGTTAAATCTGACTACACCCGCACATTCCAAATGAAGCAAACTAGCAGAGTTTCTGACTGTTAAAATCCTTATAGTTTGTATTACCTATATTATATATATTTATAGTTTTTTTTATCGTGGCGATAAGTCATGTGATATGTTATCTTGTTAAAAAAACAAAATCAAAAACCAAAGACCTCAAGGTTTGAAGATTTTCAGGGCTTTGAGTGCAACTGCATATATAAGAAAATGTTAAGCCTTTATAATAACCCTTCAATGGCTTTATGTGAAGTTGAATGAATGAATGAATGGTTTATTTCGGTTACAATCTACAGTACAAAACTTGAATTGTGTGCAGTCAGCTGACAAAGAATTATTTTACATGCTTGCACTAAACATTTTATCACACACACAAAATTTAACAGGCTCTGTAACCAAAAAAAGAATAGGCTGAAGCCGAGGCTTATTTTTGCCTATCCTGTACAATCCATAGAATAACCCAGGATATCAGTAATACAGAAAAGAAAAAGAAAAAAACACAAGATTTACTCTAAATTATTCTTCTTAACCATTTCATGTGTCAGTCATTTTACATTGTAATCCTTAATTATTTTACCTTTCAATGTTTTCTTGAAATTCAACACAATTTCAAATCATCACTAAGTCCATTCCATGATATAACTCCCAGAAATGAAACACATCTGTATTTAACATTAGTTCTTGCATTACCTCTTTCAAAGACATCCAGCCCTCTTGTCAAGTTATATGAGGTCTGACGAATTACATCAAATGATGTTACTTGACTGATGCTAAAGACAACAATTCTAAAAATAGAAGAAATAAGGAGGTGTGGAATTCTAAAGAAGTAAGCTCACCAGACCTGTGTGGCCTGCTCTTTATTTCTGCTTGAGGCTATAATGCATCTGGATTACTGAAGAAAGTCACGGCTGTCTAGTTGCATTATGGGTAATCTAGGTGCCAGATTTTGAGAAGAAAGGATACTAGTTTAAATGGATTGAAAATACAATATGTCTGGTGCTGCTCCATTGATTTTTATTTTTTTTATTTTTTTTTTTACTGTTGTCACAGAATCATTATTTAGAAAATATTATGGCTGTTCTGTGCAGTCTTTCTCTTAAAGCCTAATTCAGCCTCCTAATGAAAAGTTTGATCACTGTCCTTGTGGCCAGTAAGCAGTGTGCTCAGTTGCTCAGCCCAATACTTGTCCGCTTGATCTCATGTAAACCACTTCCAAATAGATCATGAATCTGGCAGTAAGAGGCGATGTTCTTCTAGGGTGAACTTTTTTGAATTTTACTTGCGAGTGTTATTAAATCCTCATTTATTTAACTGACATGTTGGTGGTGAAAATCATGCCGTCCCTTCTCTTCCAGAATAACGCCCAGCTGGTGCGTGAGGTAGACGTGGAGAAGATTTCATCATTCGATCAGCCGTACATCGGTGCGATAAAGATGCTGTGGGCTGACCCTGGCATCCAGGAGGCCTATGATCGCAGGAGAGAGTACCAGCTCTCCGACTCAACCAAATAGTACGACAACATTTTATTAATCTACTTGAATGTGCGATTATTTACTTTATTTCTAGAAGTGGAGACAAAATATCACTGCACAAACGTGACATCGAAAATTCAATGTAGGGAAATTAGTTCTAACAGTCTGCATAAGCATAGACATGAGTAATGAAGTCACAGATGCATTAATAATAATATTAATAGACCTTTTTTAAGCAGTTTTCTACCTTTGTTAACATGCACTTCACTGGAGGAAGGAAGAAGGTTGAGGCAGATGGTGAGAGTCAGTGAAAAGGAAGAGATGCTGGCAGGTTTATAAACGACTGCTAATAATATCACTGCTAATTTCAACCTGCATTAATCAAGACTGTATGGCTCCTTTTTAAAAGCATAGGATTGAGGGGAAAAATAAAGCTTATGCATGGATGTATTTGTGTATGTTCAGTGAGTTACTGCTGGCTATAAGCATATTGGTTTTAAAGTTATTTTGTAATCACGTGTTTCGACAGAAAGCAAATGTTTGTGTCTGTTCTTTGTCAGAATATGTGCATGTAGTCTCCTACTGTTGAGACTGGTGGTTTCCTTCCGTGTGCATCTCTGTCATATGTTTCCTCCCCATCTACAGTTACCTTAATGATTTAGAACGAATAGGATCACCAGGGTACGTGCCCACTCAGCAGGATGTGCTGCGGGTTCGAGTGCCCACCACCGGCATCATTGAGTACCCATTTGACCTGGAGAATATTATCTTCAGGTACTGGTGTCAAGCGTGTCACTGGTTGGCTAGCTGCTCGACAGTTGGCCAGCCAGTTGGAAACCGCCGATGCCGCTATCTCCATCTACCCTGTGCTGCGCAGCAGGGCTCAGCACTTTAACACATCCGTGATGGTACACTCTCAAAGACTGGCCTCAACAAGAGGCCCCAGCTCTGCTCTCAAGACAGTACAATAATTCCTATTTTCACCCAGGCAGTCAAGGTTGGCCTCTTGAGTGCTAAATCATCTTTTTGGAGTCCAGTTAAAAGTTCCTTCTTCCCGAAACCGTCAGACTGAGGGCTGTGAGGGGGAGCACAGTATGAAATTGAGGAATGTTTTGTCTTTGGGAGCTGCCATCAAGGATGAAGCTGGATTTCTGAGAGAAAAGTTGGGGGAAGAGGAACAAAATGTCACCTAATCCCCTCATAACTCTTGGGAATGGTTTTCTGCGGTTACATCTGGACTGATCCACTTGCTTTTGGTGGGGGTGTGCTGTATCTGCTGGTATGCTTCACTTTCTCTTTCCTCCCTCTCTGTCTGTTGTTGTCCTTCCTGTCTCTAGCTATCTAAGTGATCTGGATCGTATTGCTGAATCGTCCTATCTACCAACCCAACAGGACGTGCTTAGGGTTCGAATCCCAACCACTGGGATCATAGAATACCCTTTCGACTTGCAAAGCATCATTTTCAGGTAGAAAAAAAAAGCCTACATTACTTTTACTAACCCCACGTTTGTACCCTACCAGTGGTCTGTGTCTTTTTAAAACATCCAAAAGATCATCTTAAGTCACCAACATGTTTTATGTCCCCTCTTAAGTTGGAAAATGTCCACAATCCATTCTGTTATTTTCAATGCATTCCATGTGCAACACTGCAAATGATTCTATTAGAGCTGAAACAAGTAGCTGATCAATCATTAAGCGGATTTAAGCAGAAAATTAATCTCTGCTATTTTGATAACTGATTTAAGTGGTGATCCTTCAGATTTCAGTCTGGGTTGATTTGGGGACATCTGTGGTTACCATGGCAACAGCAACTGCAGTTTAATACGATGGCAAACACTCCCTGAGCAGCTCCGTGGTAGAAATATGACAGGAAACCGAATAGTGTCTGTTTATAGGGCCACCAAACAAACTAATGTTGTTTTCCTAAAGATGTCAGTTAATAAGTGGGATTTTTCCATCATGCTATGAGCAACTGTGATCGGATTTCATGCTGCGTACCCTGTGAGTAGTTTTCCTGGCAACAGCAGGACAAAGTAAAAGGAGTCTGTCAGCTTCCTGAGAAGTTTGATGTATGCAGCGTGTCTCCTGCAACTCTCCATCAAACAGCTTATGGCGGCTGCTACCATTTACCAGTTACTGCTGAACAGAAATTACAAATCATGTGCTGAAGAGGCGAAAAATGACAAGTTTTGTTCAACAATTTTTAATGAACAGTCTAGGTTAGCTTTGACCTTGGTGACAAATACATTAATTCTCCAGGGCTGCTTCACAGTAAAAGCAAAATAAAAACCTTAAACTTAACCCTTCTTTCACCATTTTAACCCTTTCAAAGTAAAACACATGGTGTATAAGGGTAAACCGTGAAACTGCTATTAACAAAAAGAAACTGTGCAGGATTACTTGCATGCATCGTTTCTTGGGACTGCATCGTGTAGGCAGGCCGGTAATCCAAATCCAGCGCTGAAAAAGTGAACCTTGCCTCCAATAAGACCATCCTATGAAAGAGAGGCTGTTTCCTGAATGTAGAAGCATCGACCATAAAATGAATGAATCATTTTTCAAGCAGAAATACCAAAAAGAAATATCCAAATTTAGCCTCCAGTGTCAGAATTTACAGCATTTTTGTTGTGAATAATAAATGATCATCAGCAGGGAAAAAACGGACAATTTGAAAAATTGTGATTGATATTTTCACTGTTCTCTGACAATTTCTAGACCAAAAGTTAACCAAGAGGATAGTTGTTCATGAAAATAAATTCAGATTCAGATTCAGATTTTATTGTCCCTCGAGGGGAAATTCAGTTCCTGTAGCAGAAACGTACAAAAGTCGTGGCTGTAACGTATATCTTCATTATCATTTGACTGCAGTTCATAACTTGGACTGCAGTTAAATGATCATTAGGAAATGATGACTCCTTATTCCAAAATAAAATGAGACCTAGATGAAAGAGTAACTGTAAAATGAGTGGTGTAAATAATTATGGATGCTCCATGCAAATGCCTGAGCTTGCGTGTTCAGGAACTGAAAGGCGCATGAGCAGTATTTTTTTTACATAATTCTCCTTCCTAGTTTTTCTGCATAGCCCAGAGACACAGCTTTGAGGACTTGGCACAGGGACAGTCTTAGGACCTACCATCAATCCGTCGAGCAGATTCCCTTCCTCCTTCTCTTGCAAAGAGAAAAGATGAGGAGATAGAGATGGACCCAGGGAAGAAGAGCGATTACAGAAGAGTGCAAATCGATAGGAAGCCATCATGTCAGCCCCCTCCTACGCTTGGCAAGGCTAGAAATAACTCTGCTTGCAATGAGGTTGTGCTGAAGAGGTTCCCAGCAGCCCTGCTGCAGCTAGCAGATAGACTCGACTGTGCCTGGCTGTGCTGCTGATGGTGAATCACTGCATGCTCTCAATGACATCAGTTTTGTGTTAACAGACCGAAAATATGAATATGAAGTGAGACTAAGCATGAGGTTTAAGATTTTATTTGAAAGAAAAGCATAGTTATTAAGATGTCATAATTTAGTGGTTTATGAGAACTTGTCATATTCCTGCGATTAAACATGGAGGATACTTGATGCAGGACGACTTCCACAGCCTGACACACATGTGGGACTTTGCCGCCTCTGCTTGCAGTTTACAGGACTGTAGCTGCAACAAGGAAGCCTTTCATAGACAAACATCTCCATTAGGCTTGCTTCCTTCTCTTTTAATTGGCTTTTGAAGTCACAGAAAATGTCATTTTACTGGGCTTATCCAACATAAGAGAGCTTATCGTGCTAAGTAGGTCACTCATCCTCGCTAAAGGAAAAAAAGGAGGTCGTCTGATGTGAAGGAGTTTTATTTCGGGCTGGCTCTTCTGGAGGACTCCATTTATCAATGCCGTTCCTCCTCCAGGCAGACTCACTGACTGAGCTCACCTTTGTGATGTGTGATCAAAGTTTCGCTGTCCAGCTTTTCAGTGATATTGTATCAACTGATTTAACTGATGAGCCTCTTCTGAATTTGAATTATGGGAAGCAGTTCAGTTAAAATGGACAGCACCTGATTTTGTCCTTTCTGCCCCTCTTCCACTCTCTTTTTTGGTCATCAGTCTTATTTTATTAAATTAATTCCCTTTTACTTTTATCAGTTCTAATTTTGGGAGAAAGCTAGAACAAAAAAAACATGAAGTGTTGATCCATCTCTCGTTGCACAGCCTTAAAAACAGTGCAGTTCTCTTCCCATCTTCAATGGCTTTTCTTTGATTTCCTTATTTCTTTATTAGTCCATTACTTTCCTCATCTCTTCTCCCTCGAACACTCCCTTTGTCCTCTAATCTCTACCTGTTGCTCCTCTTAGGTCTATCACTTAGAGCACTCGTTATAAGAGTATCAACAAGGAAATCTTTTGTCCCACTTTGCTTTTCCTGCATGGACTCACCTGCATCTACTCGTGCACTACCTTGTATTTATTTTGATTTATTGTAAGGAAGGTTTGCTCTGTCCACTGTTTATTTTCTCAGTGCAAAAGCAGTGTCTTGTTTGAACTAAACAAGACTTATTAGATACTGAGGAGGAGTTGTACTAATGGTCAGACTCGGGCTGGGAGATATGGGCCAAAATTAAAATCCACAATTTTTTTCATACCACATTTGATTTTCAATTTTAATAGATTTTTTTTTTTTAACTCTTGTCTTTGTTTTAAACGTAAGTGCCAGCCAACTTTCACCAAACTTCACTATAAAAAATAAGACCTAGAGCTCTGCAAGGGCCATAGGCTGCCGTATTTACCCTAGTTAAGGGTAAAATTGATTTTCACGATTTTAATTTTTTAACATCTTCTTAACAAATTATTTGGAATTTCGATTTAATATCAATCTATTGCCCAGCCCTAGGTCAGACAAAATGGCCTTTGATTATACTGATTGGTTACCGCTTGATACAAAGTTTCACGTAAATCAGAACTTAAAAAATGGCAACAAAATGAAATGCCTCTTTGCACTGTTAAGTTTTCTACTTCTCTAAAATCCTGTTCCTGTCCTGATGGAGCTCACATTCTTTTCTGGTGGCCTGTCCTCAGCTGAATTGCTTTTAATTTTGCTCTGATGCCTTTGTTTAGATAACTTAAATATACTACAGTGTGTAATTTAACAGAGCGTAAATCTTTGAGATAATTATTATAATGCATGCTTTCCCTATGTGCCAATAACTTTGAAGTTAAACAACTTTAAAAAAAAAAAAGAATATATAAAGACAGATTTAGAGAAAACCTTTATTTTCTCTCTTTTTGTGATTGTGTGTTCTGTTTGATGGCCCTTCATCTCATCTCTTCATGTTCTAATCAGGATGGTTGATGTGGGGGGTCAGAGGTCAGAGAGGAGGAAGTGGATCCACTGCTTTGAGAACGTCACCTCCATCATGTTTCTGGTGGCGCTCAGCGAGTACGACCAAGTCCTGGTGGAGTCAGACAACGAGGTGAGACAGAGACACAGAAATAGTCGCTGTTTTTCTGAATTGTTAGGTACACACATGTTGTTTTGTCAGGCTGTATATAACAACTCATTTATAATAAAAAATCTTGTATTTTAACTCAATATTAATACTAATTATCATTAAGTTTGCAGTTTTTTCTCTTTTTTGAGAGAAAATTGAATGAACAGGCAGATCTGTTTTTCATGTACTGAGATGAAAAAATGTCTTTTTCACAGTTGGATGTAAACCATAAAAATACAACGTTGCGTTGTACCTGCTGGTTTATAACTTGAATTTTAGATTTAGCTTCCTCCAAGCCTATGAGGCTCCTACGGCTGGGGCGGAATATTCAAACTTAAATTACAAACACATATTAATTTGACAATAAAATGTAGTTCACTTGAACATAGTCATAATACTTTATTTTGACACATTACTGTGGTGTCCGTCATAGTGACAAACCTGACTCTTCCGTTAAAGAGTTTAACATAGTTTCAGCTTTTTTTTTTTTTTTGGTTACTACAGTTCGTAGTTTTAATAATTTTGTTTGTTCCAGATGCTCTCATTGACCTCTTCTCCAGCAGCAGCAGCAGGCAGCTGTTTTCAATGATACAAATCACATTAAACCTTCTGTACAGTAACGCCACCTGCTCAGCATCGAACAGCTGTCGGACTGGTTGGAATAATGGAGCATTTAGCTGCTCAGTAGCCAAATATTTCTCTCAGGAATCCATCAAAACTGAGCAAAAACGAGAAACAAGTTTCGGGCACATTGGTCAGGTGGCCACAAACACAACTCAAAACTGAAAGCTCTGCTACATGTGACACTAAATAATTTTATTGGCTGATTTTATGACAGTGTTGTGTGGGCTCCCACATGTCATCGAAAAATCAGTTAATTTTTATCGTTATTTGTACTAAATTACCATATATTAGAAATTAGATGTCATTGAGGGCACCCTACATGTACAAAGGCATACACAGTCGTGGTTATTGATGAATCCCTGCAACAAATAGGAAACAGGTCTTCTTTCACTCCATAGATATTTTGTTTGTCCATGTCGTCGGCTCTGTCTCATCTGACTCTCCTCTGTTCAGAGAGAATTCTCGCTAATAAAGTTAATGTGATCAGCCACTGCATGCCCTCTCCTCCGCTCCTGACAACAAACCCTTTCTCTGACCTGATCATATGACAGCTGGGTTTCATAAAGCAGACCCAGCTCGACTCACTATATCTGCTGTACATCGCAGCCGCTTCATGGTCAACAGTTTACTGGGGTCGATGTTTGTCCGCTCTGGCAGCACTTTGCTAACCGCACACATTTACTGTAGTTTGTCTTCACCTGGGCCTGCTCAAGTGAACACAAAAGGAGAGGCATATGTTTTCATATTTGCAGGTTGCTGTTTATTTGCTTTCCCTGCTCGTAATGTGTACATGGCCACAGGTGGCAGGCCACACTAGACAACTTTGATGCTGTTACTGAGCTCTGTTTGTAAATGGTTGACGGCGGCGACGAGGCTGGGCAGCGCTCAGGCACCGCAGTCTCCAGAGATAATCCTGCGGTGTTGACAGACTCGAGACCGAGACTTTGACCCTTCAGACCAGTCAGAGCCTGACAAGATTGTTTTCAAACATTTTTGATTTCACCAGGTCAAGTCTGGCTAGGATCATAAAATGACTTGCCAAGACTAAACTGTGGGAGTGATGCTGGCAAGCAGTTGAGATCAAAAAGAGGAAGAGGAGTCATGTTCGACAGCAGCGCTTAGCTTTCAGTACTTCACATGAGTAGGTTTCCAACTTAACTTGCTCCACTTTTCATGTTTGCCAGACAGTTTTCTTGGGAGGAATTAATCTAATATGGGGAACCTGCTCGAAACCAATTAACATACCCAGGAAAGGCTTGTGTCATGTATTTTTATGGTTGTTTTGATAATCACTGAGTGTTCCCTGGCTGGTACTCATACATTACTACAATACCCTACATTCACTGTAACAGCTGAACTCCAACTGCTGCACTGTGATGCCATCCAGCTACAGTCGTCACTATCAGCAAACTAATGTATCGTGTCAGAAAAAGCTACTGAATGTTTGTATTAGTCAGTGTAAACACACAGCAACCAAATAGAACCTAACAAAGACTTTGTCTTTGTGGATTTATGAAAGGTGAGAGGAAACAAGGAGCACCGCGGTAGTGTTAGCAACCAAATGATTAGAGAAAGTATCGTATAACTGCGTGTTAGAGGCAAATGAAAATATAATATCTACTTTTTTGTTTGTTTCGATTGTCTGTCTGCATATTTATTTTCACGCTTTTTATTTTTACTGTGACTGGATCATTTCTTGCTTTCTTCCTTTATTTTTTATCAGGTCTTCTTTTTGCCTGAGCTCAGAGGTTAAGTCAGTTAAGTCTTGAAAGTTTTAGCTAATATAAATAAAAAACTGAATACCTAAAAACTTCACAGTCAGACGCACCGTCAATAATCAACAAATACATTGTTTGGTAATTACCGGTCTTTGTTGGAAAAATCTGTCAAAGTCCGGCATATTCAAATCTTGCTGATGAAATCCCTGTAATAGGGTCTGAAATGAACACTCTCCACATAGATTTTTTATTTTGCATGTAAATTTTGGGAGAATTTTTTTTGTCCCTCGGCCCTGTACAAGCTTAGCTCAAGAGCGAGGGCCAGAGAGAGACAGCGCTGGTGAGAAGAGGGAGCGCTTGAAAGTTGTAATGACGGAAACATTATTTTTTAAATGTTTCACCACGGATTAAAAGCCTGTGCTTCCTGTAGGGATAGATACTGTTAGTTTCAGTTTAATTTTCCTCCTCTGCATTTCTCCTTTTAACTGGCTGATGCATTGCTGAGGGGCCAGCGGCGGGGGCTTCAGGGCTCTGCTGAACGAGTCGAGCATATTTTTAAAATAGCGTTGTGCACGTCTGTTGATGCAAATTTTTATTTAGAATGTTTTCAAAAAAGAATATCATAGGCTAGATCCACATGCCTTGAAGGTGTAATTCTTTGTCTAGGCTGCTTAACATTTTGCTTTTAAATCTCAATAAATATTTCACCGGAATTTCTCCAAATTGTCCAAGAAATTGAAATCTTCCAAGACACTTTGACCGACACTAAATTTTTCTAACGTAAGCTCTGCCAGTGAGATAACGGGGAGCCACTTTCCAGCAATGCTTTGGCAGTATGTCAGACACACACACACACACACACACACAAAGGCCTGTTTGGCTATAACTCTGCTCAGTGAATGTCTACCCCAAAACTTTCGCGATAACTCTGAAAATCAAATGTATACCTTTTAAATATTTTGAGTGTCTTTCAATCTGAATATTTCGTAACCTTGTGTTTATTTTCCTGTGTTCTCTCTCTCTTGTTAGAATCGTATGGAAGAGAGTAAAGCTCTGTTCAAGACCATCATCACATATCCTTGGTTCCAAAACTCCTCCGTCATCCTCTTCCTCAACAAGAAGGACCTGCTGGAGGAGAAGATTATGTATTCCCACCTGGTTGATTACTTCCCAGAGTTTGACGGTAATTTTCCCTTTTTGTCTCTTCTATTTTCTACATCTTGACCACAGTGTGAACTTTACTGCTACCTCTCCCTGAATGTTTGTGTAGTGCAGGAGCATGATGTTAGCTTAGCCTCAGCAGTGAATTCAGTTCCAGGATTTATTTAATTAACTATCCAGGTGAGAAGTTGAGCCATCTGTCAGGCTCTTTCAGTAATTCTCTGGTGTTATTTTTTTTTTTCCCTAACCTACTTTTAGCCAGTAACAGATCTTTTTGAAGGGCCTGTACCACTTTGACCATCAAACTTTCCACTTGTTACATCATAAAAGTGGCTTTATTCCAATCTTATTTGCAGACACAGAGGGATTTCTTTTACACTTGATGTATATCTTAATCTCAACAGAAACCTGTCGCCTGTATTTTTATTGTACAGTGGCACCTTGTGGTTACAATCCTGTACTACACTACAAACTAAACCAGTCTAGTGAGTGTTCTGACTCACTGGATGCAGAGCAATGTTTCAGTTGATAGTCTGTTTTCCATCTGCTGTCTGTGTGTCTCGTTTTTAGACTTCCCTTCTCTACATCCTGGACTTAATGCCACCTAAGATGACTGTGATTGATTTAAAAAAATAGATGATGTGTTTTCCTTCCTATAGTAAAATGTTAACAAGTGTAGTACAGTGGTGATAGGGGTGGCTATGCAAGACTAGTACTTTGATGAACATGACAGTACTCTGTCATTTTGGCTTATGACCTTATTAAATAAAGCCTTTTCACTCCTCTTATCATAGAGGAAGTGATTTTTTTTTTTAGTATATTTTTTGTATATATATATATTTTTTGTGTTTTAACTTATGCTAAAGAAAACCCGTAAGGGAGATATTGGTAACATAACAAAAACAGATCAATAACGATTCAGGGATGCTAACAAGATAACCAATATAAGCTAAAAAACAATAATAATCTGTTCTTCTCCTAGGTCCCCAACGGGATGCCCAAGCAGGTCGAGAGTTCATCTTGAAGATGTTTGTGGACTTGAACCCAGACAGTGACAAGATCATCTACTCCCATTTCACATGCGCCACTGACACGGAGAACATCCGCTTCGTCTTTGCAGCCGTCAAAGACACCATCCTGCAGCTCAACCTCAAGGAATACAACCTGGTGTGAAGAGCGAAAACGGAAAGCGAGAGAACGAGCAAGCAAAGAAGAGACCTGCAGCCCACCACACACACAATGCGGATCCCACTTCTAGAAACACACACAACTGCACGAAACACACTGCTGCTCAGAGTGAAGCATTGCCTCTTACTGAACCAGACCAACACTATCCATGTTCTTTCCCTGCTGTCTACTAGCTCCTTGGTTGTTGGGTTGCCCATTTTTTAAGAGTGATTATCTGTTTTGCGGTTCTTATAATTGCTCTTCTCGTACAAACACACATGAAACACTAAAATATAGCACTCCCTTTATTTGTCCCCTTCTCGTGGGGTTTTGGTCTATTCCGGGGTTCCTCTCGGTCCTCGTGGCCATGGGTGCGGCTCACAGTTTTTCTTTCTTTACACTACATTATTATCACTATTGCTTGTGTGTTTGAGGTGGGTAGAGGGTCTTCTCTGGGTAAGCTTTTATGGACAAAGGGCTTTCTCCCCCCTTGTAAAAGATGGGTAGAAAGCATGAGAGATGCATGCAATACACTACAGCATGAGGCCAGGCTGCTGGACTCTGTTCATCTGCAAAGGGTATCTAATTATGATAATAACAATATATTACCAGGCAGTGCTGGGGTGTAGTGAGGTACTTGGTTCCCCCTGGGTCTTGAATTATGTTTTGGATTCTTCTTTATGTTTTGTTTTTCTTCTACCCTGCCCCCAAATCAAAGTCCAGGCGTTCTGTTGAATGTAAATAAAGTATTCAAGCTGCTCACACAGAGTGAGGGCTAGACAGAGATGGTGTTTTCTCTGAAGAATAAAAATAATTTCAGTCATGTTAACTTCTTTGTCATAGCTGCCATTGGTTTCCGATTAAAATTGAATCTAACATGACAACTTCAAGTAATGCAAAGCTCCGTAAAGAGTCGCAGTGTGTTCATTTTACACTGCAAATCATTTTACTGTCAGCAAATGTCGTGAAACAGAACATAAGAGAAATCACTACCAGTATTCACATACTGTATATCTGCTCCTCTGTCACGTTGGACAGCCAAATTTAAACCACCTACTTTTTTCTGTAAATATAAATACATATGTTGCCAGTATCTTCGTCATCCCTTAAGTGGTTCAGACACTAAGAAAACGTAATTGAAAACTGGTATTGCCAAAATAAAGTGCACATTTTCTCTCGTGATGGATAATTCAGATGTTGATGGCATAACAACTCACTTTGTGTGGCATTTCTTCATGTCGACCGTTGTCTGAATCACACATGTATCAGTACTGTGATTTATTTTTCGTTTCCTTTGATGGTGAGGATAATCTTCCTGCGCACAGCGTGCAACTGATGAAACCAGATTAGTACCGTGCAATAGTCAATTGTAGGTGAAATAAAGCTTTTGCGCTGCCAATTAGCTTAAGTCACAAGTTTGTCTCCATCATCCACATGGCTTCTCACTGTAAATCAACTTTATTTCGCCATATTATGCGGCCAACATTTGATAAACTGTAATGAATAGCAAGAGAGTAAATCGTTCTTTTTTTGTATGTCTAATTTATCAATCAGATCTACGTATTGTTGATACAGTAAATGAGACTTCCTCCCTAGTTTCAGCTTAAAAGTTTTTCCAACAGAGGAGACAGGAGATTTTATACTGCTGTAAAATATCACAACTATTTTATGGACAAGTGTTCTATCTTTCTAATGATACTTCATATATTTAGTTGTTGCAGTTCTGTTTTGAAGTGCTTGACAATGGGACGACACTGTTTCCATGTCAGGTTTGTGCTTTATGCAAATAGGAAAATGAAAACAGACAAAAAACTTAGTGGTTGAATATTTACTGTTCAAGGATGCTTGCATTTTTTTGTAATTTTTGAGGAAATGTGTTGGCTGTTGGTACCAATCCCATATTGTGTCTCTTGCCTGATAGTTGTTTAAATATTCCATTAAGCTGAAAGTTGATAGATGGCTATTTTTGTCTTCACAATGTAATTCAGGTAAGTTTTCATAACTTTTTCATCACAAGGGCTACTACTAGCAGCTTTGATAGAAACGAAAGGACTCTATGGATGCCATAGAGAAAAAGGTGCAATTAATTAAAAGAGAGGGGCTATGAATCAAGAGTGTGTTGACATCCTGTTGAGGGTGATGGCCGCAGGTTCAGTGAGGGAAGAATTCAGCAGTCCGCAAATGCCTCCACGATGTTCCAGAGGGAAGTTGGTGGCTGTCTGGCCCTTTGTTTGAATCTTTTTGCCTTTAGGGGAGGAGAATGGCTCACGTCACAAGAAGCTGAGTTTCCCAAAGTGCAAAAGCACATTTTAATGTCCTGGCTGTCACATCTAAACATCCTCGTAGTCTTACAAAGTATGTGCTGATCCTTTATGCATATTTTGCTAATTTTCTCATTGGTAGTGTTTTCGTGTTTGACTTTTGCGTTGGCTGTGTTGGAGTCAGAGAAAGACAGGAAGTACTTGGGACATTTTGGCCTTTTTGCGCACACAGAAAGCTGAAAGGGTCAAATTGAACATCAAAGAGTTTTATGTAGTCTGGATGGACTCCCTTTCACAATTGAAATTGTTAAAAGGTTTAGAGGTCAAATTTTCTTCAATTTTTTTTTTTTTTTTGGAGCACAATCTGGAAATTTCACACACCTTTTGAATCACTTAGCCTTGATTTTCATCACATGCACCTAGTGAGAGTAACCTTTACACTTCTGGTGCAAATCTGTACTTTAAATTGTTGATAAAGCCATTACCTTGTATATTTAGAAACTTAATGAGAAAAGACATGTATATTTATGCGAAGTGTCATGATTTTTTTTTTTTTTAATGAATTGAAACCATACTGGAGATGTTGCAAAGTTCTGACTTTGACAAGTCAAGTTCTGGCTGTGATCTTGTTTTTCCAGCTTGTAATGGTAATTGGTTAATCTTTGGTGCACCAGCCAACATTCAAAGGGCTTTTCTGAACTTTTTTTGGTCCACATTATCCTTTTTTGGGTACCACAATCAGTATGCTCTCCATTTTTAACTCAAGAGTTTATGCATTTTGGACAAATAAGCTAAAACTTACGCTGAGCTTGGGAAGGAGTGTTGTGTTTTGCTTATAGGTCTGTTAAGGTCTCACCTTAGCCTTTAGGGAGCACACTCCTTTTCCCTGGACTTTGACTTACCACCTTAAGGGCATGTGTGTCCTCTCTCACACTTCATTCTCTTGTAGATGAGATGTGGCACAGCAAATGGGCTTGATAGGGCTAGAATGAGGATAATAATAAAAATCAAATTGACCGGTGTTAGCATGATAGCACACTCTTGAAAAACCTCTTACAAGCTGACAGTATCCGTTCTTCATGCCTTGTCTTGTTAGCACCTCACAGCTCCAGAGCCAACACAGAAAAAAGTCACATGGCAACACTACCAATGATCTGAGCCACCGGAGGAGATGGCTCACTCACTGAAAGTTCTTTTTCAATTGATTCATGTCGTATTGGCTTTACTCTAGATTGAATGCATCTTGGAGATGGTTTGTACGACAATCCAGTACAAACATTGTGCCAAACAAAGTGACACAAAACACTTAAAAAACAATAATTTGTAGTAGCATGACCTAGATCTCTGCAGTAAAACTTCAGTTAATCCACTCTAACGTGATCTTTTTTTTCTTTCACATAAAGCTTGTGTTATAAGCCTCCACTGTTGACATATTTATTGAAAGACTTGCCTGGTGAAGGTACTGAAATGGCAGTTGTAATATGTTGGTGGTCGTAATAGCGAGCAAACGAGCGAATATGCCGTGTAAGCACGTGTTAGCCATTCTCCGCTCAGTTTCTTCTCCTTTACTTGATCGGACTGTGTATTCTTTCCCTGGGTCGAAGGCACTGAACTGCACCACTGCAATGGGCCTGCATTCATGCAACTTAGATGTCCGTTCAAGCACGCTCGTTGGTACTCTGAGATGTGTGTGTGTATGTATGTGTACACTTTCGATGGCTATTGCTTATGCTTGAGATCCATTCCGATTAGAGGGATGGACATACAGTGATATTAAAAGCTATCTTTGCATCTTTTTTTGTTTCTTTTGTAAGGTTGACACACCTTAACACGTGTATTTAGGACCACTAAAGATGACAGACTTTTTTAAGAGTAAAATAAACTTTGTGTAGTGGTGTACAAATTGAAAGTAATGTATTTTTGTTTGATTTTCTTCTTCTTCTTCTTTTTTTTTTTAAATATACCAAATGTAAATTATGTACAATGAGTGTGCCAATCCCCTTTCTTTGTAAAGCCAGATTCTTAACAAGTGCCAATGTTGTGAAAAATCAGAGGGCCTGTGAATTTCATGGTCCCGTTTTTAAAACAAATAAACACTTAAGTATGTGATTAATTAACTAAAAAGGACAGTTTTATTCTATATTTAAGATTAATGATGAACTGCTGTTTTTAAGATAAATGTCATTTTAATTGCATGTGTTTGTCAGGTTGGGGAGGGAGTGGGTGGGTGTGATACTGTATTCATGCAAAGCCCTCGTGAAAAGGGTTCTAATGGTTATTGATTTACAGTATTTTAGCCATATTTCTCTTTTGTATGTTTCATTTCAACCACTGTTGCCTGAACCTCATTCAAACATGAAAATGATTTTCATAGCCTTCTCCTTTAAATGTTTTAAATTGGAATAAAATATGTTCCTATACTCTCTTATTGCATCCTTGTTTGTTTCCTTTGGAGTGGAAAAGTGTTTTCTTACCTATTGGGATTAAAGGGCCATACCACTTTAAATGTGTGCTACTACTAACCGTGTGTATTTTAGGGCTGCAACTAATGATTATTTTCGTTATCGATCAGTCTGCCGATTGTTTTTATGATTAACTGATTAATCATTGATTCCATGAAATGTCAAAAAGTGCTAGAAATTCTCATCTCCATTTCCCAGAGCCCAGTGTGTCATCGTCAGATTGCTTCTTTTGTCCAAACAACAGCTCAAAACACAAACACTCATTTATTTTGATAAATGACACAGAAAAGCAGCAAATCCTCACATTTAGGACCGTAAACCAGCAGTTCTTTTTTTAACCTTTTTTATTTTAAAAAAATGAAACAATTAATTGATTATCAAAATAATTCGTTATTAATTTTCTGTCGATCATGATTTGATTAAATGTTGCAGCTCTAGTATATTTTACATAACTGACAGACCAACTGCTTTCCGATATGCTGTTGGTTTCCATTCATGTCAGTACAATAGTGAGGTTGGGACAAATTATGCAAAAGTAACCAGTGTTGGGGAGTAACTAGTTACATGTAACGAAGTTATGTAATTTGATTACAAAAAAATGTAACTAGTTACAGTTACTGTGAAAGAATGCATATTTACAATTTTTTATGAAAATGTTAATGATCACAAAGGGTTTACATGTGAATATTTCCTGTCAAAAGCTTCGGCTATATGTTGAATTATATTCATTTTGTTGCTTTGCGTGTTTTCATGTGCACAGTGACTTCTTTTGCCATTTCCACACGAGGCTGTTTTAATTTGATGCTTTTCTGACGCTTCTGATTTGGCTCTCGTTTGAATTTGCAGCATGTCGTGTCCACCATGACCACTGCCTGGTTCAAACATTTGAAAATGGTTGACGGCTGAAAATATTTGTCAGGAAAGTTAGAAAAGTAATCAAATGAACAAGTTACAATACTTTGACAAAGTAATTGAAACAGTTCCATTACTTATTACATTTTAAATAGAGTAACCAGTAATCTGTAACCTATTACATTTCCAAAGTAACCCTCCCAACCCTGAAAGGCACAGAGGACAGGTGCAACACTCTCAGTGCCAGAGCTCAAGTTTTTTGTAGGAGTATTTAATTTAATTAATTTAATTTTATTTAATTTTATTTTATTTTCCAGTAATACATCTGAAAAAATAAGAAAGCTTTGCAAAAAGAAATTTGGTGGTAGCTGTACTATAATTTTTTTTATTTTTGGAAAAAATGCACAAGTAAATTTATGGTACTTCTGCTTGGAAGCCAGCACTAATAAGATGTTGTTACAGACACGAAAAAGACAACATTAAAAAGAACAAGATGCTTCAGTCACAGGAAAACTTTAGCTGTTATTATTTTATACATGTGCATTTGGTTCACATCATTTTGTAAGAGGTGATCCGATGCATCACAGCAGGTTGTTTCCTTTTGCAGCCATAAGAAAAGAAAAACTAAGAAGAGCTAAAGCTACAGGCTCTATGTTGATGTTGGTGTTGGGACATGTCATCAGTCCTTCCTGATCTTAGTGGGATGAGAGGTTGGAGTAAATTACCGCCGTCCCTGCCCTGTAATCAGTGCTCACACCACCGCTGTTTGACTGTGTGGGGACCTGTCCACACGAGGCGCTCGTTGCTCAAACATCAGCCGGCTGACGAGGCAGATCTCCGGCGCGTAGATCTGCGCTGCGCTCGCTCACAGCTCTTCTAGCCGCTGTGCTTCTGTGTGGGGCGTACAGCTCAGCAGCGTCGCGTCTACCTTCCAGCTCCAGAATTGACTGACTTTCTGGCTTCAACACCGCTGACAAACCGACAGTTTCCTCGCCGCTCCACGGTTCTAGAGACAAACGTACACACTTTAACTCCAGCTTTAATTTCAAAGTTTATTTGCCGTCTGCGCGACAACGCAGATTTTGTTTTTGTTTTTTGTCACTCGCGAGACTTACTTGCAGCAGTTGGACAAAACGGGATTCAACTTAAACGAACCCGCAGACATTTTGTTATTTCTGCGAAATAGACCGTTTTTCCCCCCCTTTTTTTTACTTTTTCACCAGTGTAGTCGCAGCTGGCTAATGAGAGCGAACTGAGAGATTTGAAGGAGCACCACAACGCGAAATAGGAAACCATTACCCGCCGCTCGCTAGCTACATCCGAGCACCGCTGCGTGCCGAACGTTATTAATTTACATGCGTTGAGCTTGCATCGCTGCCGCCGCCGCCGCGTGTGCGTTAAGCCGGAAAGCTCGCAACAGCGATGGATCATTTTGACTGACAGCTTTTGAAGAATTAGCTAGCATAGCCAGTGAGGAAGCAGTGCTCATGGTGGTTTCCTGTTCTCAGACACAGTAAATACGGGGTCGGGACAGGTTCAGCTGAATGGTCTTGCATCACCCAGACAAGACGCCTCCTGTTTTACCTCGCTAACGGCTGAAAAGTGCATCACTCATATTCAGCTTAATTTTTTTTTTTTTTTAGGGGGGGTCGCTAGCTACCGTTAGCTAGTCATCTTGCTAACGCTGGACAGCTCCTGTTAAAGGCAGGGCTAGCTTTGGACAAAGGACCAACGCAAGGAAAAATATAAACACAGGGCACTCAGTTGATCGTGTTTGGGAAGGACAGCAACAAACAAGGAATTGACATGATGTTTCCACAATCAAGACACTCAGTAAGTGTATTTTTTATTTTCTGTTTGTTCAACAATTAGGAAATTGCTCCACAGTAAACACCAAGCGATTGAGGGTTGTGTTTTTTAGGTCAGAAAATTATGCGTGCAACTTGTTTTTTGACAACATGTTGTAAATTTAAAAAAGGTATCAGAAGGTATTTTTTTAGCCTGAAGTAACGTCTGTTTATAACTGCAGTGTTTAGTTCTCGTAAGTCCCGCAGAAGATGTTTGTTTGGGGCTTATAGAGACAGAAAAGTAGAGAGCAGAGAGAAAACCTGTGTAAAGACTTTTCTCATCTGATGGCAGTGAAGTCACCTCCAGTTTAAACAACTTTAATTAATTATTTCATACCACCAGGATTTTTAAAATTACCCTCTTGTGTCAGTTTAATTTCAGTTGGCCTCATTCTCCAAAATGCCTAAACCGGATATTTATCATTTGTAGTCTTGTTATAAATTTTCCCAGGAAGGGCAACAAAAGAGTGGTCTTGTTTCTGTCATCCTGTGGTTACTGAGCCATTCAAAATTGACTGTGCACTATTATGTGCAGGTGGGTGTTTTTATGACTGGGAAAAATAAGCACACATCTCCTCTGTTCCCCTAAATCTCAAGTTTCCATGGTAACAGAGACTTAGTCCAGGGCATGCATTCATCAGTTATGAGGGCTCTCAGCCCATTGGTCAAACATTTATGTTAAGTGACTGGCTAAATTGTGTTACCTGTCACTGTAGACATATCGAGTTGTGTCAGCACTGCTTCGGTGCAGTGATTCCTTCAGTCAGAGGCTTAAAGAATTGTATTTCCGTCCTGGACCCAGACCACAAGCCGTCTCAGCTGGCTTTTCAAGTGCCATAAGTAGCCTGCTTGAAATCCAGATTTGGTGGCCTACCTGTATTTTCACCTCCTGTGGTTGCCATTTCACCTTGCCTTTGCAAGGGCAAATAAAACAAAAAGGCACTTGTGTAAGTGTTGAGCAGGTAAACACAACAGCGAGAAGATTGTTATGTTGCCAGGAACTGTGCCCTCTGCTTCTCCCTGGCAACGTCTTGTTGCCACCAGGGGTTCATTTACCGCTGAAAGACGAAGAGATGTTTGCTGAAGCTACAACCTGAATGTCTTTTGTGACATGAATGGTTTGCCCTTTGGCAGTCAGTCTGTGTGGCAGCCTGATTGTGCTGCGCTGTGGCGCTGCTGCTGATGTGAGCCAGTCGATGTGTGTTCTCAGACTAGGGAGCAGGATGTTAGGATTTGGAAACCTCTGGTTGCAGCCTGGCTCGTCAGATGAGTGAAATCCTGTATAATTGGTGTGTCCCACAGAGTTCAACGCCGGTGTTCTGAAAGTGATGATCTGAAAGGGTGTCTATTTTTCACGGCAATTCCAACTGCAAATCAAAAACCCAACTGCAGTTTTGGTGGTTTTCTCTGTGCACATATCCTTGATCTAAAATATGGTACTGTAAAAAAAAAAAAAAAAGAAGATTTTGTCATGATTTCTTTTAAATGAAAAGGGAAACATACAGTTGGGAAACAAAAGACTTTAGGGACTCCATTTTGTTCTTTCATGCTTCATACTGCTTAAAAACTTAACAGAAAGCATTTCATATTATCAGTTGCATGATTTACAACTGGGTGTTAAATTTCTGAAATAAACCTGATGAATTAGATTCTGTTCAAAGGCACTTGAAGTGTTTTTTTTCATAGTATCTAACCGCAGTGTGGTGACATGTTTCTGAGCGAAACTGCTTCAAACAGGATGTAGAGGTGGGACATAACTGGGAGGAATTTGATTTGCAAACACCCAAACATACATCACTTCACCATCCTGTTGCTAGCAAAGCTAACTGGCCAGCTAACTGCCTGCCTAACCATACCGACAACTTTACCGCTAGCCAGGGGTGGGAATCGCAGGATAAGTCACGGTACGATACGAGACAATATGACTCGCGATATGTGGCCCATGATTATCATATCATGATACAGCAATAATTAATGTATTACAAGACAATCAAGAAATGATGCATCAATGTATCTGTTTAACTGTAGAATACTAAATGCATACATGAATACAAAAATACAGTTTGTCCCATTGATGTTGTAAAAGCCAAAGCGGGTTATTATCCTGCTGTCAGCTTCTTCTTCAGTCAATTAATTTTTGTTCACGTCACCAACATTCATGTCATAAGCGCCACTGTGAGGATTCATGAAATAGTGGCACAGGTTGGTCAAATTAGCAGGGAAATCTGTTTCCTGGGACATTTTATTTTAATTATGATATTGATACTTGGTGCTAACGATTTGATAATCGTGCCTCACTAGCTAGGACAACAATATATTTTATATGTTTATCGGTATTTGTCGCACCCCTACAGCTGACATTACTATGTTGTCTGTTGGCTTTGAGCCACTTAAAATATGAATTGTGACTGACAAGTAGATGTCATGATGTAATTCGCTGAAAATGTGTTGGTTCTCCTCCTTGTAATCATTTGAAAGTTTTTGTTTAATAGGACAAAAAAAATATAGACTTCGATATAAGAATGGTTGGCTGCTTATTTATAAAATGCTTTCCAACAAGCAAAATCCTGGCTAGCTTGTCAGCAATGACACACTCGCTTTTATGACCAAGAGGCTGAAGACGTGAAGCTTTGCAGTATGTCTGCAATTTCTGTAATACAGTCATTCAGTTAGATATTTATCACAGGAATACCCATTTTAAATGCCATTAAGAATTTCACAAAACCACTGGAATGAGTTGTCACTGGACATTTTACACAGAAATTGTACAATATTTTTCAGCTAAGTCCCCTCTTTACATTTTATTTACACTGAATCAAACTACATCAGCGTAATGGTGCTCCAGTGTTTGATTGTAGGTAGCATGGTGGTCGTGATATGTAACACAAAACATCTGTGTACGTACCTGTCAGGCTGCACTTTCTATGCATTAACAACTACAGAAAATGGTAATAACAATAATTTACCGTTTATTTATAGGGCAGTCAGTCCCATTCGTTCCTTATTGGGTAAGGTGCTTCTGAATCAATTTGATGATATTTTCAGTGGCTTTTCTTCTGCTAACTGCTAAATGTGCCACTAGTGGGATGCACACTTAACACATTGTCAAAACGTGACACCGCCATCCCAGCATGCTGCCTTGATTTTCTAGTCAAAGTTGGGTTCGGCAGTGTTACTTCCTCCCTTGCCCACTCAGAGGTGGAACAACAACGAGCCACCACTCAGACTTTGCAATTTTTATGAGGAATAGTGAGGCGCGATAACAGTGCAATATTTCTGTCCTAAACGGGATGCATTGAAGGCATCCCAGGGGAGCCCTCCTTCTGGTAGAAATGGTGACGCACCTCCTGATGGGGTGAGAACTCAGTCACCTTTTCCAAGGTGAGAGCAGCTGGGCCTCTCCACCACTGCCTGCCTGCCTATCTGATAGGAGGCTATTTTTCTAATCCAATTGAGTGCCCTTATGCTGCTCGATTGGACTATTAAAACCTAACACAGGATTAAAAATTGGGTCTGGGAACGTAGCATGTCTCTTAACAGTTGTTGCATCTGGTTCTATCTTAACCTGCTACAAAAAGCCACCCTAAGTCCCTGAAAACCACAACGGTATACTGACTCTCCACCCTCTACTGATGCTTTAAACTTAAATATACTGCACACACATACATCCTCCTCCCCCTCCTCCTCAAATCCTCCCTTTCCTTGGCTGCTGCTGCTGCTGCTGTCACAGTAGCCCCAGGATGGGGAGAATGTGTGACACCCATATAGATATGAATGTCAAAGATAAGGAGTTGGAGGATGAGAGAGCAACAGCACTGCCTCATAATGACAGATGATGGATCTTTTAAACTGATGTGCTTTCCGCTGAATATTTCCTTTATTTCTCTTTGTTCGCTCTGCAGAAACATGAGCGCTGAAGTTCCATACTGGCATATGATAGAAACTAAAGCTTTATACTTCATCTGCACATGCCTGCTTTGATTCTATGCATGTAATTTTTACGTCCTGGTGACCGCTGAAAGTGAATCGCACGTTGTGGCAATCACTACAGGTTTGTGCAGCGGTGTGGAAGTGTCAGGCCATTTATTGTGGGGGGGGGGGGTTTGAAAA
>JAQLOL010000020.1:19206851-19222862 GCA_029783665.1 Naso thynnoides
GGATAATGTCTCCAGATGTGTTGTTTTGTCCAACCAACCCAAAATCCAAAGATATTTAGTTAAATAGAGCCAAAGCAAAAGCAGCATGCCCTCACCTAATAGATTATATTATCCTTTCATCAACCCATTCCATTACCAACATTGTAGTTATTTGTCTGTAATCTTGTTACGGCTTTTCACTTATTTCCCTGCCTGGTTTGGCTGTGTTGTTTCTCCATTTCAGCAACACACCAGGTGTTGTGTTTGTTGTAGTTGTCCTTGCTGTGATGTTATGACACATCTGCTTGCCTAGTCGTTGATAACAGCACCAAGAGCAACCCTTGAAATACCTGGGCCTAGTAGCACGTCCTGAGAGATGTCGAATTTTGTGCCAATGGCTGAATGTTACGTTTTCCAAAGTCCCTGTGGTCAAAAGGATTATTAGGCTGCATTTACACTACGTGGCTCCGATTTTTTTCCTCTCATGTGGAACAGGTCGGATTTGTACTATACATATGTAAGCATTGGAAAATCACATGGAATCTGATCTTCTCAGATCCGATTTAGGCCTCATCCATGTGTGGAAATTAATCTGATATGAATATGATATGTGTCATTTTAACTGTGATCTAAGCCAACAGAAAGAATATTTCCTGTCAATGCGAGTCACGTCATTGAAAATGACAGTTCTGCATTTTAATGAGGAAAAGAGACGTGCAAAGGACTCACTGTGCTATCTGCTAAAAACATAATTAAAACGGTCGAAGTGCAGTGGAGGTCAAGGTCTTAAAAGGCAGGTAACGATTGTTATTAAAGGTAATGTTAACCAAAGTTATCTGTCTTTTAAACCTTGAGGGCAAAAAGACAATGATGGAAAAAAACAAGGTTTGCACAGACAGAATTCTGTTTACAAGAAGGTTTCAGTCGTGAGAGCGCAGTTTTAAGCACTCGATAGCTGGCGTCTAGGGTTGCCGCAGTGAATTTTCCCATCGATTTGTGACACGACCAGTAGCCTAATACCCAGTACGCCAGCCCTCTACATTAAAAAAAAGAAACCATCTGTAGTGTGTGTTCAGTTAGCTTAGCTAGCTTACCACTGACGATCATTAAATACAAGTTTAAAATCAGTTCAAAATATGTCTAGAAGGAGTTTTATACCATCTGTGAAAGTAATGGAACAACAAGGTGCTATTAAATGAAGAGCTGTTACAGTGTTCACCAAAGGTAAATGCAGGTAACAAATTTGAGTCACTTTCAAAAGTAGATGTTAGCAGGGAATCAGTAAAAATGGCATAGGTGAAAAATCGGAATTGGGCATCAAGACAAGGCAGTATAAATGTGGCTTTAGTCTTTTAGTGCATTGTTTATTTTAATTCCTGTTTGGCTTGTTTGTTTGATTTGTTGTACTTGCTCATGTACGCCAACTCCAAGGCCAGTTTAAGGGACCACTTGTATGATGTTTTAACTCACAGAAAGAATCTTTGCCAAGAGAAGAAGTGCCCTGTGCCCAGTTTGACAGGACTGACTGTGAGATGACAGCAATTTGTCAGCTAGAGAGTTTTTCAATTATGTATCTGTTGAGATGTTGGTACTGTCCATTAAAATATAGACTAGTTTTGTTGTTGTTGTTGTTGTTGTTGTTGTTGTTGTTGTTGTTTTTTTTTTTAATTTAAAGTGTTATGGTATGTTACTTAAACTGAAAAATTGTGATGGATGATTTTTATCCATACCATCTTTCCTTCCTCCACAAACGCTCTGCGACATGCATACAAGCACTTTTATGAGTGAATAATTAAGTGGGATGTTGCAGTGCAGCAAAGGAAAGTATGACAGTGACAGTGAGGGAATTTAAAACACTTCATTTTGTACCTTGATGTTTTTTTCAGCCCCTCAAAGGACTCGACACAGTCTCCACCAAGTTCCCTATAACAATGTTTACAAAAGTGTGTTACCGTCATTATTTGTTCTAGCAAGATTTATTCTAGCATGAGCAAGTATGTTTATGTATTGTCATCCAAGTTGAATATTGGAATAACATTAAGAGCTGGACATAATAACACACATTAGATTATACATTTGGCTCAGTCATGTGTCATCAATCAATAGGCTGTTATGGCTCACAACATACTGTAAGCTCTTGCTCATAACAGCCATGGGTAATAACTCTTAAGGCTGCTTCTGCACTGTAAAGATACTGCTGGGTGCCAGAGTCTGGGTTATGCCTATGGAAGTAGGGTTATGTTGATATCCATTTATGGCTAATCGTGGCTGTGTGGGTGTAAGACTCTTGTGACAGGCGCATAATTTCACGGTAATTGAGATATATAAGAGAATAGTTCATGTGCAGGATTGTCAAAATCTAGCAGAAATAATGGGTAGGCATTTTTCTGTTGTTTTTTTTTTAATGCACTGCTTTAGTTCTGAATCCAAACATTGTTTTGTGCATTTGGCCCCTTGTGTGTGGAAACGTACTTGGCAACTCATTTCTTTGTAATGTTGTACCCATTGGACTGCAGCAAATTGAAAACTGCTTGATTTCATGTTCATGTTTTTAATTATTTGCCTCCCTGTGCTCTCATTCCCTGTCATTAACCCCTCCTCATCCATCTTACTCTCTCCACTCCTTCCTTACCTTGTCTTCTCTTATGCTTTTCTCCTTGGCAGGCTTCATCGCAGCAGCTGAAATTCACAACCTCTGACTCCTGTGACAGGATCAAGGATGAGTTCCAGTTCCTCCAAGCACAATACCACAGGTGCAGACAGAAACACGTACATGCACAGTGACGCACAAACACGCACAAATACAAAGGAGAAACAGTTACATACCCCAGCTTGAAATGCAGCTCTTTGTAATAAGGAACATATCTCCAGGCTATACATGTATCACACGGATTTTTTCTTTATTGAACACATTTGTAACAGTAGCTACAATGTTAAACTGTAGGAAAAAATACAGCTGCAAGAGCCTGCCATATCTTGTCCAGAAACAGGTTTTGATATGAATTTGTGGCATTTTTTTTAACATTTAATATATAATTTATATATAATTATATTTTACATGTCTTTAAATTTCTAGTACTTACGTGCAAAGTTCTTTGAAAATAAATATATAATTTGGAATTCGTTTGACCGACAGTTCAGTATACTTCCAGTTAATATGCTCCTATTAGATGATAAGCTACTAACTTTAACATTTGGTCAGTGCACAGCAGCACAGATGAACATGCAAAACTATGCAATTTGTCAAAAGGCAAGCACAGAATTCAACATGTTTGAATAAAGAAGTTTCCATTAAATAGAAAAATGATTAATGAACCTTTACTTCGGTTTAAAATGAGCAGTTTTTATAAGGAAATCTCTCTGTGCACCAGTACTTGCTTTTTAACCTGGTACAGCTTAATAACTTAAGTAAAACTTTCAGGACTTTGTCTTCAATTTCTGCTATTTATAATTACATAAATTACAAAGATGTTATTTAAAGGTTTTACTTGAAAATGAAGAGAGAAGAAGAGAGCAGATGTGTCACACAAACCTTTGCCAAATAACACAGCATGACTTTGGGGGAAACCTCTACAGTCAAATGTGATAAATGAAGATGTCTGCCTTTGTTTTACTGTTCCTCCACTCTACCACCACACCGAGGAAGCATCCTTTATTGACTCATACCTAAATCAATCTCGTTTACCCTAGGCTATTGATCTGCCTTTACTTCTTAAATACTGCTTCAGTGCCAGAAGTCTACAGGCACTTCCAAAGTGCTTGATTTGACCTCAGCTGATCTGTTTGACAGCAGTTGTAAAGAGGGGGGGCGCCAAGAGGGGGTCTGCATCTCAGCAAGAGATCCTCTTTTTATAAGACTGGAGTCTTTGAAGCCCGCCTTCCTTCCTGAGGAGGTTGGTTTGTTCCTCTGTACCTGTTCTCCCAGAACCTTCCAGAGGATTGCCTCTGCCGATTTTCAGAGACAGGCAAAGATAGATGAAAGCTTGGCAAATTGTGTGCAAAATCCTGATCGCTTTTGTTTGCGTAGGATTCGGAAACAGCAATAAGACCCTGCGCGTCTTTTTCCTCGCCTTTAGTTTTTGTAATTCCCACAACTGTGAGCAGCACCGTTTAACCCTCTTCAGAGAGCCAGGGCGCAGTTGAAAGAATACCTTTTTTGTCTGAGCGTACAGAACACGCATACAGTGTCTATTGACTCAGAGGGGGGGCTGGGATGGGGGGGGGGTTGAGAGCCACAGACGAGGCTTTGTAGCACTCTGCTGCTGTGCTGTGCTTGTCTGTTGCTGAAGCCTTTAAAAGGCAAATGTACCGCAGGCGTTCCCCTGGGTATAGTAGCAAGCATTGTAGCTGTCGCCGTCTTCCGATTTCAGCCCCCCTCCTCTTCTCCCACCTCTCCACCCAACCCCTCGTTCACATGCATAAATAGATCAGGGAATACATAAATCAAAATAAAGATGACAGCAGGAGCGATTTAGAGACGGAAGAATCGGCAATAAAACTCCATCAAAGTGTCGTTTGAGAGCAGCGGTGCAAGCCTGGGGGCTGCGGAGCACCAATCAGAGGAGGCACAAAGCCAATCCCAGGTAGGCTGACAGCGGGGAGGCCTGTCGTCATGACAACCCACCACACAGCCTACGCATGTACACCGTGATAGCAGGAAGTGTTTTATGTAGGAGGGAAAGGGAGGGTTTTGGATAAGTGGAGGCTGCTCATATACACACAGGAATAGGTGGCAGAATAAACCTGCCCATCACCCTCAACAAAGAAACATCCCCCCATGACTGCTGATCAGGTTGGATATCTGTTGCGTGCCATAGTGTAAACAGCCATGATCATCCTGTTCAGTTGACTGTGTTTACATACAGCCGAACACATCCTCAAGTCCTCTAAGCACCTGTCACCTGCACATCTTCATTAAACTGCTTGAGTTGTGGCTGCAAATTTAGATGGAGATGCAGCATCTATTGAAAAAGGGAGTTCCTCTTTAGATGCTAGCCGTGGTGGCCGAGTAAACAATTAGTGTTGCTGCTTTTCAATGAAATCCTTCTCTTCTCAGATTCTTTATGCATGAAGTGTTAAGTGCTTCTTAGGAAACATTCTTATTCCTTCAAAGGAATATCTTTGCTTCAGTTTGGCTTAAATCAACAGAGAGAAACAGGCAGCTGGCGTCAGAAATGGAGTATGATATAAATAAATGTGTCACAATACTGCTTACATTCCCTTATTGCAAAGTCATAACTGGCCAGTGTAGTGCAGAAACATTCCAGCAATGATAAATTTAAAACAATGGTGTAACCACAAAGAGTATCTCATGTATCTCAGTTAGACATAATAATTACGGCCTGATTTGAGATTATAAGATTTTTTTTTTTTATTTTAAGCTTTAATGGGCCTCAATTAAAGATCATTTCAAGTAAGTGTAATTGCACGAGGCCATCGCTTGTCCTTATTCCATTTTAGAAACTATATAAAACAACTCCTGGGACTAGGTGAAGGTTATTGATCACAATGACATCAGGATGCTGATATTAGGCTATTAATTTTTACATTTTGGATTTTTTTATTTGTGTGTGTGTGTGTGTGTGTGTGTGTGTGTGTGTGTGCTGAATAATGGGTGTTCTGGGGGTAATATGCAAGCAAACAGAAAGACACATTCTGTGTGCCCTTTTTCTGATTCTGTGATTTTGTGAGCTGAAACTGCAGGATTTGTCTTTATGTTTTTAATGTTTGTGTGGATGTTGTTTGAATAATGTATTGACAGCTGATATTGTATGTTTGTTTATATGTTCTTTATTTGTGTTATTCGAAGCATTGTATTGCTTATCGCTTGTATTGTTATTTTGGCCAGGGCTCAGTTTAAAAAGAGACTCCCTGATTAAATAAAGGTTTAATAATGATAAAAAACATATATATGTCAAGCTATAGTTTCTAAACTGGATTTCATGCATTGTCTTTTAACATCCAATAAGACCGTTGGTGTTATTTTCTTTATGTTTCTTTATGTTTCAATGTTGTAATGTCAGTCAGTGACAAAACTTAAAGTAAAACACTTCACTAAAACTGAAGATGACTCCTGCAAACACTGCAGCTGCTGCAGTAATCACAGAAGTAGCACAATACTGTGTGTAGCTCATTATTGGCCGTGTGTGACACTGTCTTCAGTCTGCCATTTAAGACTAACAGCGATAAAGTTCAGCCAGCGCTCACTGTAATCGGGCTTTCATTTCTGCAGACAGCTGACAAGAACATCCCAGTATAAATATACACACACCATCAAACAGGTTTCCGACTTATCCTGAATCTGAAACTATCCACCGTGTGCCTGCGCATATCTTTATTTGATCTGAGTCTTATCTAGTCCTCACATCGCATGACGCCTTCTGAGTCTGGCACGTTGTAACTGGCTGCTTCAATCAAAGGCATCGAGGGGAATTCTTTCCCTTTTTTCCTGTCTGTTTCATTTGACGATCAGGGTGACTTGTTGACGCGTCCTCCTTTGTCCTGTCACCCCGTGTGACATCAGCGCTGACATGATTACAGCTAATGGCTGTCGCAGGGACGGGGTTGCAGGAAATGCTCCAACACTATATTTAGACTTTGTATCTCGCTGCCTCTTCTCCGATTTGGCAAGCAGACATTTTGGCGAGACATCTCTCGAGTTCAGAATGATTTGACCTCCCTCCTGTCAATCGACACCACGTCGAGCCCGGCAAAAAATGCTGCAGCTGACTAGTAAAGTTGATGATGACAGCAGTAATGGTGATGATGATGAAGGTGGTGGTGATGATAAAGATGGTAACGGAGGCCGAGATGATGACGATGGAGGTGGTGCAGATGATGATGACGAAGGTGGAGGCAGTGATGAGGGTTGAAGTGATGATGAAAGCAATAACAGTGCCGTCGGTGAAAGTGGAGGTAATGATGATGAAGGGGGCAGAAGTGTCAGCACTTCAGAGGGAAGACTGTCAAGCTGACTAACAAGGTCTGACTCCGTGCTCCTCTCCTCTTCCTCTCTCCCTCTCTCCCTCAGTTTGAAGCTTGAGTGTGACAAGTTGGCCAGTGAGAAGTCAGAGATGCAGCGCCATTATATCATGGTGAGTGAAGCTGTGTGTGTTTGTGTGTTGTGCACCAGAGATGATGCCCTTTTTTATTGTTAAATGTCATTCAGCCACAGTATTTGATTAATGTGTTCTAATGTAAACTTCCTTTAAGTTGTTGCAAATGCAGCACTTCTGATGTTTGCGTTTATACATGAAAATAAATGTTCTGATTTCACCTTCTCTCTTAATTAAAAGTCTATTTTTCCTAACACACCCTCCCTTCCTCTAGTCTACTACCTCCCCTTTGTTGTTCAGTTTTTCTCTTTTGTCTCTTTTCTTGCTGCTCATTTTGAAATTTCTCTCTTTAAAGGTAATTCTGATTTATTAACCAGGATCTTATTTTAATGTGTTCTGTCCTTTGTGCTTACAAAAACTGTACACAAGGACTTTCCTGAGATATTGCAATACACAAGACGGACTGGGCAGGAAAAAAGAGCTGTCAAAAAAATCCTTTATTTAAACAAAGAGTTCAGTAGCAAATAGGGATGGAAATCTCACAACTCAATTTTGATTCTTGATGTGTCAATCTGATCTGATCATTTATCTCTTTAAATTGAGTACTGATCAATGAATTTAAAGGGGGTTTCTGTATAAAATGTTTTGGGTCTTCCATAGAAATGGAGGTTTATCTGTGTGTTATAGCGTAAGAGTGCTGCACATTGCTGTGTCAGGCGCTATGTCTCTAATATGGATGCAGACAACAACTAATTTAAGCAAGAAAACACTCAGAAAACCACCTAAATTGAGCACAATTTATTCTGTAAGGGCAAAACATTTAAAATGCAAGTTTTGCGTATTCTGAGCCATTTAGCCTAAACATTCTTCAAGGGGATTAACGTTAACAAGCCGTTGATCGAAATGCTTTTGCAATGTGCAGTGCTTTGCATCATTAATTATTAAGTTTGCGCACATTAGAAAACATGACAACTGACTAAATAAAAGTTAACAGATAGCATTTAAAACAACGTACATTTCAACTTAAATGTTTGACACTTTAAGCCATTTATTAGGAACAGTCAGTGCACATTCAAGTGGTCATATGGGAGCTTTTGCTTACACAGCTGACACATGACCAGATTATCACAAACTTGGCTGATTTGCCTTCGAGCCATCATCTCTCTTTGTCCCACTCAAGTTTCACTTTCCCACCTGCTGGAGTGTGCGGGAGGAGCAGGGAACGCTGGCTGCATGACATTGAGATGCAGTGTTGTACATGTACATTTTTAATTGAGTAATTGCTGACTAGTATTTTTGCTTCTGACTAGTTAGGATGTGGGCGTGGTAGACATTTAACTGGCTAGTTGCCTGCATCCCTAGCTTCTAAACAGGTGTAAGGTAAACTGCAGATGACAATTCTGTGTGTCTTGCACTGTTGTCTTGCGCCACAGTTGGGCCGTGACTCTCCACCCAAGAAAAACAACTGCAGGAGTCAGTTTATCACAAATGCCTTGAAGCAACTTTTCTGACCATGTTCAAGTGATAAAGCACTCCAGCACCCATAGGACTGATGGCTGTTGTCTGTTGGGAGTAAAGAAGGAAGTCAGATGATCTTATTATAGGTCCGCTAAGTCCACAGAGAGAAGACTGGGCCACAGGAGACTAGTCATTTCCTGTTTCTGTTGGTGGTTGTGATGATAATATTCTCTTGTCTTGAAGTAATTTTGGGGCTTTTTAAAAGACTAAACTTTAACTAAAGCATTTTCACATGGGGGGGGGGGGGCAAAAACTTTTTTTTTTTGGAACAGAAATTTGTTTGTATGTTTGTTTTTAAACATGCTTACAAAGGTTGTCCTGTTAAAATGGACATCAAATCAGAGAAATCCTGTAGGGTAGATACAAATAACGTATGGTAACCAGGGATGGGCATTGAAGAAATTTCTTTGTCTATTGGGAAAATTAGCGAACAATTATCGATTGAATCAATATTTTTTATATTACAAATGTCTGTGGCAGAAATTAAATCTTTTCTCAGTCTTCTTAGACAAAGCAGTTAAAGTTCAGTTTTAAGCAAAAAAAGATATGTGGTGCACCGAACGTAAAAGCAGCTGATTGCAAGCCTCCGTTGCTACGACGCTCTTAAACACAATTGAGCCTCTTAGAAACCATTTCAAAACAAAATCATGGGGGATGCATTGACGTTAACCGGAGTGGATGAAGGTTGTTCAGGGCAGAGCGTTACTTCACTGGGGTCGATATTGTGTTGTACTCATAGACAGCTTCACGTTGTTTACAATGAACTTTGTCATTTATTATTTTGAAATGGTCCTGCACAAAACTTCACCTTGACTTCTTCATGTTTACGTTCGATATCTGCGGCAGCCATGACAGCAGATCGTACGCAGCCGAGTAACGTTTTTGTTTTCTCCATCTCCTAAAAATAGTATCGCCCCCTGTTGGTAAGATGTCTTATTGCTGCCACATAGTAAAATTCAAGATTCACACTACTCAACACAAACTGTATTTACATTACATTGTGTTGTTTTGATAGAAATTTCAGGTGATTGACAAAATCCCTAACAATCAATTATCAATCATCAATTAGTCATGCCCAGCCCTAATCGTAACATAGTGACGTTTCATCAACATAGGGAGAAAATAACAGAATAAACTCTAAATAGAAATACATTTTTGGGAATGAGTGAACGGATTCAAAATTGTTGAATCACAATCTTACATTTTAAGGTAGTCGACATCCCCACCCACCATACGCACACACACACACACACATATACACACACACACACACGCAGCTAAAGCTATAACAAGACCATAGTTGGGACCAAAATTTAAAATTGTCCTTGAGGATTCACTTCCATCGTGTTTCTCGACAAACTCCCTGTGTATGTGTGCTCTCTGCCTCCCCAGCCCCCTTCCTTTCCTCTCTTTCCCCCATCTCTGTCTGTCTCCCCACACATAAACGTTTATACACAAGCAGGCACACACGGATGTGCTTGCCCACTTTCTGCTCCACCTCGGGGCTAATCTCATTGTTGCTGGCCGTGGCTGTGTAGCTGTCTGATGTTTTGCCTCTAATTGATCCTCTGACTGGCTTTAATCTCATCTAATCTGTGCCGCCGCACTGCTCTCTCCACCATGACCCAGCTAACGGGCACACAAATATGCACACACACACACACACAGAGTCACAAACACACTTCCTCTCTGTTTATTTCAGGCAGGCGTGAGTGCATACAATCTCACACACAGATGCACAGTCTCTGGCATTGTCAGCCTCACGGCAGCCCTACACACACACACACAAACACACACATTCTTCTCAGAAAGAGAAAAAAGGAAAAAGGGCAATGAAATTTCTTTTAAATTCATAAATGTCTAGGCAAAGCTGTATCGTAGTATCTAATCTCTGACATTAAAAATTAATATATTTTTTGCATTTATTATATATTTATTTACTGTGAAATATTGAGATGAAGGTAATAGTTGAATTAAGTGTTTATAAGCTTATCCAATTAGTCGAGTTTGGGCGATTTTTTTTCATGGTCAGGTGAAGTCCAACAGAATGCATGGTAGCCCACAGGCTGATATTATCATCATTAATCAAGGAAAGAGAAATTAAAGGCTTGTAGCTGTTTGTTTTAGCCCCTCCAAATGTTTTTGGGCATTTTAAGAACATGGTCTTGGTTCCTGTTCTTTCTGACTGCATACACCAATGTTTGCATGTGTCAGATCACAACAATGCGAGAAACAGGACAAATTCGTGTGTGTGCTAAGAGTAACTGAACGTTTCACTGGAAGTTCAGCTTTAGCATTTATTTCTGTAAATTTTGTAGCACCACCTTTTCATGTGTGCATTACTAGATTTTTCATTACCCAAACATTACTGTCACAGAAGACGTGTCACTCTGCTTCTCGTCTGAAAGCGAACACGCAGTTGAGTCGAGCTACAGTTACAGCTCGATGACCTATTACTATTGACCTATTACGTAGCACACCAAACAAGCTACCAACAAGTTAGCAAGCTGCCAGCGGATTCTTTGTTGAACAGTAAAGGCGTGGACAGCTTAACAGTGCTGTGCACATCATACGTGTTTAGGCTTTACTTTTGGCATAAATGAGATGCACACAACCCCTCGTGCTTATGTTATTCTTGTTTGTTTCCCAGCCTCCTTCTACAAATTTATGCTGTTCGACTTCCTGGTTTAAGCCCGCCGCAGAAACTCCTGATCACCACAAAATGTTTATGCCTCGTTTCCTCTTACGTACGTAACTGGTGTCTGTAGATTGGAAAATGCTTCTAGTGCCCAATGCAGGGAAATGCATTTCTTTACAGAAGTATAGAAACTTAACAGTAGCAGAATCAGATTCACGATGTGTTAAAACTATAATCTCATTCTAATCTCATTCTATCTAACCATAACAACTTTCATGAAAATCCAAATGAGCAACTGAATTGAATAAAATAGCCTGTTAGCCATAACAGCTTGTTAGTCAAGCTAGCACACTGTCATACAGTCTCTCCGAAATCCACCGCAAAAAGTTTACTTTTTTTTTTACGTACTCGAGGCAAATTCCAGACCGAAGAATAATGGAGGGGAGGAGTTTCGCAGGCACATCGCATATCACGGAGATTCTCATAGGAATGAATAGATTTTCGGTTGACCCGCCTTCGTACACGCACATAAGTGGAAACGGGGGGTTAGGCTAGTTCAGGGACAATTGAGGCAATACATGCAAGAACGGTTCGATCCCCAACTGCATTATGTTGCTGTGTTTGTCCAACTTCGACTTAATAGGATTTCAGTTGCACTAACATGTTTACATGTATTTGAAAAGTCCAGTTTTAGTCGGACTTACACAATAAAATAAATTTTTCTAACATCATTTACGCCATGTTAACATACTGAATGTTTCAGTTTTTAATAACGAGAATGTACAAATCTGCTCCGTGCTTCATCAAACAAGCTAAGCGACGTTTCACTTGCGTTTAAAATCGCTTCCCTCGGTTCTTATTTCACAGAAGTTTCGCTAATGCGCTCCTCCTCCCGCTGCTGCAGGGGATTTTTTTGTTTTGTTTTTTACAATCCCTTGTGGTCTGCACTGCTGCAGCCTAATCAGACTACCCACGTTAAAATGAATGGAAGAACTGATTTGGTCTGAATAGGTCTTTACACACATGAACAAACACACATACACTCACAGTCATTATGCACATGAACACACACACCCACAGACACACTGTGCACATATGCGCGCACGCTTTCAATTGCACTTCCACTCCATCAGTGGCAAGCCCTGCCTTGTATCCCCACAGCGACCCCCCCACCCGTCACACACACACTCCTCTAATAGCATATCAGGTTGCCCCACTCCCCCAGTCGATGGCAGCACCTCCATTTCCCTGGTGCTGTAATTACTTTAGGGAGCTTCTGCGTGGGCCCAAGCAGCTACAGAAAAAAGGAGCGTGTTGAATGTGTGTGTGTGTGTGTGTATTTGTGTTGGTTCTGTGTGTCTGTGCGTGCACACATTCACGCGCAGGGTAGTGTCAGTGTGAGATCGAACAGAAAACAACAATGGTGCGTGCGTGTGAGTGAGACCAAGCGAGAGAAAGAAATGTGTGTGCGTTTGTGAGTGTATGTGTGTGTGCGTGTGTGCCTGTTTGTGTGCACATTTATGTGTGAGAGATCTGTGTGTTGTTTGTTTTTCAGTGACAGAGCCAGTCCCCCTGCAGACAGAGTGGGTGATTAACAGGGTTGACGCCTAGAGGGTGGCCCTCTCATTAACACTGAGCACACACACACACACACTTACACACACACACGCTCACAACAGAGGCACTCTCTCTATCTCCTTTTCTCTCTCAGTTCCTTTTTTACTATTTGTAGCTGTGTGTCTTCTCTTTGTCTGAGTGCATACAGGTGCGTTTGTGGTGGAAAGATGTTTGCATAATCAAAATCTGGGATCAAGGGAGTCATTAAGATGTCAAAGATGTGTCTTTTTGTGTAGAGCATCTATTTAGTGTTCAGGAAAAATTTGGTTCATTTTTCATCAGGGTTTTATCATCTAGATTTTAGCTTTAAGATAAATATCTTCAAAATTAAGTTTTTATTATTTCAGTGAGCGCTTTCCTTCAAGTACAGACGGGAAGCCTTGGAAATCTTGTTATAAATTATTGTCTGTTATTTTGTCTATTATGTCTTTTTTATATTTAGCCACATGAAAAAGAGTGCTGCGGTCCGTTTCGCCTGAACAGTGTTATTAAATACATGTGCTAGCGAGTGCAAGTGCCAGCATTGAATCAGAGACTGTTAACAGAAAGCGAGACCTCTCACTTAATGTTCGTTTGCTGTATCAGTGTCACATGGGTTTCGCCACGGGCCCGCCCCTGTAGGAGACTAGAAGCAGTCTTTAGTCCATTCATTCTTAGGGATGAAAAGAATGTGATCGCAGGTTATGACCAATTCTTTCGTCCCATCGTTACCAAGATACATATTGGACCCATTTTTCACAAGACACGTATCTTCCGAACATTCTGACACATAAATGGCATTTTTCAGACACACAAATCAGGAGAAAATTAACTTTCTTTGAGACCTTTGTCACAGCAACACAAACAAGATTTGGGAACTGGTGCTTCCTGCCTTGCTTAACAACAGACAGAAACAGGCATTTAAATGGTCTTGTAGGTGAAACCATGAATTAAAAATGTTAAAACTTACATCAAAAAAATATCATGCAAAGCAAAATCCATCTTCTTTAATCAATTCACAAGACTTTATAACACTTGCAAACGAGGCAGAGGGAAGGGGGTTCCAAACTGTATCCATGGGAGACGTGACTCCACCCACTTACGAGACAGGAAGTATAAGTACCATTTTACACCACTGGCACAGTGCAGAGTAGGGAATCTTGTGTTAATAGTCGACTGTCTTTGATGGAACTCCGGTTTGGAAGATTTTCTGGGAACAGTTACAGATATCTCATGTCCTCGTCATAACTACTTCTTTTCTTTCTCTCTCTTCCCTTGCAGTACTATGAGATGTCCTACGGACTCAATATCGAGATGCACAAACAGGTGAGTCTACATTTCATCCATTTAGATGAAAACTTTTTTTTTCCATCACATGACATGTAAGACTGCTGTTTTTCCATGAATAGCAATTTGCTTTTTTTCAGTGAATACTGAAAGGAAGCATTTGTTGCTGTAAGGAAGCATGCATGTTTATACGACTAATCTAGGAAAATAATGACAATCTTCTGGTATTTATGTATTACAGGTGTGTGTGTTGCAAGTTGGTAACAGCTGTTGGTTTGTTGTTCTTGTGTGCCTGTGTAGACTATGAACCTTTCCATAAAATAACATTTTAAAAGATATATTTTTTCATATTTATCTGTTGCCTGTATGCATTTTGTGCGCAGCATGTTTAGTATTCAAGCAGAAAGCTCTAGTAAACAAATGACTGGTTCACATTATGAAGCTGTAATACAGCAGTTTACACTACAGATTTCCATTTAGAGTATCAAAACAGGCAAAGCAGGTGATAACAAATTCATATGTGTATATTTTCTTGCATACGCAGGAGTCTCTTGGTTCATTAACTACACTTAGATTTATGCTATGGCAATCATAAATATTTCAGCAGAAAACAGTTTTTGCTTGTGGTAAATGGCTGTAGATATTGTTGTGCCCGTGATGCTGTTGCTAGGGAGAAGCCTATGACTTAAACAATACTGGTTCTCTGAACTTGGTGCTGACAGTGATGAGAAATTTGCTACTTTTTTTTTTTTTTTTTCATGTAAAACTTCATTATCCCTACACACCTATCTACAGGGAGTGTGTTAGAAAATGTTCTCCTCTGGGTGCTTTTTGTTGAGAGACAAGCAAGAGCCACAAATAAGAGGTGCAGAAGATTCAGAAAGAAAGTGCTGTTGCAATCAGGAAAAAATGCATGCTGCCAAATTTTTAAAATTGTTTAAAACTTACTGTCAAGGCAAACCTAACATTAACATCAACCCTGGATGATTGATGATAGGACAGCTGTAAATACATGTGTTGCCTTGCAAATCCAGACCTCATCCGGTGCAATGTAGCCGAAAGGCCGGTGCAACAACAAACTGATAATTTTTACAGGAAAAGAAACAACTCAGTGTTTGTTATTCAGTGACAAACACTCAAGGGAACATGAATGATTAAAAATCTGCCATAACAGAATTTGCCATTTATCAAGTTTCTCTTCACTTAACAACTTCAAAAATTGTGCAATAATTAACAGAGTCTGGATATTAGTGAAATCAGCTGAAACAGAGTGCATTCACAAACTTCAGACTGCATGTTTCATGATTACTGACGGAGGTAGGTGGTCCTTCAAGTGGACCAGGATGCATTCACATGTACCCTATGTGTCTCAGAACAACTCCAGATGTGGTCTAAGCTATCAGATCTCAGGATGCACAGAGGATGCGTTGGGTGTATTCACACCTGTACTTAGACCTGTCCACTTGAGTTAAAATCACCCAGGATGGATGGTAATACCAGGTGTGGACTGCCTCTCAGTGATTGGGTGATGTCTCAAGGTCTAGCAGCCCTTCATTGCCGTTGCCCGTTGTTCATTCTGATAATTCAGCTGGGCAAAGTCTCATGGCCATCAAAACCTTGGAGGTGTTCCAGCTGCCAATCAGCTAACATTGAGCAAAAAATAAAAAACACTTTTAGAACCTTGAACAAAAAAAAAACAAAAAAAAACCAACCCTAATGTTTTGTTATTCTGTTGATGCAGACACAGATGCGCTTTCCCAACCCCATTCCCCCACTGTGCACCTGCAGCTCACTGATTGGCAGGTGTGAATTGCAGAGATAATCTGCCATCACTTCGGGAGCGTTCAGAGACATTTGAATGATGTCACCTGGGGCTGTGTGTAAAATGCAGGCACCGAAGGGGTTGCTTCTCTGCTGTTGCCAAATCATTTCTGCTCA
>JAQLOL010000020.1:19227251-19239836 GCA_029783665.1 Naso thynnoides
AAGAAATTCAGCCATGGTTTGATTTCTAAATCTATGATATGAACAGTCTAATTTGCCTCAGTAGACTGTCGTCATATTCAACTTGCTTTAGGTGCACTGCAGAATGTTAAATCAGAGTTTAATATACATTAGCATACATCAGGCTCTGTAGTGCGGAATGCGTTGACTTGTGCTAGCATTAGCATTAGCTTAGTCACTGCTTTCACAGGCTTTCTGTTTTGCAAGTTTACACAGCCTGAGAGGAGCTTTCATTTTCAAAAGATTACACTCTACGGTTTGCGGTTTCAGGGGCACCAGCACGTTGTTGTCATGAAAAAGGGGAAAAAAAGGTCAAACTGCCACAGAAGTAAATTCTTTGATGAATACGCCTGTGCCTAGAAAAGAGCCCCTTTATTTACTTGAGGTGCAGTGGAGCTGTTATGAGAATCAACCTGTCACCAAAACACCACTTAATATCGCAATACATTTTTTTCATGCCACTCATTTGACTGGTTATAGTTCCTATAAACAAAACAAAACAAAAAAAAGCAACAATAGGTGTTACTAGTAACATTTATGATGTTTCTGTTGTATGAAAGTGTCCCAGTAAGACTTGGCAGTGTGACAGTGATCCAGCATGTGCAATAGCAGGACCCTGAAACAAAAACAGCTACATTGGTTTAATTATTTACCTTTGCGATTTTCCTCCTGAGAACATCTAAATATATTCTGTGAAGAAATCCTCAAGCCTGTATTATACTCCCGAACAGACGTGTACACGGACAGACAGACAGACACCGTGGAATAGTAGTACTTCTGGGTTTTTGTGTTTTTTTGTTTTGTTTTTTTAACTAATGTAAGGAGTCTATGTGGAGGATGCTTTCCCCACACGCACAGTGGATTGGCCTTTACAAGGTTTTGATGTAATGGCAAGAACCAAGTCTGTGCGATGTCAAAAAATTGGAGGTGCACAGATTTTCATGCAGAGCCTGCACGTAGGGCAAAATGTAATTTATGCAAACTATTGCAGAGGTGGAAATTATAATTTTTGGACTGAGTGGGTTAAGGGCAGAGTACTACAGACAGGGCAGAGATGTATTGACATTGACGAGCACATTGTTGGTTTTCGTCTTTTTTTAAATTAAATTTCCGTTAAAATAACATAAAATCTGAGAAATACCAGTGTTACCCTGTAACTCGGAACGCTCTCCTTCACAGGCCGAGATAGTGAAGAGATTGAACGGGATCTGCGCACAAGTCCTCCCCTACCTGTCTCAGGAGGTAAGCGCACACATACGCCGACACAAAGACGTCACTAACCCGCTGACCCTCAGCCCTATTCCTCACATCCTGGAATGAGATCACCCTCATTCTCGCCTCATTACCTCTCCACCTCCCTGACCCCTCTCTCGGCATCCCTTCCTCCTCTCCTCTTCACTTCTCTTCTATCATTCATCATCACTCGCATCCCGTGTTCCTTCCCACCTCACTTTCGCTTTCGTCCTCCCTCCCCCTCTCCTCTGTGTCATATTCAATCTGTCCTCCCAGCTCTCTCTCCTTCTGCCTCTCCACTCCCCCGTCTTCCTTTTTCCCCCACCCTCCCCCTTCTCCACCTCCTCCATCCCACTCCTCTTTTCCTTTATACGTGTGTGTGTTTGTGTGTGTCAGCGTAATAAATGGTTGTGTGATTCAGATAAGCCATGCTCTTATCTGCCCACCAGGGCGGTTACCTCCACCCATTACAGCACACCAGCCAACCATCTATTCACCAGTGTCACACAAGGCTTCTTTGTGTGTGTGTGTGTGTGTGTGTGTGTGTGTGTGTGTGTGTGTGTGTACACATATATGACTGGATGAATAGCTGAATAGCCACAGGGGGGGGATGCATCACCAGAGAGGTTTGTCGGGTCTCTGTTGGGACTATTGATATTGATCTAACCTCTTCACCCCCCCACCCCCCACCCCTACCCTGCCCCAAACCCCCCCCCCCCTCTACCCTGCCCCAAACCCCCCCCCACCGCCTTGTTTCTGTCTCTCTTTTATGGTCTCTCTCACTTTCCTTCCCTTGTCCTCGCCGCCCACCATCACCCTCCATCTCCAGCACCAGCAGCAGGTCCTGGCGGCCATAGAGAGGGCCAAGCAGGTCACCCCCCCAGAGATGAACTCCATCATAAGGGTATGATGTTCCAGCCCCCAGCCCTGCCTTAGGGTCTTTTGATGGCTAGAAAGCCCAATTATTGATCTTTATCACTTATTCTGTTGTTGTCTATAACGACCCTTTTTATTTATTGGGTTATTGTTTGGAAAATATTTACATCTCTTCTTTAAAATGATTTAATCAAGTTAAGTTTATTTAGCTTCTTTTGACGTAGTCATTATTTACTGGTTAATTAAAGAGTGTGTCTTTAAGCAAAATGCAACATGGGGAAATATAAATTAAAGTTGTCAGTATTGATTGAAAAATTGGAATGTGGCCTGTCATTCTCATTAATCATTATAATGTATATTATGTTACCAAAATAAATAAACAAATGCAATCCAATACAGCCGCACAACAATGAGTACTAGATTTTTCAGAGAAAGAAAAAGTTACGATGGTTCTGTTGATATAAGTCAGTTCAAAAGAAAAGGACGTAAAGATGTATTCCACTGATTTTGATCCCTCTGAATGAAAACAAATATTCCAAATTAAAGCAGCAGCAATGTCTTGACTTTTAGTCTCAACTGTGGGTCCAGCCCCTCTTGGTAAATGCACAGATTTTAAAACTCCATGATTCTCAAATTTAAAAAAAGCTTCCCCAGACCCAAAAAAGACGTTCAAAAACAGGTGCAGTAGCATCAGTTATCATTAGGGAAATCAGTTCACTGCCTCTTTATATTTTGTCATTGTGCTGTTGTTTGGTTATAACAATAGAAATATTAGCTAGTTAGCTAAAACACTAAATCAATATGTATGAGGCATTAACCAGCTAACCACAATCCTTCATCCTTGTGACTTGCTCGCTAGCTTAGCCACTCCATCATTTTACCAGAGATTTAGAATGAGGTGGCTGAGCCACTCCATCATTTTGCTATGTGTGCAGTGCTAGCTAGCTTAGCCACTCCATCACTGTAATGCATGATTCAAAGTAGTGCTTCGCCTTTGTCTTTGTGCCGACTGCTTTAGATTCAGAGGCTACTGGTCTGCATAGGCATATTACAGGAACTCAAACAATTTAGTCAATTTTCTGGTGCCTATCTTATCTTACTCTGATATCATACTGTGTACATCACATCTCCTCAAGAGAGCTCTGGCTCTGAATGTGAAGCTAAGCTGTTGATTCTGCAGGTGTAGCCTGTGCAAACTGTGACTGTTATATATTATTGATGAGAAGTCAGTGTGGATTGTTGTAAATCAATACATTGGTGTTCAAAAAGGAGTGGTGAAAATGTACAGACTTGGCGGTAGCAATTTTTTCTTCCTTCAAGTTAAAATGAAATGTATGGTTGTTTGGACCAATCTCTGCTCTCAAGAAGACAATATTTACATTTACGCTCTTGTTTTCTCGGGTTGTGTATATTGAAAATTGCGTCTATTTGCATTTCTTTTAATACAGTCCTGATTTTGAAAAAGTTGGGACGCTGTGTGAATGAAACAGAATGCAGTCATATGCAAAAATGAGTCGAAATCACATGTAGTGACATCGTTTTTACGATCATATGTTTCACAAAGCGGGTAACCGCTTCCCATTCTTGCTTGTGACCTACTGAGCTTTTCGAGGATGCCCCTTTAATACCCAATCACAAAACCATTAGCGGGTATCCATGAACCTGATTACCTGAGGAAAATTCTGAATAGGTGTTTTTTGAACATTCTTTAACTTTCCCAGTCTTTTCTCGCTTTTGTCCCAATTTCTTTGAAACATGCTGCTGCCGTCAAGTTCAGAATAGAATATATTTACAGATAAAATGATGTGGATGAGGTAAAACATACATTGTTTTGTACTGTTTTTAATTGAGAATATGTCTGAAAAGGAAAAGCAGATGTTGGTGTTTTTGTTTGCTTCACACAGCATTCCGACTTTTTTGGAACCGGAGTTGTTCTTACATTAAGGACCCGTCCTCCAAAATAGAAAAGTCCTCTTCTCCTTCAAATGCACATTTTCTGACATGTTATATTTTGTGGGCAGGTGTGTGCGTTTGGTACATATATGTAGAATATGTTTACTAAATAGATTGATCCTTCCTTTGTGGTTTATCTTTATTTTTAGGCGTGTGTTTTGTGTCCTGTTGGCACATATGCTTCACTTTTGTTCATCTGAAACCCTAATGAAAGTATATAACAAAGAAAAGAAAACTGCATCTATCATAAATAAGTTATGTATGCTGCAGATTTTCCATCTCCTACCGAGCATGTATTGTAGCCTTCCATCTATCCTGTTGTGCCAGAGCTATTAGCGCTGTGCCTCAGGGGTTATATATTAAACATAATTTGTGACGTATAATAGGTCTGTGCATTGCAGATTTTGCATTTCCCTCAGTGTTTTGCAGTGATTTGTGTGCTGGATCTACCCTGCTGTGTCTAAGTTGTGTCTGGTTGTCTTTCATGCAGCAGCAGCTTCAGGCTCACCAGCTGTCTCAGCTCCAGGGCCTGGCCCTGCCCATGACCCCTCTGCCGCTGGGCCTGAGCCAGCCAACCCTCCCCGCCGTCACCACCTCCTCTGGTCTCTTCTCCCTCTCCTCCCTGCTGGCCTCCCAAGCCCAGCTGGCCAAGGAGGAGAAAGCATCACGTGACGGAGTTGACAGCCACCGCGAAGAGGACGGAGACAAGTCCGATTAGATGGTGTCCCCATTCAGCTCTGTTGTATCCAGAGACCTGAATCCCCAAATCTGAGCCCCCTTTGGCCTACAGCCTCTCCCCTGGTCTCCCTCTCTCTGACCTTAGCTAACATGGGCTTAAATCCTATCACCACAGCTCCAGCTACAGACCCCCTTACCAACTCCTGTTGTTGTAAGAACTTTTGCACTTGCCTCTCATGCCAGACTAGTCCTGATCTCTTCATGTTCATGCCTGGGTTGTTTCTTTATCTTTCCTATCTGTGTCTTTTCTTCAGACAGTGTCTCCTTTTTGTACCCGATCGAGGTTTTTTTGTGTGTTTATTTTTTTAACAGTACTTCTTTCTGTTTCTGTTCCTTCCTGCATCCCTGTAGCTCTGCCTCACAGTTCTTATTCCTGTTTAGTTTCTGTTGTTTTCCCTCCATGCCTGCCTTCCTTCCACTCCCTCCCCACCTCTTGCCTCTGTTCTAAGCGGGTCCTTGTTAAGCAGGAATGATCTGTGAGAGTGAACACACCGTACTGTAGGTGTTAAAACAGGCTAAACGTTACACAGGAAGTCTTTGGCAAGCTGTAAAACTTGTCAAACACAACACAGGATTCTTGCAAACTTAATATTTCTAAGAAAGAGCTCTTACAGAGATCCGTGGTGTTAATATTTTTGGCAGTTTCGATTGCATGCGTTCATTCAAAGCCAAAAGTTGGCTTTGGGTTTAAACGGTGAAATGAAACAGATTAGATCAGATCGGAATTTAATAATGCCCTCATGTGCCGGCTTCAGAGAGAAACATCCATAGAGCTACACACATCCCTGCAAAAAAAACTACTTTTAAAGCGGAATTGTTTTCATAAGAAGACATCACAGTGGACAAACTAGAGATGTTGTACATAATCCTCAAGTAATATGAAGAAAGGAAAAGTACCCTCTTGGAGCAAACTTAATGCTGAGAGCTGTCAGACAAGATAAATAAACCTAACCCTAACCTTAGCAAGTAACCCCCCCAACACACACACACACACACACACACACACTCACACATTCAATTGTTGCCCAACTCAAATGATCCACGTCAGATAAATCCACCCAGCACCTTAACTAAAAGGCAAAATTTTCATCAAAAGTTAAATGAACAGAGATACCATCGGACTCCTGCACCCCCCACCGCCTTTTTCATGTTTAATGTGCACTCATTTTAGAGCACGCACAGGGGGGACAATGTGTGCATGTTGTGTGTTTGACAGCAGAGGGCAGTGTGTGTCTTTGAGGAAACCTCCTCCCTGGTCTCAGGCCTGAGCAGTACAAAGACAGGACAATGACAGAGCACAGGCTGTGTCACAAAGGGGAACAGCTTATTAATCCACTCTGTGTACACACCTCATATACAGAGATTAGACATTAATCTCTGCGTGCGGTCAGTCCCGCAGCCTGTCACGATTCAGCTCTTGAGAAATAATCTTAGGTCTATTTTAAGGAACCCCTCGGCATGAAAAAGGACACAACCTGACCCGTGCTTTTGATCCGCCTGCAAGATTTAGACACTATACGTTTTTAATTCACTGTCCGTATACAAGTATGTTGCATATCAGACTAGCGCTCCATCATACAGATGATTGAACACATACATGCGACCCTTTGTGGGAAACCTCCACAACCTAGCCACATTAAACCAGCGCAGATCACACCGATAAAGCACAAGCGTCCCACACAGCTGCTCTGATGAGTAACAAACCCAAGCCCCCCTCAGCTTCACAGGCCCGGAACACCTACTCAGCTGTTTTCAATTACCTTGTCCGATTAGGCCTCTAGTTATATGGAAGTTGGTCGAAACTATGCTGGGAATAATCCAATCTCACCAAACTCTCACCAAACTCTTATGTGTTCATAATCGCCCCCAGGTTTCCCACATTCGTTGCTTCCTGGTGACCCAGTGGTTAAAACTTGCACCAAATAACGGTAACATCCCCAGTCTGATTCCAACAGGAGACCTTTGTTACAGGCTAATGCCCCATTTAATTACCCGAGTTTAATTACTTAACGATGAGCTTTGGCTGACATGAGGCATCCATGTTCGTTTGGCTTTCAGGCACTTCTATATAATTAAGAGCCAAGTCAGATATATCAGAGCTTTCATAAAAATCGGAGTTTCCCCAGTCCTAATTACCACTGCAAGTGCGGCGGAGCTGTCAGTCAAGCACCCACGCAGTCCTAAGAAGAGGTCTAATCAGGCAACAAATGAAAGCACTGGCTCGCGTGTGCTTTTAAGGGGCCCGTAGCTGCCAAAATGGCCCCGTTAAATGTCTTTTTTTCTACTCGCCAAGATTGACTATAAATTTTCAGGTTGTTTTTCAAACATATTTCCAGCAGAGATTGCCTCAGTTCTCATGGAACCCTTGTGATTCGACGGTGGTGGCCTGTGTTTATCTGAGCGTTCATTTGAAGAAAGTCTGTGTGTTTTATACCCCCCACACCACACACACACACGCACACACACACGGAGAGACACAGAGATACACACGCACACTCCTCCTTAGCCTCCTCTCTCTCTTCTGATGGCTAGCCTGTGAAAATGCATTGACGTAGATAGAAAGAAACTGTTTGATTTGGATGAACACTACTTAAAATGATCTCTGGCATGATGATGAAGATGATCATAAAGCACATTTTGTTGATGAAGTAGTTCAGAAAGCCGACGCATAGAAATTGCAGAGTAAAACCCTTCACACATTAAAGGTCACGACGACATCCTGGTGGGACGACTCCTTCGGTGACGCCCATTGTTGTGTATGTATGTGAATATATAAACAAGGTGTGTACAAACAGTTGTACAGGTTTGGTCTTTAATAGAGATTAAATGCATTCCTGCTCTTACTACAGCTAAAGCTAACATGCTATTCTGCTTGTGAAATAAGCTCCCAGCACATCATTCTCCCATCTAGCCACATGTCGTATGTATCTAGCTACATACTGTGCTTGTCGTAGTGAAATGCAGAGCGTGAAGACAAAGCGAGACACACACACACACACACAAACACACACATCAGTGCATGTCTGCGGGGGAATCAAGATTGATTTCTTTCTAGTGGAGACTTTTTTTTTTTTTTTTAAGGAATGTTTGCTTCAAACTGTCTGTGATCAATGCACTTGTTTTTTTTTTCCCTCTTCTTTGTTTTGAAATATTAATCGATATGAACTAGAACGAGAATTACAAAGCTGACGTTATAAACATACAAATGAAATTCTATGTATTTGTTAAAGTAGTCGGAGGCACTCGCCTCTTTATACAGTTATACATAGAAAGCTTTATGTGTATATAGCTGCATCTTTTCTTGTCTGTCCTGGATGATTCTTGTGTTGTTGTGTTACAAAACTGATGTGACACCAGGGGGGAAACTGCAGTACATTGACCTTTTGCCCTTTGACCCCTTTCTTCTTCTCTTTCCCCCTTAATCCCCTTTACCCCTGTGCCACATCCCATCCTCCCTTCTTCTTTCCCCCATAGCGTGAAGCATTGTAAGCGTTTTGAGCTTTGTAAAGGTCTTTTTTTAAATACTTATTTTGTGCATAATGTAAAACCTGAAAGTGTGTACTTTGGCAAAAAAAAAAAAAAAAGTTTTGTGTCTGAAATCATAGCTTCATTGAAACAAAAACAAACAAAAAACAAACTATAAAAAAGTACAACAAACATTTACTATAAATAATATGAAATGTTCTGCAGTAAGGAAGGACTTCTGGTGCCTTACAAATAAAGTCAATCAAATCGTAAGAAACCTTTTCTGCTCTTCTTTGACTCTGAGTGTTTATGTGTTTACTTAAAGGGAACAATATATGACTTAACTGTGACCCGGAGAGTACGGAGTTGTCGGGGACAGCTCCGCTAAACAAAAGGCTGCAGACAGACAGAGCAGTTGTAGGACATCAGAGGGAAAACCAGAGGACATTTTCTCTGTAAAATATGACCTGGTGTTACTAAAATTGTTTGGTGCTAAGTATTAACGTGCACCGATACTTTTCCTTTTTCAAAGTGGGTCACGGTCTTAGTTTCATTTTGTTGCTTCAGATCTATCAGACTGCAGATTTTCTCCTGATTTGGATGGATGGTTTGGTGGTTAGAAAGCCGTAAATCTGACTTAAATAACTGATCACATTTTTTTTTCTGTTTTAATTAGTCTGTCTGGTAATTTAGATTCAGTTTCATTTTGTCCACTTGGGCCTGACATCTTAGATTTTAGAGTTGGCTGGCAGCCTCAATAATTCTAGAAATGACCAAAGGCTAAAATCATCCAAATACTTAAAAGTATGAAAAACAAACTCATTACAAACCCATTTAGTAGCACTCTGGAGCTTTTAAACATCAAACAACCCTCCTCTGCAGATGGAGTTATAATGCATTGAACGTCTCTACATTTCCAAATTTTTTGAACACTGATAAGACTTGCCAGTCAGTTTTGTTTTAACCTAAAAGAACTAACTTAAATCTAATCTTTAGGTGTGATTTTGAAAATGGTCAATAACAATAATAGTTAATGGAGTAAAACATGCAAAATCACTGAAACAGAGATAAAGATCCCTCTTAACAACATGGCGTTGAAATTCTGTCGACACTTTCCAATAAGACTGATTACAAAAAGACACCTGAGAGAAAATCCATTTAGTCACAGATACTAAACAACCAAAAGCTGACACAGATACAGTGCAGAAAGCAGTATGCAGTCTGAACTCATCAACTCGGACTGATTTTTCTTAAAACTTGGGGCATAACCACAAGTTTGCATGATGTTCTGTAACTTTGTAAAGCTGAAATCCACCATGAGAGCGCAGAAGTGTCTACACATCATATTTGGATTCTTTATGACTTGCGTGACCTCAATTTCATTATAAGTCTACCTCCTTTGAGAATTTACATCAAGGTTTAAATTACACTTTTTATATCAATGATTTTACTGATTTAGTTGAATACAGAATACAGGACCTGATCCCTTCTGTCTGGCTGAGAGGCTCTGTAGTTCACAGCAGATCCACCAGGAGGAAGTGTTGATTTATGCGTACCAGCTAAGGTGAACTCAGCAGGTAATTGCTCAGAGGTGTGCTCGCATAAGCTTCAGTGTTTGTGTGTCACATTCGTCAGGGAGCTTCCTGTTCTTTTGGCTGCGTTGATGAAGGTTTATCTATTCAGCGCCGCATGTACCCGGCATTGATGTGACAGCTCAGAGACGGCGGATCACAGCCTGTTTGACACCTGTGCATAATCCTCATTTAGATGCTCTGTCTATTAAGTCCTGAGACATAACCTGGTTTGTTGCATTCACAGCTCGCTCGCACACGTGTACGCAGATAAATGCACATGCAATGGGTGCATTTTTTTTTTCTGTGTGAATGTCTGTTCAGCACATCCTCCATCTCCATGCAACTTTCCTTTGCTTCCCCTCTGTTTGCCTTCCCCCGTGTGTCCATGCAGGCAGATGAGTGTGTCTGCCTGACTGTGTATGTGTGTGTGTGTGTGTGTGTGTGTGTGTGTTCACAAATAGAAAAAAGAAAGAGGAAGGCTTGTGAAACCTCAGAGTTCCTGTGGTTGCAGCCCTCCTTCCTCTCTTCCTCCCTTCCTCTCCTCCTCTCTCCCTATAGACAGCTCTGGATCTGACACTTGAATAAATATGAAAGTGCCCTATTTTTTCTCTTTCTGTCTGAGGATTCACACACTCCTCACAAGCAGCAGAGGCAGCAGAGGGGAGGGTTTTTTGGTCTTTTTCTTTGGAGCTGTTGAAAAAAAGGTAAAGCGCCACAATCACACTCAAGTTGTTTAATTAGTGGCGCCTTAAAGTGTAATGCAGCTGATGTTATGTATTTTTCTTACTGTCAACAAATCCCCCAAAAAGAACAAAGACAATTCATTCATTGTAGTAATAATTGCCTGATATTCCTCTGTGCTACAAACATCCACTTGGGATACAAACATGGAAACTGTAGTTTATTTTAAGTCAACACCATTTACACCATCTTCATCTGTGACTGATGGCGAAATGTGGATTCATCCACATCTCAAAATAGTCCTCAGTGTGCTGTTTACTCCTGTTTGCTGCAGTGCCCACCTGTTTCAGGAAATTGCATTTGTAGAAGTGAAAAGTTGATGTCCATGACTCACAATTTTTGCATCTTTGGTAAGAATAAATGTGAGAGTCATCTGATGCACAGCTGGTTTTAGACTTTTCATGGACAGAAATAGTACCGTCACCACAGGAGTATCATGTTGTTTTTATTGATGTTTTTAAAGAGGACATACTAATTTTCAGATCTTTGATTTTGATTTTGACCTCCTGTTAAGCAGCTAGACACAATTGACCGAACAGTATATAGATCTTCAGAAAACTGTGACTCATGCCCTCTCTCTTCCTTCTATTTGATGCATTCCCTCAAATGGTCTGTGTAGCTTTCTTCTCCCCCTTTCCTTCCTCTGCCTCCACACTACGCTGTGCTCACAACGCCATTGCTGACACAAAATAAACACAGGTAGGACACTGATAAAATGTTACTCACAGCTTGCGCTTCTCACTCTTCAACATGAAAAAGCAATGTGGGAACAGGAATCCTTTAGCAGCAGCTGTTAATCAAGCTCATGTGCTCATGTTGAAGTAAATAAATCCACATGAAATAAATCCACAAGAAGCAGAAACGCTGTCAACTTCTGTCTGGTGCTTGCCTCTTTAGGAAAGTTAAACAAAATTAACTGTCCTTCTTTAACCCCGCCATAAAACACTTTACAGGAGCCATCTCAAACAATTTGCTATAATCTGTGAAGCAGAGAGCAGAGCGCTGCAGTGTCTGAGCAGAACAGAGAGGAGGCAGGCGCAGTACTGTGTGCACAGAGCTGACATGCCCGGTCGTGCCCATACAAGGATGCACAGTATGCATTAACATCACTGAAAAAATAGAGTTAAAAAAAAAACCATGAAACACAGCATGCAGAGCCAACTGAAGCAGCCTACAGGGCTCACTCTCAAATGCAGGTACCTTATGATGTGACACCTTTGCATCGTTTAACACAACTTTCCAAAATTGTAATAACATTTATAGGTCAGTAAAGATGGAAAAGCGCAATAGCTCCCCTTTAAGTATCAATCAATTTGAGCTTAAACTTTGACCCTTAATGACTTTCCTTTAAGGCAAATTGGCCCAACATAAATCTGAGGCGTTATAAGATGATTAAACTAATCCAAAAGATCTAAGGCTACTTTTCTACAATTTGTAATTTTTTGTGATGTTTCAAACTCCTCCCTCCGAAAAATCTCTCAAAACAATCGTAGAGAAAAAAAAAAACTCCCTCTTGAGTTACTTACATGTCTGCACAAGGAGATCAGCTTTTAATGAGGGGTCACACAAACGGGAACATTTTCAAGCAAAGCCAGACAGGAAACTTGAGTCCGCCGTCATGTGGCTTCTGCTCACTGCATCATATATCCGGTGCAGTCCTCTAGTAATGGTGGTATACCAATTCGCTTTCCCCACGATGCACTTCACACCACTCACCTGAAACCCGTGCTGTCACTTGCTGTCAACGCTCCCAGCATCCATCCACCTGTGGGCTCTGAGTATTATTGGCACACTGCACTCCCTGCTGTGCTGAGCCTGCTGTGTTTCTCATAGGGAGTGATGAGGACACAGACTAGACAACTCATATAAGTGCTGTATATGTTCTACGATTATGCTATAAGTAGTTTAATGGGAAATGGCTGATGGAACCGTTTATTTTTAGTTGAAAGGATCACAAACCAAAAAAAACACATAAAGACATAAAAAA
>JAQLOL010000020.1:19239936-19258811 GCA_029783665.1 Naso thynnoides
AACCAAAAAAAACACATAAAGACATAAAAAACATAAATGCATTTGCTCCATGTGTTCTTATAGGAATGCAGAAAGGGGCTGCACTGGAAAACAAGGTTTTCTGTGTCTGTGTGATGGTGATGATGATGATGATGAGCAAAAAGTGAGAGAGAGCGAGAGAAGAGGGAATGAGCGAGAAGCGTCTTGATTAATCATGATTGACTCATTCAGAGCCCACTCGTCTTTCCCCCCTCACTCCCTCGCTCCGGCTCTTCTTTATGGCTTGATTACGGAGACGTACTCTATCTCTCATTACCTCCCTTCCTCCATCCTTCACTCCTTTTCTCCATCTCTTCTCTCTCTCCATCCATCGCTCCCCCACCTCCCCGCCTGAGCCGATTTATTCATCCGTCCCCAGGAAAGGAGGCTGTCAATCTCCGTCTGCCGCCTCTCCATCCTCTAACCCGCTGCACGTCCCTTCATCCATCCCTCCATCCATCTATCTCCCCCATCCTTCACTGTCACTCTTCTTCACTGTCTTTTCCTCTTTCTCTGTCTGTTTCATTCGTTCCTGCCACTTTGAGACTAATTTATATATAAATTTTCTCTTTTTCTCCGTTCAAAGGCTTCCTCTATTTATCTTCCTCCCCCTTTTTCTCCTCGTCTGCATTCAGAGTGATCTGTCGCTCCATGTGTGTCTGTCAAGCACACGAACACAGATGGAAAAAAGCAAACAGACAAATTTTACTACCTCTCTCTTTCTCTCTCTCTCTCTCTCTCTCTCTCTCTCTCTCTCTCAGCCTCAGCTGGAGGAGCAGTCAGTGTTGACACAACCCGGTCTAATACAGATGCTTCCAGAGATGCACCATGGGACACCGTCTCTTGGCCTGCTTTTCTAATCTTGTCTTCTCTCTGTGCAGTTCCCCATTGCACACACACACACACACACACACACACTCACACACACACACTCACACACACACAAACACACACACACACACACACACAATCATTCTGTGTATGTGTGTGTGTGTGTGTGTGTGTGTGTGTTTGTTTATGTTTGTGAGGCATGTACAATTGTGTGAGTGTGCATGAGTTTACGCATGTTTGCTGCATGTGTATTGTATTTAAACATTTGTGTGTGTGTGTGTGTGTGTGTGTGTGTGTGTGTGCAGCAGCAGGAAACAGACAGAGAGATGAGAACTATTCAAACTTTAATGGAGTCATATGAGATACAAACAACCTCTCTCTCCCTTCCTCTCTGGCTCCGTCTGTCCTCCTCTCTCCTTCACTGACCTTCCTCCTCTTCCTCTGATATTTTTCTTGTTTTTTTTCAATCCGTTCTAACCTTCCGTCCTGCCTCCTCTGTTCTCTCTCCTCCTCGCTCATTATTTATTCTCTTCATCGTCTCTCCCCTTTTCTCTTACTTCATCTTCCATCCTGTCTTCATGTTGGACTCACAGCCTCCTGCTTTATCTCTGTTACTCACTATCTTTCTCTGTCATTTCGTTTGGTCTGAATCTTTCTTGTTCTTTTCTAGAATGACTTTATTTTCTTCAACTAACACCCTCATTGCCTTTCTTTCTTTCTTTTTCTTTCTTTCAATGTTTTTTAGAAAGTCTTGGCTGAAGAAATAATCAACAATTTTATTCCTTTTTATCAGTCGCTGTTCATGAATCTTTCAGCTGGTGCATATAAAGGAATACTTTGAGACAAACACTGGTTCAGTTTCTTTCCAAGAGTTGAATGAGAAGATCAAAACCACTCTCATGTCTGTGCTTTATGTTTGGAGTTAGTCAGGATATCTTTAGCCTAGCATAGCTTATTAGCCTGCGTCTTTCAAACCGTGGGCTGGGTACTGGCAATGGGCTGTGGAGCAATGCCCTCTGGTCCGCAGCAACCCACAAAATGAATAAAATAACTGTATATTCAATGAAATGTCTGTGTTTAAGCAGCTTTGCTTTTAGCTGTGAAAATACTGCAGTACCCAGACGACTTTGTAAATTGCAGTAGTACACTAATGAAATCTGTCGTCATGACAGTTTCGTCACTCAATCAGCAGCTCTCTCGACAGCACTGAATTACTGTAGCTGAGAAATGACAAGCTCGCACTGCAAAAATTCCATCCAGCTGTACAAGCTAGCCATGGTCTGCTCCAAACAAAAGCGTTTGGATGCTTATTTCAATACATCTGCGGCAGAACGGTGAACAAACAAAGAACCTGAGGCTGAAAAATATTGTCCATTTAATCACAAGTACAACCCCAATATACATTAAGTTTGGTTTCATATCCAACGATAGTTGTCCGCCAAAGCTTGTTTGTGTCATCTGCCAAATGGTTATCAGCAATGAAGCGATGAAACCATCAAAAATGCCCAGACATTCAGAGACAAAAAGCATTATGGCCAACCAGAGCAAAGTGCTGTAAAGCAAGTCTTTCCCCAAATAATTATGTAAGTGGGCCCCAGAGGTTGAGGGCCATACATTACTGGGCCCTGGCACAAAAAAGTTTAAGAAAGGCTGCTTTAACTCAGGGGTTCCTAAACTTCAGCCCGCAACATCCAAAAATAAATGCTCCAAAGACTGGGGACCCCCAGCAACCCTCAAGGTGGCATATAACGTTGTGCACAGCTGCACACTCACACTAGTAGGCCTATGCAAACACGGGCATCAATACAACACAAAAGAATGATAATCTAACAGCCATAATATTATCTTAAAGAAATGTATGAAATAATGTGACCAGGATTTATACAGTTATGGGTTAAATATGCGGTTTCAAATTGTTTAAATTATGTTTTTGTTTTGTTTTTGGGAAGGCATCACGCACCACCCCCATCCTCGTGTCTCCTGACCCCCACTTCGGGAACCACTGCTGTAACCCACAACAGTTCTGTATCAGGGACCTTCAAAGATGCCCTGAAGATTCTGGATTTTATGACATCAAAACAAATTTCTCCTTTCCTTTTTATATCTTCATTTTTCTTTCTATTTTATTGTCCTCTTGATTTTTTTTTTATACTGCTCCTCTATAGTCTCTCCCTCCCTCTCTCAATAGTCTCTCTACCCCCACTGGTAATGTTGTTCAGTGTAGAGCCCTCCCCTGTGTGGTTAGTGGGCTGTTACCCAGCTGCCTCTGATACTTCCTGCCTGTCACTTCCAATCCTGGTGACAACGTGCCTAAAACACACACACACACACACACACACACACATCCAGCTCACACACCCCGCGCACACACACTCGCCTTGTCTTTTTCTGACACACCATCGTTTAGAAACATTATGCAGTTGCCTGTCCAAAATATATGCATAAACATGCACGCTAATGTTTTTCACACACATACTTGCAAAACCATTGGTGTATTAAGACACACACAAAAAAACACACACAAATGCAGAAAAGAGACACACATTCAGCTGAAGGTGCATACTAGCAGAGGCGAACACACACACACACACACACACACACACACACACTCAGAGGCAACACTTTAACAAATGCTGGCAGTCAGACACGTATATATGAGGGTATAAACACACGAGCACATATGCCTGCACGCACACAGATGCACACGCACACACACATTACTGGCGCAGCAGTGGAGTAGACTCCCCATCGCTGAAAGCCAAATTCATTTAGCAAGTGCCCTCGCTCTCTGTCTCCAGCTCTATTTGCAGCCTGCAACACTGCTCCTCCTCCTCCTCCTCCTCCTCCTCCTCCTCCTCCTCTTCCTCTTCATCTCTTGGCTGCCAGAGGAGAAATAGGTCTTCTTTTTGTCCTCTTCTGTTCTTCTCATCCCTTTTTCACATTTTATCTGTCACTCGCTCTCTCATTTGCTCTCTCCCTCTGTTTTCTCTTTTTATTTTTTTTTACTCTCTTTCTGTCTCTGTATTTCTCACAGTTTGACTCAAACACAAACATAACTACATATAACAAATCTGTAGGTAAACTCAGTGTGAAGGTTCATTTTTGAAATGGAGCTTGCTCTCTCGTCACGGACACTGTGTGCTCTTTGCATCTGACTCCCTCCACTAGGATGTGGTTGAAAGCTTTTTTTTTGCTCAAATAATTCAATATATTTGCGCGCTTGCACAACTTGTACTGTTCTACAAATATTCAATACATCAACATGGAATCCTCCACATCAGTGAAAATGTGCACATCTTACACTGTTTCATTTCTGACCTGAGGCTGTTGGCTGCTCTGTGGTCTACATTGAAACACAGATGGGGGGTTCAAGCCTCTGTTGCTGTGTCTCTCTCCCTCTTAATATCAGGATTTGCCCCCCACAATGAAAGCCATTTTTATTCTTTGGCCCGTCGACCTGCATAACAACCTGTTATGTCTCGCTGTGTGTTTTGTATCTGTGCTTTTGTTCTTCAAAGGCTGATTTTTAACCTTCCCTTGAACACTGGAATGCACTCACTTTGATCAACTTGTGCGGTTTTTTGAAGGTGCTTTTAAAAAAATCACAGCTTTGTATGATGTTTTTAATAATTCTGTGATTCTTGACTTTTTGAAAGCGTTCATTCATTTATATTTTTAGTGCATGATTCTTCTCATTCATATATTACCACCTATGTTATGGATGCTTTTGCTCAATTCATACTTGCGCTTCCGTTTTATTCGCTCTCTTTTTTTTCTGTTGTTGTTGTTGTTGACATAATTTAATATTTCTTGTTGCTGCAGGAACCAAATGTTCCCACTGAGAATGTGTAGAGACTGAGTATCTAATTTAAATAGACAGCTGTGCATGCAGCAACTAACATTTCTGGTCTCTTTTCTTACTGCTGTAATTTTTACAGATATTTCACTAAGTGCAGACAACAACACCTCCCCCTATAAACGTTTCCAGTGTAGCAACAAAGTTTCACAGCATTTTTCTTTTTAGCTGCCCAAAAAGTCAAAAGTAAAGCTCACACTTTGATGCCAGTTGAGTTTAATCAATGAGGGAGATCAAAGCTTATCGGCTGATGCCAGTATTTACTGGACTTTGGAATGACCTGCTCGAGAGCTAAGACTGGATGAATTGGTGACAAGTTCTGAAGTGTTTATTTAAGGATTAAATTTTTATATTAGCATCTTTCATTTATTCTTTAACTCCATCTTAAATGTTAACTTTATAGGTGATTTGGGATTCCTCTATATTCCCTTTTTCATCTGTTGCCTTGTTATTTATTTATACTCAGAAGGGCTTTGAATCCACAATGCTACTGCTGTTTGATAAGTTAATTTATTTAGCTTGTTTTCTTTAGTGCTAATTGCACAAAACTGCCAATAAAAAACCTGAAAACTTTGGAGAAAAAACTTCAAACAAGAAACATTCAAAGGGGGGAAGAACTATGAAAACTTGCACCTGAAATACAGAATGTCCAAAAATAATCAAGCATTCACACGGACATGTCTGCAGGTTGTACCTAATCGCTGCTGCCACGTATGACACATGTTGACAGTTCATGTGTTCGTGGCCTGGCCTGTCCTGTATCACTCCAGCGTCCTAACCCCGACATACTGTCCCATCCCATGTGTCCTGGCCCTGTCTGGTCGGCTCTGTATTTTCTGGAAAGCACTTTCATCCTGATCCTCATCACTAATTCATTCGCTTACGACCTCCATCCATCAGCGCCAGCTCAAGTATGAAAACACCTCGGGCTAACTCACTACAATAGTAGTCTGGCTTCCTCCTCACGCCATGAAACCCTCTGTGCTTCTTTTCTTTTCCTCTGATATACCTGGAAAAAAAAAATCCCATCTCACCTTTTTTCTTCAGCTTCCCTTCATCGTCTGCCTCTGTGTTTCTGTCTCCCTTTTTTGTTTGCTGCCTCTTATATTCTCTGTAAAAAACTCTTCTTCTGCCTCTTTCTCCCCCCTCTCTCTCTCTGTTTTTCTTCTCTAGCTGCATTTGTCTGAGCTCGCCCCTAAAAGCAAGCATTACAGTGAGTGCCAATGACAAGATAATGGTCTGTTTTTAGTTACTCTTCCAAACACAGTAATGCTAATGTGAGATCCTCTCAGCCCCTCTGTGGGCTTCACAAATATATTCCTGCCAACAAGTACTTAAGAATTCTAATTTTGTTTGTTCTTTTTTGTCCTTTGTTGTTTATATTAAAAATTTATACGTCTGTTCTGCAGCACTGTTGCACAGGGATCAAGGTTACAAAGAGTCTGAACTGCAGCTCATTGTGGTGCGAGGCATTTAGTCATGTTTGGATTTTTATAGTTTCTCACATCAGGAGAGATTTGTTTAATGTATTTTAAAAGAGTTTTCTTTTTGCCAGTTATAGTCTATGGGAGCATTCAGAGTCTTTTTGTATGACTTCATAAATACGCGGCTGACAGGTTGCTAAACGTTAGCTCTTCTCAATTGCTGGAATGCAGATTCCTCTGTGATCCAAGTGTTTTCAGCTGTCATCTGTGATATGCTACACAGTGTTAGCTTGCCAGCACACACCCCAACAGTTAGAAATCCATTTGAGTCTGTCCACTCTGGTTTCCAATCCACTCTAGACAGAAGGCCCCAGGGATGTCAGTGTCTGTCTGTTGGTCAGTTGGTTGATCCACAGCATTGGTCCAGAATGAAATATGAGATGATTTAACAAACATTGATTGATTGTGAAATTTAGCACTCACATTCTCCTCAGCATCAGTTACAAAATGCCATCATCAGGTCACACTTTTTAAGTCTTTGGGCTTTCTGGTGACCTATTGTTTGAGGCAAATGCAATACAGCCACTAGTTTCACATAGCTGACCCTATCTTAATAATTCAGTTTTAGTGCTGGGGAAAGGCCTGGCTGCACCAACTATCACTCTGCTGAAAAGGAAAAACTCTCTGACTTGTTTGTATTTCTTTAAAACAATTTTTAATGTCATCCGCTTAGCCCAGTATGTACCAAGGGTGCTTCCAAATGCTGACTGAAATAATCTTCCAACGGCAGGCAAACCCACAGTCTATATGCGGTGAGTCAGACTACAAAACACCTGGACCTTTATCTGTTAGTTAAAGCTAAGGTTGGCATTTTCTGGAAATAAAGCTGTAGAACGGTTGCAGGAAAAGTTGCAGCCCAGTAAACTGATCTGCCTCGGCTTGCCACAAGCTGGCTGACAGTGTTGCCTGCCAGAGGCCAGTTTTCGAATGTAATATCACTTGTTTCAACATCCAATCGGCTTGTTGCGATGCCACCTGTCACTAAGAAGCACACCTTAAATCAACCAATATGCAACATGCACTCTCTGAAATTACCTGTGATTGGCTGAAAAGTGCCCATCAGGCCCTTTTTTTTCCAAAGACTGAATGCAGAACTGAGGAGAGGTGCAGAAGTCTAGTGTTCTTTCAGAGCACTTGAATTGCACTATGCCGAAAGGCTATTATGGACCTTTTGCCTGATGAAACCAAAAACAAACTTCTGACCCTAAATTTAACGCAATGATGACATTTAATATTTGTCCAACACTTTGGTTTATGACGAAATACCATAAGATGACAGCAACGGTTTCAGAGACATTTTGGCTGGTGGGGAAATGTCCATATTTATACAGTCAATGGCTTGGAGCTGATTAGCAAATGTTAGCATGCTAACAAAAACTAAGTTGCTGACATAAGCACTGTACCATCAATAACACAATGCTATTATGTTCACAGTTAGCATGTTAGCATGATGATGTTAGCGCTTAGCCCAAAAATCTGCTACTGGCAGAGCTGTAGATTCTTAGTGTTTTCAAAAAGTAACTCTTTCAAATAAGTTGAGTTTCAGTATCCATCAAGAGCCAAAGTCCTGACGTCACATCTGGGAAAGCAGCTGTTGCACTTAAAATCTCTGATTTAGGGTTTCTTTTATTGGTTGTTCTAAGACGGCCAGGGTCATTCTGTGGTTTGCTTAACATATAAACTAATATCTACAGAAAGACTTGTGATATACTTTAAACCATATTTTATTTAGACATTAAACAAACTATTTTGTCAGTATACATAAACAGCTCCCATGAAAATTTACCATTGTGACAGTCTGTAAAAAACATAGTCCCAACCGTTTGACTTTTCCATTATTCAGGACACACACACGCCAGCCTCTTTGCTAAATGTCTGCTTTACAGCAATCCACCTTTTCTCTGCCGTTACAACCACGTCTCTATAGTAACAGAATGGACATGATGTTTGGAAAAACTAAAATATTCAACAAACAACATGCAAATTGAAATGTAAAACTTTAATATTCTTATCTAAACTCATGACATGAGTTGAACACAGTTGCATGAGATCATCTTCCCAGGCAAGATTTTCATAATTTTAACATCATTGTAAATGTGAATGCAACAACTTTAAATGAGATTTTCTCACATCTCACAGATGCAAAGGCAAAAATGATGAAGCCAACAGGACAAGATAGATGCTAAAAACGTATGAACATATTGCTAACCCTGCAGCATATTTAAAAATCCATCATAAAACAAATCTAAGCCACTTATTTTGTATTTTTGTCAGCCTTGTGTAGCTTTAAAAAAAACAACACTGTTTCAATGTGACACCGAAAGAAAAACCTAAAATCTATGTACTGGTAGCTTGCCCATGTAGCTAGCTATCTCTGGCTACCTATGCATTAAGGTCTGAATGTAGGTGGCTATTAAAATAAATTGTTTCTCCACAGTGTCAGCTCCATTAATCAGTTGTCAGTAAATATAGCGACTTCACACAGACATGATGAAGACAGAAAGCTATATTTTTTGAAAATACTTAAAATGGTCCGTTGGTCTGTGTAAACGTCTCCCTTCATCATCTTTGCCTCTGCCTGTCTTTTCTCCTTTTTTCTCCCCTGACAGTCATTTCATACCTTCATATCAGCACTTCATCCCTCTTGCCAACTCTCCTTCTTTTGTCTTCCTCCCTAATTTTCTCCTTCCTACTTAATGTCCTTGCTTTTTTTTTCACTTTTCCTCTTTTGTACTTCACCCCCACCAGGCCATCAGCCCTCCCTCCGTCCTATCTTGCGATCTCGTCCTTCCTTTTTTTCCATCCCTCTTTTCTGCTCCCCCCTTCCTCCCTGCAGACGGCCATATGCAGCGCTGTAAATGGCAAGCTGCTGTGTGGTTGTGATGTGGTCGGACTGTGGTCTGTTTGCACTGCCACTGCGGTTCATTTTGCTTACCAGCCTGCTGCTTCACCCTGTCTGGACCCAGCTGGCTGCTTGGCCGGCCGGCCGGATGGTTGGCTGACTGAATGACTGACTGCTGCATAGTTGAGGCGGTAGCGTAAACGTTGCACATACACAGACACATGCACACTACTAATACCACAAGCCTGCCATAAACTATCCTTACTGGAGACACAGGCCAGCCATCAGTGTCCCATTGCTGCTCTGCTCCCATCTTAATGCTCCCTGTTGTCTAAATACTCAATATGACAAAACGACCAAACACTATTTATCATCAGATAATTACCATCTGCAGAAAGCTGGTCAGTGATAATACTGAGAGTGATTAACGTGGTGACTCATGTTACTTTATGGGATGGGAACTGTGATATATTTGTTGGACATAGAAGGCACGATGGGGGAGTATTTAGCCACATGTGGCTGTCAGAAAAGCAGATCTACCTGCGATTTGGAGGTTAATCAACAAAAAGAAAGGAGATTAATTAAAAGGAAGGAAAAGTTGCAAAAAAAATTAAAGAGGTATACATCTAGAAAGAAAGGAATTTAGTGTAAGAGGTTTAGAGGTGAGACAGAGGGAAATGTGCAATAATAAGGTAATGTTTTGTGCCTAAATGTGTGTTTGTGTATGTATGTTTCACCGTTTGCGACGAGGCAAGAAAGAGAATCAGTCAGACAGAGAGCAGACAGAGAGAGAGGGAGAGGAAGCAGAAGGAGGGGTGCTGCCAGAGGGTGAATGTTGGAACATAGAGCATGCTGTGTTGATTTGATTAAATTCAGTTCTGTTCTATTTGCAGTAGGCCTCGTTACTCAGCTATATTTGTACAGTGCTGTCTGCTGAGTTTTAACAACGCCGACACAGATCTCTGGGAGAACGGGAGGCCTGGGATTAGGCTCTGCAAAGCACTTTTAAAAAGGATACATCGAGTTTTGGGGGAGATTAGCCCTGTGTGTCAGTTTTATAGTTTATCCATTGCAACTGATATGAAATTAATCCACATGTCCCTGGTTTGCTCCTGTGCTTGGTGCTTACACATTAACATACACTTTATAGTAAGAAGAAATTGGAATAAAAATGTGTCCTGCAGTTTTATTTTTAGAGAGTCAGATCAGTGAAATTTACAGTGATATACAAACTATACAAACTAGAAGGATACTGAAAGGTGAAGGCTATCTTCTAGCCTGTAATTTTATAATTTAAAAAAAAATTCTTCCTTTTTTAACTCATAGTTGGATGGATAAGATAGCATTCAACACAACAGAGCCTTTATGAAAACACAGTAAAACATATTAAAATACACAAAATAACATCAATATGAAAAATAAATAGAATGCATGTCTTAAAAATGACAATGTTCACCATTTGGTGTAACCTTTGGTGCTTCGTACAGCATGGAGTTCTGGAACAAAAAACTCCAGCACACTGATGATTTGGGTATTTGTGGTTTTATAAGGAGTTCATTTGAATGTGACAATCTATCAAAAAAATGTTACCCCTTTAATTTAAATTTACTCTGTAACAAAGTCGGCTATTAATCCTGTGGCTTACAGGGTGGATGTAAGTATCCTTACTAAGTGGAACACAGGACAACTATACAAGGTGATTGATAAGTTCGTGGCCTGTGTCAGAAGAAGATGAGTTATACAGCCCTAGTTACACTGATTTATTGTGAAGAAAGTTTTCAGTTTATAAATTTTGTGGTATTTCAAGTCAGCACTGTCCAAGAAAATGGAATGTAACAGGCCCTGAAGTACCTGCGTAACTGTTCCATCTCCTGTTCTCAGGCACCAATTCTGTAAATGACTTGATGGCCTGAGTATCCTGAAAAACAAAACAAAACAAATGTGCTTGTCGAATTATCCACAAAAAACTCATCTGTACATGTCATGTACAGATGAGTGTACAGATGAGCTTGTTTTAAAGGCGATAGGTATTTAGTGCTGGCCTGAACAGCTCCCCTCGATGCTGAGGTGAATGCATGTAATGCTTGAATATAGATGATGGCACACGCTCTCAGGAAGGTGTGCATGAACCTGAGGCTACTGCCACATTACTTAAGATGGAGTCTTAAAACAAAAATGATTCCTGTCCACGTGAGCACTTTCGCAGCTCTAATCTCTGTCCATACTAACAGGCCTTAAAAGGCATATCACATGACCATTCAGGTACACTGAAGCTGTATTCGAAATCATTCACTCACTCACTATTCACTATATAGTGTTTATTATAAAGTGGTGTATATAGGGAATGACCAAACGAGATTTCAAACACTACATTGAGATTTTCTGCACATCTCTGCGTCAGTAGATGCACAACATATTCGTGTGATGCAAGCAGGTGAGCCCAGCATCATGTAAACAAACAGACTTTTCTGAAGACATCTTTTTAATTCGCCGACCAACTTCTTTCAGCTAACATGCTAACTAACCTTAGCAGACCCTACTGGCTTTCTAACTACTCCATCTCCTTTGGAAATACACAGCTGCATTGCATTGTGGTAACGGGAGTGAAATGTGGGGTAAATCATATTTACACTGAAATTTGCTGTGCGCTGTGGGTTTTTTATAGTGCACTTTATAGTGAATGACATTATCCACCAAGAATTTGAGCACTACTACAAAATGGCGAACACACTGTATAGTGCATTATTTCTGTGATAGGGAACAGTTTCCAACGCAGCATGAGAATGCATGAGCTGGTGTAAACAGGAAGCATTGCTCGGGTGGTCGCCTCATTTCAAGACAGATGTACAGATGGTGAGCAGCAATGGCGGAGAGCAAGATCAGAGATTTCTTCTCATAGACGGATGATGAGGTGGAGTTTTAACTCTGATTAGCACAAGTGTATGAAACGGTCATGGTGGTGGAAAATGCATCTTATGCCTCTCAAATTTAAAACATGTAATACAAATGTAGCCCGAGGGTGTCTGAAATCTCCTTCAACAATACTTTTCTGACTCTGGAACTTTGGTGCTGACAATTTTTAAGCTTTTCAAAAAAAAAATTTAGGTGAACAAAATTGGGAAACTGTCATGAATGCTTTAAAGACAAAAGGTACGTGTGCGCCTTCTTCCCAATTTTCCTGAAACCCAGAGGGATCGGAAAGACAGCGTGATGCAGCCATGACAGCCGGCTTTTCACTCTGCCTTTGAGTGTGGCTATTTTGCTTCGTATGGTTGGATGACACATTGCAAGAACTTACTCACTTTAAGCATGATGAACTCTGAAGACAATCCAACAATCACTTCATTTTAAGCTGACTAAGCCACAAGACAAGACACAGAGCAGGAGGATGTAAAGGCAAAATATGATGAATGTTCAAAGTACAGTCAGCAGCCAGTCAATATCTGTGTGTTATGCAATCCCTTCGACTTGGAAAATCCATGAGTACAGGCAATGTTTGAGCAGATGCAGACAGAAAGAATAGCACTGCAGCACTGTGGTCGCCTGTGACTTGAATGCACAATGTTGCCAGTGAAATCATTGAAGCCTTATTAGACCCAAATGTTTCTTGGAAGAGAGTTCAATAAGCAAATATTTCCTGAAAACAAATCCAATTCCAGGCGTAACAAGTAAGATTTCTAAAAAAGATATTGGTTTGTAACATAATTCAGTCGAGGGAAACCAATCTAATGTAGTTCGGTGTGGGATTCAAAGTTCCTCGGAGTGTGTTTTTGATGGATAGATGGACGGATGGAGCGCGGTCCGTCAGTGTGTCGATGGTGAATGTGTAGCGCTCTGAGTCAATGTCTGGTGACAGCTTGGGAACAGTCAGCCAGCCAGCTCCAGTCCCAGGGGACACTCAGACTAGGTCACACATGCACACATAAACACACACGCACACATGCACTCGCAGCCCAGACTGGCTTGATGCTCGTTCAATGTCACGTTGACATTTACTCTCTCAGGGAACACTGCTGTCACCGAAGATGATCAGTCATAAAATGAAGGCAAATTTTTTACAAGTTTACTCTGAAGTGTATTTATACACAATAATACAATACAAATAGGTATATTGTACATTGGTGTATTGGTTAAATCTAAAGATCTGCAGCAGTTTAAAAGTAAAATCCAAACTTTACATCTTTTTTTAAGGTCTGTGCATAGTTTCCCTTTTCACAGTGACGGATGTGGAACACATTGCACGACCGTTTTCAGTTGGATGTCCCACGTCTGCTGCCAGAAACTCATCCTGCCAGACACACAACATCGCTGTCTGTCGCATGCATGCACACGTACAGACACAAACACATTCTTAAAAATGTATTACATAAACTTTCCCACTTTCTCTCTTTCTTAACCTCACTTTTCTTACAGGCACACTTGTGTATATACTCCCCCCCAACACAATTTCCATGCATACACACAGTCACACGCACGCACACACACATTCCCTGGCCGACCATGCTGTCCCAGCTTCCTGCCAGATGGTGTCATTTGGCCAGACAAGGTTACTCTGCTCTACTTGCCTGCAGAACTGTCTATCCCAACAAGTTGTTTAAAGGGTCATTTCACCCAAATTTTAAAAATACTCAGTCCTTACAGCAAGACTTTGTAACTTTGACTGCAACCTGTGGACTCAAAAAACGAAACTTGACAATGTGTGCTAATATGTCCCACAAAACAGTAATTTTAGTAAAACTGGTTCATATTTTAAGGAGGAAATGTCCTCTGCTTTTCCCTCTGATGTTCTTCGACTGCTCAGCCTCAACTCTGTGGCTCATGGAGGTTCCTGAAAGCAGCAAGTAGGCTGCCTGCAGACCGGAGCTGCAGGTGCGGCACCGGGTCGCTGCTGGTGACAGCTCTGCTAAAATAAAAGGCTGCAGATAGACAGAGCAGTCACTGGACATCAGAGGGAAAACCAGAGGATGTTTTCTCCCTACAATATGACCCGGTTTTACTAAAATCGCTGTTTCGTGTGACACATTAACATGCATTGTCAATTTTGATTTTTCAAAGCCTTGGGTTGCGGTAAAAGTTACATAGTGTTGCTTTAAACCTATGAAAAATGTATATTTGAAAAAAGGCAAAATTCATTTGCCTTTTTTCAGTTTTCAGTTTAGAAAATCCAACAAACTGAAAACTGAAAATTCCTGGACTCCCCTCTCAGCCTCCACCACCCCCTTCATCTTCGTGCTCATTTTCTTTTCAGTTCATTTCTGTTAGCCCCTAATGATGCCGTTTCCTCCTCTCATTTTATCCTGTCACAGATACGGTTGCCACGGAGAACAGAAATGTTGGAGGGGAGGTGTGTGTGAGGCAGTCTGGGTAGTGAAAGGAAACTAGGTTAATGTTTGAGGAGTTAAGGTGTGTGAGTGTGATGGCTGGTTTGAATGGTTGCATGGTGGGGAATCAACTCTCAGATGGTTCGTGTTAAGTCACTGTTCAGGACAGAGTTAATAATGTGGGTCGGGATGGAAATCCCTGGTGGAACGCTTTTAGTTTCTGAACTTAATTGGTGTGACATGGCCCAGGCAATGTGCCAAGTGTGTGTGTGTGTTCATGTGTGTAATGATGTGTGCACCTGTTTTGATACTGTATGTGTGCGCAATTGCCTGCAGTGACAAGCATATGTGTTCATGTCTGCATGGGCGTGTGTACATGCTTGTGCTTCCATTTGTTTATCATTTTAAATGTATTTATTTGTTTCTTATTCAAACATATGTATCAGGGTTTGTGTGTATTTGTTTATGCCATTTATGTGTTTTTCTTGACACAAAGTAGAAACAATATCTGATGTCTTCATCTCTTTCTGCAGTCAGTTCAAAGCCGAGCTGTAGCCGAGGACATGAGTGATTCTGCATGCAAATGTAAAGGGAACAGCTTCAGAAGTAGCTAAAGGCTGAAACATGCTTCTTCAATGCAGAGACGCATCAAAGATGTTCACATGCTTGTTTTCTTTTATGCTTGTTCATACAACATGGCTAGTGCAACACTTTTTTCTTCTCTATATCAAACCTGCTGCCTGGCAGAATTTGGGTCAATCAATCAACCCGACTGAAGCGCAGGTCTTCTCTGCAGAGAGGGGTGTTGGTCATCCTTATTGGCTTTGATTTCCAGCATAATTCCGACTTCAAAGTCAGTGGACATTTAAATTCCAACTACGGTTATTAGCTCAGAATGATTAGTATATTTATTTATTTTATTTAACCTTTATTTATCCAGGATAGCCTCATCGAGATTAATCTCTTTTGCAAGAGTGTCCAATGTTTTTAATGTTTTCATTAATGGACACAAACTGCTGTTTGAAGTGTGTACTCATGCAGCCCATAGTCGAAAAGATTAGACTCATGCTATTTGTTTGATGCAAACCGTTTCAAGATACAATCAAAACAGCACTTGCAGTCGTCAGCACCTCTGTGAGACCGCAAGGAAAGAAAGCCACAGAAAAATACATTCACAACCAACCAAAAAAACACTTAGGTAATGAAGAGATTCATAAGACCCAACAACAAAAACAGTCCTGTCACATTGGCAAATGTTCGGTTGATCAAATCTGGTAAAATATTAAGTCCAAAACATATTATCACATCAAAAACTACAAACATAACGCTGCTGCAAGAGCTGCCATTGCTGTCGATCTTCCATTGTTCTTCATTTTAATCACTAGTAAACTTTGACTCTTTGGCTGCAACGTGGTCCTGAGGTGGCTGCTGCACGCTAAGCTGTCATTTGACAGCTCGTTTGACCTATGAACAGCGTCCATGTCCTATTAACAGCGATAAGAGTCCATGTTAAGAGTAACTGAATGCGCATTGTCCCCTGTGAAAATTACAGACTATTTACAATAGATTGAACAGATGACTTCAAAAATCCCCACTGATGCAGCATGTCCTCATTTTTAGACTTTCATTGCCTATGTAAAGCACCAAAGGAGGAATATACAACGTATAAGCCCTTTAAAGATCTTGAAATTATGAATGTATTGAAATGACCTAAAAAAGAAAATGGATTAACTATAGCCCAAATAAGGATGGTATAAGAAAAAATATTAATATGTCATGGATACAGTATTGTTGTTGTTGCATTGTTAATAATTTTCTGCCCAGATATGCACTCATGCTGTGACACAACTGTGTTTTCCACCTACATCTCTACAGAATAAAACTCATAGTGTTACCTCTCAAAACAGACTAAGAGTAACTTGTACTCCAAATGGTTTATGAGCAGCCTTTTGTTTACCTTGGGTTTGTCTGGCACTGGAGCTTTAGTCTAATTCTACAGGGATTGGTAAAAGGTATTGAAAATGAAGTCGACACTCAGCTTCATTCACATCTGATACGCGGACCACGTGATGTGAACTGTGATTATTGGGAGCAGAAATGGCAAATTAGGCCTTTGACACAGCAAGGACATGAGAGAAATTAGCTCTGTCAGGTCATATGATGTGTCGATAAAAATACTCTTTTTTAAATAGATTTATTACAAAAACAAAACATTCTGCTAAATCTGTAACAGAAATTTTGAAAAACACAGCTAACATAACTTAATTCACACAAAAAATCAGTAAAGTATAACCCCCATGTGCACCAGGAATCAAGATAAAGAAATCAAGAAGACAAACAAATAGTTTCAAAGCACACAGCATTGTATTGACTTAGAATACTGTTGAGTTGAGGTGTGTAAACAACTCTATCTAACACACCTAAAGCTGTGGTGGATGACTAAAAAAGCAGAACTAGAGCAGAAAAAGGGGCCTGTAATGAGAACCCGAGCTCATATTAAGCTCTGTGTGAGGCTCTGGGTTTGTCACGCCAGTCGCTGCCAGTTTCCATTACCTAGTGCAGAGTCCGAACCACCTCCACTTGGGTCTGGAGTGCTCTGTTTGCTCAAATGGTCTTGGCACGCTAATATGTAGTACACCTCACTCCACAAACATGGTGTCAATGGAGCAGCCGTGGAGTAATGTGTGTAATGGGGAGTTAGGATCACTTTGTTCATACACAAGAAAAGCATGTATAACTCTCTCCCAGCTACCCTCACTCTTTCTCATTGGATCCTTATCTCTTACATGCATACAAATACAACCGCCACACATCTGGAAAGAAGTGCTAATGTTAAAATGTCACAAGAGATTGCTCAAAATCGCAGAGCTTCTACATTATGCAAGAAAAACATCTCTGTCTTCCTTTTGCCCCGCTCTATTTCTGTCTCTTCCTCTGTACCTTCTTTGTTTGTTTGTAGCTTTTCAGCTTTGCTAGCAGTAAGGCTAAATTGCAATCCCTCAATGTCTGTCAGTTGGTCCAATGCTTTGGCCCAGACTAAAATACCTCAACTACTGGATGGATTGCCATGATATTTATATGGACATTCACGTTCCCCTCAGGATGATGTGTAATAACTTTGGGTAACCTCTGACTTTTTTTTTTTTTTCCAAGCATGACCAATACTTTGGTTCCTGATCCAAGACATGCCAAATTATACTGACAGTTCCATCAGCCTCAGTTCATTGTTATGTTGAGTGCTAATTACCAAATGTTAGCATGCTAACATGCTAAATTGAGATGGTTAAAAGAGCAAACATTATAGTCACTATGGCCATGTTTAGACTAGAGCAGCCCTACTAAAAACAGAAAGGTCTTCCCTTTGCGTCTTCAAAATATGTCCACCTTTACATGAACAACTGATGACACTGTGGTATGCATGCCAGGCCAGTAGTCGGTGTTTCAAGTTTGTAATGGCATACTGTTGGAGCTGCCGCAGTTGGTGACTTCCTGTTGCTGCTAAGCCCTCATCAGCAATAAATGACAGCAATTCCACTGTAGTTTGTCTCCTAAATTTTTTCTACAAACACTCCAATTTGCCTCAACAGACTGTCCTCACATTCGACTGGCTTTCGGTGCACTGTGGAGTCTTTAATCAGAGTTTTGTAATGGCTAGAGCTGAATGCATTGACTTGCATTAGCATTAGTGTCCCCTCCATGTTCACAGGTACTCTTCTTGCCAGTTTACACAGATGGAAAGAAGGTTGGGGCTTCAAAAGATTGCACTCTGGAACCCGGTTTCAAAAGTATGCGGTTTCAGGGGTGCCAGCACCCCGTTGTCGTGTAAAAGGAAGGCCGAAATGCAACAAAAGAGTTTGGTTTGATGCAAAAACTTGTGTATACTGCCCCTAAGTTTCAACATGTTAGCATGAGCATGTTAGCATGTGCAACATCACAAAGCTGCTAGCCTTATAGGTAATTTATTATGTTTGGTCAAGGGGTTTCTTGGTACATTTAAACTGAAATAATATCATCGTATTCTACTGACTGCTCTTGATTTTTTATCTTTTGTTGTAATAGATTTATTTTCAAGTTGAATGAGTCAGTGTTCTGGTGGCAGACGTTGGCAATGTACAAAACTAACATTTTATTCTCTGTGAAATATTCACTTGACAGTTTGATGGATCTGGCAACTTTTTGAGACAAAGAAATTCCCGAGAGGCTGACAAGAACATCTCCGAAAAGAAAAAAAACCTGAGAGGAAAAGTTAAAATGATAAAAAAATGTTTTGTTTCTATGTGTCTGTATCAGTGTCTCCATATCGCTCGAACATCAACTCTCTCTTTGATTCCATATCTTTTATCTTCACACACACTTGCATGCACACACACAGTGGACTTACAGGTCTGGTGCTGTGTGTGTTTGTGTGTGTGTGTGTGTGTGTGTGTGTGTGTGTGTGTGTGTGTGCGCATGTGTGTGTGTGTGCCTGCTCTTTAAGGCCAGTTGAACAAGAAGATATCCCCTAGGAATCTCCAAACATGGCA
>JAQLOL010000020.1:19281756-19300922 GCA_029783665.1 Naso thynnoides
TCTGGACTGCCATCTGTCACAATACAGGAGAGACAAAACACACACATACACACACACACACACACACACTCACACACACAACAAATGTTTGCTCAAGTGTACATACGGCAGGACTTGATGTTGCTTCCATCTTAGTAAACACTGCAGGCGGATGCCCATTTATTTCCTTATATAAATTATAGCTCAGTTTTTCTTTGACCTGCTGAAGTGTCCTTGAGCAAGATACTGAGTCTCCTATTATTACTAATAAGCATGAACTAATTTGATAGCAGCTTTCCATCCTTGTCTCTTTATCCTGACAGGCAGAGCTCAGCATAAGCAGAGAATATTTCTTCCTTTGCCTGAGGACCTTTTATAACTTTGTGTCTATGTGTGTGTGTGTGTGTGTGTGTGTGTGTTTCTCATTTCCTTTTTGCTCATAAGAAGTTTTATAGCTCCAGGGTCCGCGAAGCTCATTCAAAAAGGTGCAACTGGCAAATCAAAGGGGAGACATTTTGGACTTTTTGTCCAACGCATGAAAGAAATTCAAATCTCTCTCATCGTACGCCACAGAGGACGCCGTGTTGATGCTGACTGTTGTCACTCGCAGACCTCTTGTACAAGCCTGATCTGTGACTATGGGCTTTGTTTTATGACTTAGTGCTGCTGATGTAACCCGCCAGCAGCACTTTGTCTGCGTTCATCCGCATGAGTATGTGCCTGTGTGTTCATGTGTTCATGGCAGCAGATGGTGGGAGCAGTATTACCACAGACCGATGGACAGTACACAGGATAGAGCGACTCGTCTGTGTTGACTACAGCAAAGACAGCATGACTCTCTGTCTCTCTCTTTGTCTCTCTCTCTCTCTTCCTCTCTCTCTTCATCATCCTCCCATCCCCTCAGTGTCAGACGGATGAATGGCTGGCAATCTCTCTCAGTCAGCAGCCACGCTGCTCTTTCATCATCTGTCTTTCTGCTCGTTCTTTCATTTCTCTGTAAGGATGTCAGACCAGTCTATCACTCTCTCCGTCTCTCAGTCCATCCATCCCTCTGCCTGTCAGATGAATATCTATCCGTCTTCCACCTCTTTTCCTCCTCGTCAATCCATCCCTCCATCATCCCATTGTGGGCTTGTGTGTTGTGCGTGTGCTGGTGTGTGCTTAAAGCATGAATCTGCATGTGTAGTAGTGTGTGTGCGTTTGTTTGTTTGTTTGTGTGCTTTTCAGTGCGCTCATGGCTATGTGGGAGTGTGTGTCTAACTGTGTGTGCCAGATCGCTATCTATCCCCCCCTCCTCTCTGCCGCTGAGTGTGTGTGGTGTGAATCAAGGTCAGTGGGGATCTGTTGGCAGACACCCCCCATCCCATCTATCACACCCACCCCCTCCATGCCTCCCTCCCTCTCTCACCCACACACACACACCCGAGGGTTTGTGTGTCGTGCCCATCCAGCCATCTAGATGTCCCTGCTTTGCCTGCCTCGGCTCAGTTTAGCTCAGCTCAGCTCGGCTCCGTGGATTAATTACTGGGGAACCCACCGCGTCTCTGACCTCCACCGTCGGACTAATTGAAATATAATTGAATTGTGCTTGTCTAGACTAATGAAGCCCCGCCACTGAAACCGCCAATCTTTTAGTCGTAGCTACAGGCCGATAGCCACCCAGCTGCACAGTAGCGACTGCGCTGTGTTGCTTAGTTTGGATGGATGAATGGATAAGTGAACAGCTGGGCAATGGTTGGATGGATGGATTTATGGTCAAATTACAAAATAAAGTATGTTTTATGATTTTAGATTTAAGATTAAAGGTTGCCATATCACCAGAGATTCTTAAACTTTAAATCTCAGCGCATCCATTCCAACCAAAACATGTCTTCCCTCATTTGGGAACTTTGATTCTAGCTTGTATAAAAGCTGCATTTTACATCTTTGCCATTTGCCTTTGAAAATCACAGTGAAAGAACACTTAATTTTGGGAACCACGGTAGACAAATTACAAAATATAAAATTACCAGACTCGACAAGCATTAGATTAGTTTAGTTTTCTGTTTGTGGCTTCAGTCTGCAATTCGATGGAAAAGACGTTTGTGGGTTGTACGACTGGAACTGAAAAAGAATTACTTGTTCAGCACTGCGGGGATCTGAGTTCAGTCCTCAGCTGTGGTGCTTTGGGTTCAGCCCTGTGTGCTCACAACACATTGGGCAGCATTTACAAGGTCGGATGCTGATGAGATGAGGTGCATCAGCAGCGTCAGAGTGTTTGTGCAGAGGGAGACGGCATCGAGGCAGGATGGTGAGTGAACCTCAACACTCCTGTTGAGGCCGATCACTGACAGCTGATGAGAATTAGCTGAAAAGATGCGGCAGAGACACCTTGGAGGCTGCATCCTCCCAAAGCTAACAGCGGGTGTTCCACTGTGCAGGGAATATCTGCCACTCCATTTATAGATAGTATTAAAAGATGAATGCATAAGTTATGATGTCTTTTTGAATATTCTGTAGATTTGCCTGACTACAAACGTCTGCAGCATCAACAAACATGCAGTGCTCTTGTTTCTTAACTTCATGAAGGCCACGGAGGTGGAGGGTGGCTGTCGAAAGAGCTTTAGACAGACATGGAGGGCTGATAGGGGGTGGACCCTGGGGAGATGCTTGTTTTGTTGGGCCTTCTTTAGCTTTTAGCAGGTGAGAGACGGTGCCGTGATTTCCTATAAGTTATTCATTTGACGTTTCCTCCCTTCTCAGCTCTTTGTAGGCAGGAATACATTAGCAACCTGGCAGAGTGTGGAGGATGCTAATGTGGAAGAGAGGGAGAGGGAAAGGAGAGGAAGAAAGGATGGGGGCAGTGGAGGGAAGGAGGCAGAGTCATTAGAGGAGGAGGAGAACAGAGAGACAGAGGGCACGGCTTTATGATGTGTGGGAAGGGGAAGTGACCTTCCCTCTCACTTTCATCTTGGCTTTTTTTCCTCCCCTTGCCTTGCTCCCTCAAACACACACACAAATACACACACACACTCACACTGGCAGGTTCATATGCATGCGCACACACACACGCACGCACGCACACACACAGACAAATGCATGCAAGCACATATATACTCAAATGTACAGAGCATGCAGGTGCAGATGTGCCGCAAATACATAACAGGCACAGTGTATATAATCTCTTGAGCAGGGATGCAAACACACACACACACACACACACACACCTTACTGTCTGCTTTTCATCCTGTCTTACTCTTCTCTTTCTCTTTCTCTCTCATGTGCAGGTCCCCTTGCAACCTGGCCAGTCTTTCAAATTCACAGTCCTGGAAACTCTGGACCGTATCAAGGAGGAATTCCAGTTCCTCCAGGCGCAGTATCACAGGTAAACTCACACAGTATTACCTTGCACACATGACAGCAGACATGTCCTCATGGTATGTATAAATTCAGTCCTTCCTAATCAAGAAGAACCACTATGAATGGTCTTGTTATATGTATATTTTCTACACAGTTTTTGAATAAATAAACTAGTAAAGATAATATAACAACATGCTGTGTGTTGGGCCTTAATTGTTATTAACACACTGAATGTACAGAGTATTGGAGACTGATAGTGAGTTGCAGCCCTTCATACTGAATCCAGGTATAGCCGTCTCAAAGCTTTACGCACTTTTCTAACTTATCATTTAAGCCTAAATCCATTGATCATCCTTTTGTAATAGGTTTGCATCTAATTAGGGTATACATAAGGATGGAAGCTTTTACCTACACTTATCTGATAAGTGTTCTTTTTTCACTAAGTGTCCTCTTTTAGTGTGCTTAGTGAAAATTCCAGTTCCTCATGTGATATTAATAAAATTAAAGCACCATATATTTTTTATCTTATCTTAGTGTTCTTCCGTTATGTCTGCTAATTACACTCTGTCAGAGTAAAACTGAAGTTTTGGATAACTGAGATCATAGTTTCCAACATCTTAAACATATTGAAAAGCAATTTAAGTTTTCTTTTTCCACAGCTGGAGGTCACTGATGGTCACGTCATGATTGGCTGACCAGAAGTGACCTTGGCCATCAGAGAGAAACCATCGTAGGTTAAAACATACAGCCTCTTGCTCACACCTCAGTGGGCAGGCCGAGCTGCCCGCTGCGATTCAGCAGCACCACTTTACTGTGAGGCATTGGACTGTTGATCTCAGTGACACACAGGACCTATTGGACTCCAGCATAAACACACCAGTGTACACATCACATATTTAACTGGACACACTCCCACAGACATGGAGGTGTGATGAATTGCAGTGGTGAATAAAACACACTCTGCTGGAAGTTGCTTCCACAAAGGCAATATTTTTCAGTGTCACTTTGAGCAGTAATAGGCAGTCCAACCGTTTTTTGTATCCTTACACGGCCTTAAACTATGTTTGACCTTTGTTATATCTAAGTCCTGTGGAAACTATAATTTATTTCAGTGGATGCAAATACACCATATAATCCATGTGTGTGTGTGCGTGCGCGTGTGTGTCCTTTTTCGTCCTTGTGCAGCCTGAAGCTGGAGTGTGAGAAGCTGGCGAGTGAGAAGACTGAGATGCAGCGGCACTACATCATGGTGAGTCCAATCAGGTCTTACTTGAAATGTGCGGTGCTCTGTTAGTCTGACTGGGCTACTCAGAAACTCTGAAAAGATTCTGATGAGTTCTGATATGAGAAGCACAATCAGAGGAGTTGTATCTGTGCTTTTAATCAGCTGGATTGATGTTGTAAAGTGTTTGTGTTATTCAGTGAAAGCTCGGTTTGTCTCTCTATGCCTCTGTTGTTCTTCCTGTTTTTATCCTCCTTCCAAGATTTCTTTCTCTCTGATTTTGTTTTTATTTTTTTCATTTTATTCACTGGCTGTTGATGTAGCTAAATAATGCCAAGAAACTACACATACTGTGTATTTTATATATAACACATTATACATTTAAATCAATTATTTGTAAACCTAAGCACCTTTAAGTGCCATTATTTGCTTTGAAAAACATGTTTTTTTTGACGGATACATGATCACAGAAGAAATCAGCTGGAGTCAGCTGTGAAAAATTTATTGAAGTTATACATTTTTTGCTTGAATTCTGAGTATAAAATCAGAATTTGGACTTTAAAGACTGAAGTCTGACTCTTTAAACTCAGATTTTTTACTTCAATTTAGATTTTTGACATAAAATCTTGTCTCATGTGACCCCTGTCATCTTAAATGAGTTTTGAATATTTTCAAAAGTAGAATCTGTTTAAAAGTGTATTACTTCTTTTGTCCTCTATGTTTCTTGCATGCCATTTATCTTGCTCTCTAGCATGTACTTTCCCTTGTCTCTCCCATTTTTCCTCCTCAGTCTGTTTCTCTGCCTCTTCTTCCTCTCTCTGTTTTCTCTCGTGCACTAACAGCCTGAGTTCCCTCTGTGTCGGTGTGTCTGTGCGACTAAAGGCTCACATGTATTGTAAGCCTTCGTCTGTGGTACAAAACCCGCACAGAGCCGACCAGAATACGATATGCACCATCTGCTAAGCTGCTCGCATTTCATAAACCTGGGAGAGCAGGCAGGATCAGGGCCGTAAGCTAGATAGACACACAGATGGATAGACAGAAAGAGAGAGAGAGAACGAACCACACAAGCAGATTGACAAAGAGAGAGAAAAGCGAGCAGGCAGACAGGGAAACGAACAAATGCATGTCGAAGCACACAGACAGACAGACAGATAGACTGACAGACAGGCAGGCAGGCAGGCAGGCAGATGATAAATATACAAAGATACACAGAAAAACACACAGGAGATACAGCATACACACATTCATTCATTCTATACTTTCACATGTAGACACACATCACTTTTCCTCTGTTTCTGTAAGGACCTTCCATGTAAGAGCCCACATCAAATTCTAATTCTATCAGCAACTGACAATGTAATACGTGCCTTATAATATCAAAGTCTGTCAAAATGACGTGAATGTGTCTGCAAATAGGAAAACAAAACAAACTGTGTGATCATGGTGTTGCATATTGCTACACTGAGGAAGGTGGTTTTTGAAATCTTCGCAACAATGGCATGATGATAAGTCTGACCTGGCCTCGTCAAAACAGGCATTGTTGGCGGCGGGGACTGAGTCGCGGGATTGTTGGATTATGTAGTAACCTCTGAAGCCGTTTTGACGCCACTGTTCCGCAATATAGTGAAAGAATAACTGTTTATCTATGTGTGGACACATAAAAAGCCCTGTTAGCAAGGTTTGCACTGGCACCAAAGCATGTAAACAAAGGAGATAACATAACATAAGAGATGATGGCGCGCAGTTTGTTGTCAAAAAGTGGAAAAATTCTGTTTTTCTTGTCTACACATTTATACTGCAAACAAAGCGTCTGAATATCTTCACCCAGCAAGGGTTTTTCCAAAAGGTTGGTTGTCACTGACCTTATACTGTGCATGTGTGTGGACAGAAAGTCAAAATGCATAGAAAAAGATACGCTTTGATTTGTTTTGACCCTTTTGGGCAGGTATCAAGCTTGCTTGCACGGTGGTTTGAGAATACAGTTTCATGGGAGCTTTATCGAATCTGTGTGTGGTCCTCCATTTTTTAATATTTTTTCATGTGTTTGTATATGTTTTATTTATTTGATGACTCTTTTCTTCTCATTCCACTATCACTATACCATATTATAGCATGTCAAAGACAATCTGAAACAAGTAGCAAACACATTGTACCTCATCAGGAGGCATGTTTGTTGTTTCTTGTTGCAGTCACCTTTTGTTGGTGTCTTTAAAGCAACTGATTCAGGAAAATCATGTGTGATAAAGGAAAATTCAACATCCTCCGCTTGTCTCTTGTGGCCAAAGTGGCCACTGTTCAGCAAAAAATAAGCACATTTTGTCACTCTGTATTCTCTAATCTCTCAGTGACATCCCCAACCCAATAAAGGGATGTTTTTATTTCATTTTGCAGTCATTAAATTTTCCGGCAATTGCAAAAACACAATACAGCTTCAAATAAATCACACACTACATAATAACATATCCATTCAACTGCAAAGCCAAAAACTTGTCGAGGTTTTGTTTAGGACCTTAAACTGCCCAAACCCGATCCCTCAACTGGTCCCTTAAAAATAGAGGGATTTTTCATCATGACCTCATTCCATAAAAATATCTTCAATGTGCTTTTTAAAGTGGTGAAAAACATACAAGAAGAAACATGTGCTCATAAATATGATCCAGTTCAGAACACACACAAAGAAAAAGCTCTGCAAACCACAGGCTTCTCAAAAACACCCACTTCCCTAATCTCAGGCACTCCCCATTTTAGCTGCGGTTTCACAGAATTACTGTGTGGAACAAACAGGCCAAACAAACATCCACCTTCTCCAGTGAAATCCTAACGACCTGAGCTTATACAATAGGAGGGGTGGCGTGCCAGCATAGATGCAATTCCCTGTCTTTCCTTAGACAGGGGCAATGGATGACATTTAATCGAACTTTGTGCATGTTAAATGTCACAGCCTCTGTGACCACTGCTGCATTGGTAAAGTGAGGAGGAGATGAAATGGAGTATCTTCTGCTATATGCTTAAATTCTGCACTAGGCTTCATCAGCTACCTATGCCAGGAGGTCAGGAGGCTGCAGATGCAAATGACATTTCCACAGAGGGTAGCGTGGCAGATGGTTAGCACTCAAGGCTGTTTTATATGAACTGGGGCTCACTGTGTTGTTAAGGGGATGGCTAACACAGCGCTATGCTACTTCATAGGCATGGCTCAGAAATGAGAGGGAGGTGAAAGAGAGGCTCAAAGGGAAAGATAGCATGAGAGAAAAAAAAGGCTCAGAGAGTGTCAGACGGAAAAAAAAAACAGGGACCTGCAGAGGGAGGGAAAGAGGGAGGGAGGGATACAAAAGGAGGCAGAGATAAAGAGAATAAAAGAGGAGAGGGAGAGAGTGATAGAAGCTGGAGAGAGATACAGAGGGAAAGAGAGAGAGAGAGCGAAAAAAATGCTTTAAAGGAATGAGAGAGAGAAAATGAGGAAAGAGAGATACCAGGGGACAGAATTGCAGGGAGGAGAGATAGAGGGCAAAAAAAAGCTGTGAAGGGATGAATCGGAGAGAGAGGGAGAGAGAGAGAGAAAAAAAGAGTATGCAACACAGAGCGTAAGAGAAAGAGATAGTGATGTATTTGTGTGGGGGGGCGTGAAATGAAAGAAAGAGAGATAGAGAGAGAGGGTGCACGCACAGACACGTAAATAATGTGAAGCAACAACGGACTCGCTGCGCCCACAGAGGAGATAACCCAGAAGGCTATATTTAGCTCGTTAGGCCTGTCATCCACACTGAGGCCTGTTTCCACAGGCTGGGGCTCTGCTCACCATGCTGCACTGCTCCTGCCTTTACTATTCATCAGTTTTAAGCTCTTTAAATACTGGGGTGAGAGGTTGGAAAGTAGGAAGATGATTATACAGGGTGATACAGGGCTGATGCGTGTGGATTTTTTGGAAACTGTAAGGCTTTAACATTCAAGAAACAGGACAAATATGAGGTGGCAGTCTTTGAATTTTTTATTTGGCTGTCCACCCAATGAAAACAGCAGCATCGAAGCTGAAAAACAACAATTTTTACAGAGAGCGACAATGAGCTCTCACAGCTATAAGGAGCAGAGGAGAAAGTTACGTTCAGTTTTTCTAAAGCCACAAATTATGCAGAGGAAGGAGGTCGACAGGGTTCAGTTCATCACAAAAATGATTTTGACGATTTTCTTTCAGACAGATAATGTTGGTTTCTTTTAACCATGGCTGTTTCCTAACCCTAACCAAGTACATATGTCAACCCAAACCTCCATCTCACCACAACCCTACCTAAGCTATTTTTGTGCCCAACCCCGACCGAACCTCAACCAAAGCGGTGTGACGTCAGAAAAAAGCTCGCTTGCTCATAGAGGCGACAACTCAGAACAAATAATGTTCAGAGGACTTGTTGCATTTGGCACTATCACAATCTCTGACTTTGGTTCAGATAACGTTTGACTTTGTGTAGATATAATAATTTGTTGTCTGATCATCTGCCATAATCATAATTGCATACAAACACAATATACTTGTTTATGTCACAAAAAAAGTCACGGCTGCTTTAGGACTGGATTTTCCTTTGATGAAAAGAACTTAAAAAATCTGAAGAAGAAACGCTTCCGGTTGAAACGTTAGTTGCAGCACCTTATTTAAAAAGGCTTCCTATCACAGTGTGCACCAGTGGTGTAGTGGTGCTCGGAGAAGTGGGTATACTCTTAATTTATGCCCCTAACTTTTATTTAAGAGGTTCGTCCGGCAAAGGATAAGCTCCCTTTTTAAACAGTGACGTATAAGACTACTCTTGTATATTTGGTTCATCCAAAAATGGGACAGTAGTCGGCCTATTTGCACATTGTCGCTTTAACCTCTGCTGCTTTACTTCAGGGAGTAAGGAGGAGGAGGATCTTTATGAAATTAACAATAGCCACAACAGAGGTGCAGATTTTTCAATCAGCACTGGCCCACAGTCAGACTATAATGTGAGGCGATAACATATTTAGGCATTTTGAGTGAACTGTTCCTTCTACCTTAGTCCTTACACACGAAAAAATCATGCAAGTTTTCCGTGGGCCAATAGTTTCTTTTGCAAACAATCTCTTGGAATAGCTGATTTACGACAGAGAGGATCAGAGGGGATTTAAAAGTTGGTGTACTCAATGCAGACTGAAAAATAAGTGGGTATACTTTGTACACCCGTGTATACTCTGCACTACACCACTGGTGTGCACAGGATCTCATCTCTCCATAGCCTACGTGAAAATGTGTTAAGTACAAGTGAGATACATGGAAAGCTTAAATATGTACATTTTTTATACATGAATAAGCACATTGAAAATTCAAGAGATAATATTTGTGTAATAGTTCCAGAAATGTTGTTTATTAAACCATTTATTTTTGTGGAAACAACCACAAACGATATTGTTATATGAATTAAACAGTAACTTTTACTGATGTCTCATTTATTTTATTCTAATTTTGGTTCTTTCACTCAATTTTATCCCTACGTGTGTGAGAAATACATATTTTACATGTCTGTTTTCACACACTGGTCTTAAGACACATAGTAAAAGACTGAAAACATCCTCACTGCATTAAGTTATTTCAGAGGATGTGACACTAACAAAAATTCAAAAGCCTGAAGTGAGCCAATAATTTATGCAACTGTATATATTTGCTGGAGAGTTGTGCTTTTCTACTAGCCATCACGTGTAAACAGAAGGTGTCAGTTTTTCTGTGCTGCAAGATTCCTCCTTATGGCATGCAACTTTTCAAAGTAGGGAAGTTTGTTTTCCTCACATTTGCTGCTTAAATTCTATAGCTGGCAATGGGTAAATTTTACACATTTCACGCTTGGAGAGATGATGCCATAACCCTCTCAAATTGCTTCTGTCTGTGGAGTGTTGCTGCAGTAAAACGGCAGAGCCAGGTTTGGATATAGTGTGTTTGCATGTTTGGCAGACCCACTCTCTGTATCTTTTTGGACGGAATATATGTTTTATGTTGGCTGCTGCACTTAACTGCCTCATTTCTTTGTATGTGTAAAGAGACATTGGCATCGTGTAACTTCAGTGGTAGCTGCAAGCACGCAAACATCAAGTCACACACATTGAGAGTGTCTGTGGGCGTCTTGCTTTTTCTCCTCCTGTTGTATTTATAATTCATGGCTCTCAGATTTCACTGCTCTCCTGGAATTCCACTGTGTATTTTTAAATAAGGTTGCATTGTAGCCCCAGCTAATCAGGGGGCGTAGACGTGCCGGTCACATGCTTACGCATAGTGTGAGCAAGTCTCCTGCCTGGAGAGCTGTGTTCACCCCTGCTGGCCTGAGGTTGAATATTGTAAAGAGCAGATACACAAGCAGGAGGCTCGGTGGAATATGAAAGAAGAGGAGATAGAGTCTTGCATCATAAACCTGAAACCAAACATCTTAATGTAGCGGACTATGTAAGACTCTCTGGCCTTGAGTGGAAAAAAACACGATGGTCTGAAAGTTTTACAGTCAAATATATCTTGTAGTTCAGTTGCTGCTCCAGTTTTCTCATTTTTTTATTTCTAGGATTAAATGTCTCCGGAAATCTTTCCTTTTCTTTTTTTTTTTTTCCAGAGTAGTGAGTGCAGCCTTCCTTTCATTTCAACTGTCAAACACAAGACAAAGCTCTTCTGGGGGAGTGGACTGCCTAGACCCTTTAATATAAAGTATAAAGAAGACATGTCTACTTGAGGGTGACAGCTCACAGTTGGGAATCACATTAGGTGGCCTCTCCGTTGCCTTGTGCGTTTAAGCGAGGTATGGAGGCGCTGCAGGGGTTCTAGTGTTAATGAAAGGCTATGCAGCCATCAAACGACAAAATATTGTTGCATCGGATTTCTTGATAGAAAATAATGAGGAAATTAAATAAGAGATATCAAATTGCATATAACCACATCTCCAGTCCTGTTGAGTATGAGCATTGTTGACAGTGAGTTGTTCGACAGTGAGTCTGCCACTTTTGTTCAACTTTCAAACTAAAGTTTAATACAGAATTCAATGAATTATTATTATTTTGTTTAATTTAAAATCCCTGAGATATTCGCATTGATTCAGAGGGCTTGAACCAGGCTGACCTGTCACTGTTCCATTTAAGTGAAGCAGCAGAGGTAGCGCATATTAACTGATGATATTTTCTATAATGTAGTTTTGGCTTCTTGGGTTGCCATTATATTAATTTGAATGGCTTGCTCTTTATTTTTTAATTTTTACTAACTGGATTTTTAAAGAATAAAAACCCCTTACAGCTCTAGTTGACAGTAATGCTGCAGTAAAATGATAGCTTGTCCTTGTGCAGGTTATGTAAGCATCAACCTTACAACATATACAGTAAGTACCTTATGTCCACACCTAACACCGTGGAGAACTTACCCAAAAACAGGGCCAGCTTTGGCTGAAACCTAAGCTCCGCTGCCACTAGTTAATATAATGTTACACATCCTGCTGTTGCTTCATGATAATTGTCTTAATTACTATTCTTTATAGGAGGACGTTTACTTGAAGCTCTTTGCAGAGAGTGATGAAGTTTATGAACAGCACATAAATGCAAATTGGTTGTTAAATACCATCATTATAACTTATTATTACAAAATAAATCCTATTTTTTTTTCATTTTCTCATTTGTTTAAATGTCCTTATTTTCATAAAGAAAAATACACCCTTGAACGACCAGGAAATGAACAATAGTTCAATACAGATGGCAAGGCAAAGCAGATTTATGTTTATAGCATGTTTAAAACAACAAGAGCAGACCAAAGTGCCTTACAACCATTGATGGTATGAAAACGATACAACAAGAAGCCAAGACAAAAACCGAAGTGCAGTGTGAGATAGACCATTGTAATAAAAGCAAAGTCTATGAATGATTAAAGGCAGGGTTGGTAATTCTGGAAAGTTAGCAAGATTTGAAAAGTAACATCTCCTCAGGGCTCCGTCTGAGCCCACCCCCTCAAAAGCCACTTTCAACTTTATCTATGTTACTTTGTCTTAATTAGCAGTATGAAATCACTGAACATTATTGTAATAAATACTTAAAAACCATGACAACAGAAAGCCATTGCATTGCTTTTCAGACAACAACTACCTCAGTTGTTGCCTTTTCTGAAAAGTGGTATCGTTTTGGTATCACCTGCTAATTAATGTTTTCTCTGTTTTGTCCTCTTGCTTCATTTAAACACTTTCTTGTCACAGTCTTCTCTGCTTCTGTCTTTCTTTTCTTGCCCTGTTCAGCAGGGCGGGCAGTTACGAGTAATAGTGGCAGTGGTAGTTTTCGGCTGAGATTTCTTTGTCATCCTCTGGTGGACATGGAATACCTGTAGCGGTGGTGAAGTGCTTTGAGTGCGAGCTAGTGGATGGCAAGGGTAGAGTATGCACAGGAAGGCATTTGATGGGTTTTTTTCACTCTGACCTCACAGCAGTGACTGGTCGGAGTTTGTACAGGATTATAGCAGCTACAAATGGTGACTCTTTCAGCCCCTTTTCAGAGTACACGATTTGTTGATTGCTGTCTGGATGTAAAGACCGTTTTCAAGCAATATGACAAATAGTATGCGCTGGATAAAATTACCGACCCTGCCTTTAAGAACATTCAAAAGTCAAAGAGAAAAGCTGACCCTTGAGGTGTGTCTTAAATATGTTTGTGTCTAATGTCGTGGGGCAGTTTGTTCCACAAAATCGGGCCTGCAACTGAGATGGCACTGTCGCCCCGGAGCTTTGCCGAGTCTTAGGGACAACCAGGAGTGACTGGCAAGAAGATCTGAGAGACAAGGGTGGAGTATAGGGAATTAGGAGGTCAGATAGATAGGAGGGAGCCAATTCGTGTGGAGCTTTGTCAACAAATATTAAAAAAAAAAAAATAATACAGATTCTCAAATATTAAAATATTTTGCCTAATGCTTTATGTCAATATTGTATTGCTTTGATTTGATATAACATCATAAACTCCATGCAAATACTGTCAATTTTTATCTGAATAGTTCATCTTGAAGCCTGTACTGAGACTGTATCATGGCCTCAGCGTTTTGTCTCATGCCTGCCATGCGGTCATTTGTTGGAACATTGTGAGCATGTATGTGTGTGTTTGTGCATGCGTGTGTGTATCAGTGTGCGCTATCCGTACACTACAGCCCCTCAAGCAGAGATGAAGTGTGTGTGTGTGTGTGTGTGTGTGTACGTATGTGGATTAATGCGGTGCTCTCAGCCTCTTACTCCGCTCCCAGCTCATCTGTCTGATTCAGACTGACACACTGTGTTCTCTTCAGCAACATTACAGTCACAGACTGCTTGAGAAAGGGGGAAGGGAGGAGGGATGGGTCAGAAAAAAGGAGGAATAGACAAAAAAAAAATGAAGAGGAGGAATAGGAGTAGTAAGGGGGGTGAAGAGAGAGATGGGGATGACGAGATAGAGAGAAAAGGAGTGGGCAAGAGATGAAAGAGAAATATGAGAGAGAGCGAGGGCACAAGGGCTTTGGCAGAGAGAGCAGAAGAAGTAAAAAAAAAAAACAGAACAAGGACAGTGGCAAAGAGAGGGAAAAAGGAAAGGGAGAAGAAACACATCAAAGAAGAAAAAGGGAGTGTTTTTTAATATGAGTGTGATAGAGAAAGGAAAGGATATGGAGGGCTGGTTGAACAGACCGAGAAGATGAAGAGTGGAAAAAAGAGAAGGAGAAATGAGACTGATGTAAGATAGCAGGAAGGAAGAGGGCAGAATCCGAATAAGGATTGCTCGTCTCTGAGCTAAACGTTGCACTGCCATCCGATAGTAGGAGTTGTCTAGGGGATTTAAGCGGGGCCAGATGTAGGGAAGGATTGAGTCTGTTTTAAGAGTCTTAAAACCTGCCTGAACTGTCTGGAGCAGGAGAAGCAAACAGGACAGGAGTGTTTATAAAGATGCACTTGGTCTCCCTTTGCGGTAAATACCTGACACATGTGTTTATAGATTATAAACCCCTCTCAGATTCAAGGTCAGTGCTATCCGGTTGTTGTTCCAGCTCTTCCTCTGATGAAACTGGCTGCAAGCGAAGCCACACCAAGGCTGAATGTCTGTCGATTTAGCCGACACCCCCTGATAGGACACAATGAAGAAGTTAGAGCCTGCTAACCTAACCTCTGATGTGGGTTAGTGCAGCGTGCTAATAAATGTTTTAACATTGTGTGTGTGTGTGTGTGTGTGTGTGTGTGTGGGCGGGCAGATGAAAGAGACAAGCTCACCCGAGAGACACAGATGAACAATGCTTTTGTTAAGGTTTTTACACACATTGACACCCCCACACACTCCCAAATAATACATGCAAAAGTAAACACAAGCTGCTTGCACACACGCATGTAAGCAGCGCACACACACATACTGTGAGAATACAAACATGCTGTAAAGCCACGCATGCACAAGTGTAGAATTTTGCACACACACACACACACACACACAAATGTCCCATTTAGATAAATCACCTTGGATTAGACCCACTTTCTAAAGCTCATTTTTAAAGTCTGCCAGCGTTCTTCACAGAATGCATAGAAGAGATAGAGAGAAAGAGTCTGGCACCATCATCTGACACTCTCTCAACACCATGGGGGTGGAGGGGAGGGAGGGGGTAACGAACGAGCAAACACTCCCCGAAGAATGGAAGAGTGGAAAGAGGAGGGAAACACGAGAGTGGAGGAAGAAAGAATCAGAGAGGGAGAGAGCTCATTGAGAGAAACGCAGGAATGCTTTTTGTTTTTTTCTAGCCTAGATGATGACAGTGCAGTGTGTGTGTGTTGTTAGCTGCAGATAGACATGAGACATGATGTTCAGAGGAGTGTAACATTATGGTGTGATCATATAAACAAAAATTAGACTGTGGCCTCATATACATCGAAAGGAATCCACCTGCTGAACTGACATAGGAAAAAAACTAAAAAGAAAATAAGCAATGATAAAGACTGTGAGTGAGATGGAGACTCTGCTGCACATATGCATTTTTTTTTAAATATTCTCAACAAAGTTCCACTGGAAATTGGAAACATTTTAAAACTAGAACTTTTATTCCCCTCAATTACTTATCAGAATGACTTTTTTTTTTTTTTTGCAAACAGAGTTGTCAGAATGGTACACAAAGTACACAAGTTGCAGTAAACAGATTTATACATGACAAAAATGTTAAAAGAAAATTAAAGCAGTAAAGCTTAACAACACCTCTTCATAGGTGTCTTTTTTGTTTTTTTTAAAAAAAGATTAGCATTCCAATGATTAAAGGAAGAAATTTCACATAATACAATAAGAATTTTTTAAACAAAAAAGACTGGATGATGAGGTTAAAAACACAAAGAAGTTGGGGGAATTCAAAAATGAAATAATAAACTCTACTATTAACAAATATAAAAACAGCAATGAGTCTCTGTGACCCAAGAAATGAAAATAATGTCACTGTGTACAATAACAATGAAAGATGTTTAGAAAACATTTCTGACGACAATGCAAGCAGCTGCGTAAGGAAGGTTATTTGGAAAAAAATCACAGATAACCGTTTGGTGTTTAAAATGAGCAGAGGTTTATGACCGGTTTATGATGGAACTGCTCAGCTGGTCACTAAATTCTATCGACAGAGTATTCTCAACCAGACGGGCGGGCTCTGGTGAACCGGCATGCACAGACGGGACCTTTCTGGCGAGGTACATCATGGATGGATGGGACAAATGGAGAGTGGTGTTTCTTGGAGTGCTTGATGTCGAGGACGTGGAGGATGACTACCTGTTCACAGGCATGACAATGGGCCTGCTAGCCCTGGGATTTGGCATGTTACTGCAACACCAGAAGCTGGTGAAAAATTGCAGCTGAGCAGACAAGTCTGAAGATAGACACAGCCACTACTCGGGAGGCTGTGGCTAGGATGCGCTCTGATATCTCAATAGCCAAGGAAGAACTGACCAGGGTGCACGCGGACATTGCCACAACTTGAGAGGAAGTGGGGAGGGCACGAGCGGACGCAACCACAGCTGAAAGGGATGAATAAAAGAGAAAGGCACGGGCACGCACACCACCTTTCATCTAATGCACTGCAATCGACCGGAGCTGTTGGACCCAAGGAATACAGGAGAGAGGGAAGTCGTTAAACAACGAAAGAGACTGTCATCACTGGAGATGGACAGATTTGGACGCGTGTGCAGACATGCATGTTCTCAGGACTGTCGGCCTAAGATACAGACAGAAGCTTTGCTGTTGTATTATAAAATGAATGATGAAATCGATGTATGAAATGCATGAGTGAATCGATGTATTTTGTGGGAATGGGGCAGACTGTGATAAGCTATTAGCTTCTCCCGTACCCTTTTCAGCCTTTTCAGAAAAAAATGTTTCATATAAAGCATCATATCATTTTTCCAGCATGCCACAGTTTAAAGGTAAAAACGAAATCCCTTTCAGCCATTGTGGGAAAATGACCTGGGGGTGACATTTAGGTCTCTAGACTGGACCAAAATTTGCGATGGGGTCTTTCCAAAATGCATTTCAATCTACATACATTAAAAAAAAATTCAAATTCTTTCCCAGGATTTATTTCACACCTGGTCGCATCCAGAGGATGTTCCCCAACAGCTCAAACCTTTGTTATAAATGTAAAATTCAGTAAGGTACTCATTTGTTTCGGTCATGTGACTGCATCCAAGCAGACTGGAAAGGGGTTCACTCTGTGATTCAAGAGCTTATTGGTAAGCAGTTTGCATTGTCTCCATCACTGTACCTGTTAAACTATACCCTCGACCAGCAATTTGAAATGGATTCCAAATCTTTGCTGAAAAATTCTTTTATTTCTTGCAAAAGCGCATCTTGCGGTGGTCTGCTTTGTCTCCCGGGGTTGATATGTGGATATCACAGACATCGTCTCTTTTGGAGAAATTGACTCACAAACTTCATCATAAGTCTGACAAATTCTGGACAATCTGGAAACTGTTGCAGTCTTTTCTACAGAGACTCTGACTTGTTTGCCGCTGAAAACCAACAGTTAAACCTCATTTGGTTGTATGAGTTACTTCCCCTCCTGTGCTTAATTTTGTTATGTTGCAGCACCTGTTGATTGGGATGGAATTTTCATTTTACATATATTTTTAGTTCTATCTATCTATCTATGAGACCAGAATATTGGTTACATGTACTTTTTTAATGGTGAATACATCTGTAGTGGACATTTTAAATTAAGTGCGTTTGAACAACAAAGCTTACTTCTTCTAAAGTACGTTAATGTGTATTTCACACTTTTATTCATGTTCGCAGCTTGTTACCAGCATGATGGTCACCCATAATGACCAAATTTGAAACGAAGCAATTAAAGTGTTGGGGAAAAAAAAGCAAGATTATCAAGTGGGTCACGCTGGATAAAACCACTGTGAAAGCAAACGGAGGAGCTCATTTACATCATCACAATATCCTCAAACTGTGGATGATGAGCTGCAGAACTCATTGCACTTGGTCTCAATCAGCTTTTCTTTCATCTAAGTCCCTCAGAATGAAGCGGAGCAGCTGCACTCTGTCTCTGTCAGGGCTGAGTATAAACAGAGGCAAAACCTGGTTTCCTCAAGAGCCTCTCTGGGATATTTGCACACAGTGGAGGAGTCAGACTGTCTGAGGGACGGCAGAAAAGATTAAAATGGCACCAGCTGCATGTGGTGGGGCACCATGTGGTGAACTGTTTTAATGTGTGACTCAGATTAAAAGTGCAACTACTATACCTGTGTACTAACAAACACACAGGAAGCTTCTAACTAGTGACCTATTGAGCAGCATTAAGAGGGAAACAAATTTTCTAGCATGCAAGAAACCCTGTGTTGCCCTCTTGAGGGCACTTCTTGCACTTGTTGTGCGGTAGGGGGGCGCCATTCCAGTGGCCTCACCCTTCTCATCAGTTGATAGATTTATGTGAAAAAGAAAAAAATTGTGTCTACATACATTTTTATTTAGATTGCTTTCATTTCTGTATGTCAGTAGACAGATGCTGTATTATCAGTTTTAATATAACTTTCCTATGAGAGGATGTCTCTTGGCACCAGTTTTCTTAGAGAAGACAGGATGTTTACTTCTTATTCATTCAAACTATAGCTGTGGAATAAGAAGCTAATTAGCTTTAAAGCTAAGCTTTCTATTTATTAATTGAAACCGTTTTTGTAACTCATTTAAGAAAAAGTCATTATGTGGCTTTTATTAAAAACTGGATTGAAGTGCTTTATTATCAAATATGCCAGTAAAATCCTCTGACTCAAACACAAGCCTTTAGTTTTCTATAAGCCTGTAATACCTGTTGTGTTCTATATCTTTTCTGTTCAGTTCCACAGAACAAACTATGAAACATTTTAACATGACAATGGCCTCTACAGGAACCAGAGCTGGAGAGGGAAAGGAAGCAAAAGAAAGAATTAATATTAGAGCACTATATTAGAACAAAACATATGTCTGGAAATTCAGGGAAAACTCACAGCATCTTCATGGAATGGAACACCAGGGCAACTTTTTAAAACCATAGATGGTTTGCAGAAGCAGGTATGGGAGGATCAGAACATGCTCAGCCTTCCACAACGAACACAACAATCAGCACTCAGAATCCTGTTATGTGTTTCCTTGTTTATAACCAACT
>JAQLOL010000020.1:19320444-19336043 GCA_029783665.1 Naso thynnoides
GATGTATTCACTGTAAACTTGTTGTGTTGTAAGCATGTTCACATTCTGATTCTAGCAGTAAGCATCCCTGTGTCGAAAAAAAGCCTTACAGAGCAGCAAGCTTGTTTGTAATGCTTTAATTTTATTTCATTTAAAATCTGATTCCAGTTCTAAGTAGGAGTGTAAAGATACATCCTTGTAATGATGCGTCGATTTATATTCCTACGATCCAAATATATTGATGTGTAAATGGCAAACCGTCCTTGTGACTTGTATCGATCTAAAACCGTTTAAGAGCAAGAATTGATTGTATATCAATAGTAATAATTAGTTCCTTTCCTGTAGCTCATTAAACGTTGTTATGTGGATGTGTTTTTCACGGTTGTAATGTTAAATAGTTGTAAATGTTACCCAAGTTCATTCTCTGACCTTCCGGACATGCGCATTGCGTCAGCAGCGTCGCTTCAGATGATGGCGGATCATGGCAGGGAAGCAGGGGAACGGAGAATAAGAGATTTTCAGTCTGCGTTTGCGGTCTTCAAAGATTGAATACAGGCTTTTCACTGAATGTTTGTGTAGTTCAGTGTATCAAGCTTTTCCAGTGTTTAACCTCCTCTATCACTGCATAGAAATAGGCATTTTGTTTTTTCTCTACTTTTGGTTAAAAAAAAAAAAAAGTTACTATGGCGATTTATAGTCATTGAATGGTATATCATATCACCCTAAATAAGCCCATATCATTCTTGTATCGTACCACCAACCATGATTTGTAACACGCATTGTATCGTTGTTAAAATGTTTTATTACACCCCTAGTTCTTAGGTGTTAGGAATTGTTACTATAATAATGTGTGCCACTGTAGACAAGGCCATTATATGTTTAATTTTTGTAAATGTCATTTTGAAATATAGTGGAAGACTGAGGAGACACTTATTTTTTTCACAGACAGCACCCTTCATTGGATTTGCACTGTAATAAGCAACTTTGTTTTATGACAAGTGAAGTCACAGGAGTCGCTGAAGACAATGATCTCCCTTTTATTTTTTAAGTTTCCTCAGAGCCTTTTTTGGAACTTGGAATCAATATTTAACAAGGATGTTTTTGGCTTGGTTAAGTTTTTAGTCGCACATACTCTCTTACTGCATTGACTGGAACTCATAGAAAGGTATGAGCATCGATCTGGACAAAAATCAAATGTTCCAGTTTTTTAGGTGTCTGTACCAGTCATATTTAAGCACCACGCACCACCACAGTGAGTGTGTGCACTAAACCCTCAGATACGAAAAACGATGAGATGCACATATAACACTAAGATTTGTCAGTGTGTGTGTGCGACGTCCGTGTGTGATGTACACAGTTTTGCATGCATGCATACTGTGCAGCCAGCTTTGCTACTCTGACTACTGTGTCTGATTGCATTGTGGTCAACAAGAGTTTGAAGCCGTATGCAGTCTGTCAATGCAAGCTGGTGAGCTGGCACAGTGTGAATATGACTAATAGCTTAGTGTATATTATAGCCAGAGAGAGAGAGAGAGAGAGAGAGAGAGAGGGAGAGAGAGAGGGAGAGAGAGATGTAGTTGGTTGTAAAACTGCAACCCCGACTGTGAGCTACAGATTTTGTGTCTCACAGTTATGTGCCCCAGAAAAATGTGTGTGTGTGTGTGTGTGCATGCATGAGTGTGCAGTATGTATGTTTTGTGCATGTGTATCATACATCTGCGTTTATACATACATGCTCATACGTCCATTTGTGTGAAGTCATTGATAGTTCATGCTGGTAACTATGCGGAATATCCCCTAATGTCCAAGTGTTTACTTGTGTGTGTGTGTGTGTGTGTGTGTGTTGGAGGTGTTGAAGTCAGTTGTCTATTTTTTTTTTTTTAATTCTAAATGTTTCTGCTGCCTATCTTGTATTGGTACTGCACTGAAGGTTGAATCTGCGTCTTGATGTGAGTGCATTTGTCTGAAGAAGTGTGTGTGTGTGTGTGTGTATGTGTGTGTGCGTGCGTGCACGCTTGTTGGTCTCATGCTGGGAGGCTCTGCTTGCTCTGCACACAGCTCTTTGTATGTGTGCCCTCCTCTGCTCTGTTTGGATTGGTTTTCTGTGTGCCCTTGTTGCTTCTATGTGCATGTGTGTTTGTTTGTGTGTATGCACAACACTGTTTGTGGTGGCTTTTGCGTGTGTGTGCGTGTGTGGGTGTGCTTGTGCATGCAGTTGTATTCTTGCTCACAATTCTGAGAGTGCACGTGTGTGTGCCTTTCAGTGTTTTGTGTGTGAGCATGTGTGTGTGTGTTTTTTCTGTGTGCGTGTGTACTTTGCTGCTCCCCTTCCTCTGCCTCTCCCTCTCTCTCTTTCTCTGTTTCTCTTCCTCTCCTTCCAGAATAGAGGGGCCATCAATCAGAGGCAAGGGGGATGGAGGAAGAGAGGGAGGGAGGAGGAGGAGGAGGAGGAGGCGAAGAGGAGGAGAGGAGTTGGCTCAGCGCCAGGGAAGAGGAGCTGGCACCCTGCCCAGAGGAGAGAGAGTGAGGAGGGAGGAAAACAAGACTGAGCAAGAAAAGAAAAGAGATGGAGGGAGGGAGGGGGGAGATTCTGAGAGAGAAACAGGGCAGAGAGATAGAGCAAGTAGGAGAAAGAAATGAAAGAGAATGAGAAGGAGGGCAGAGAGGGAGAGCAAAAGAGCATGGCCAATTGCACTGAGGGAAAACGGAGCGCAAGGATAGAGAGAGAGAGAGAAAGGGAGGATACTGTGGAAGTAGAAAAATGAGCCAGCAGAATGGAGAAAGAAGATGGCTGATTGCATGGAGAGAAAGAGGAAAGGGGTGGTTGGTGGGGGTGGAGGGGTTGAAAGAGAGGAAGCAGGAGCGGCTGTTTTCATTGAACAGCTCTGTGCCTGCAACCCCAATCAGCGGGTGATTAGTACGTCACCGGCTACAAATATTTACCTTAAACTAAAAGAGGGGAGAGGGCAGAGCAGTCCAATTACAAAGCAGGAACTCTGGGGTTGTGTGCATGTGTGTGCGTGTGTTTGTTGGATAAATACACAACCTCTGACTCAGACTGTGAGACAGTGTAACATACAATATGGCTGTGTACAGAATCACTCAATAGCATGTAAACTACTTTTTGCTAAAAATCCCACAATCCAGTGCTTTTTCTCCTGACAGACACTACGCACTACTCTGTTAGGATGACACTAAATGCAGATGATTCAACATTTCATATGTCTTAAGTGGCTATTAACTTCTCAGAATGAAGTGAAATGTTGAGTATATGGCTGAAACTAAGAACTATTTGAATTAATTAGGTAAGCTGCCATTTTTCTTGGTTGTAAGTAGTAGGGATGTAACTATACGTTTAAACAACAATATGGTGCACGTTGCAATACATATACATACAAACATTCAGTGCAAGGCCTCTATTTAATCTGTGTGGAGCTGCAATCGCCAGCTAAAAATTTCAGATCCGCTGTTATCTGAAGCGACACTGCTGACGCAGTACTCATGTGCAGGACACTGGAGAATGAACTGGAGTAACATTTCCAATTATTTACCATAAGTGTGAAAAATACATCCACACAACAACGTTTGCTTTGAAAAATGATTTTAGATGGATACAAGTCACACTGGAAGGATGATTTGCCGTTTATCAATGTAACTGGATCACAGAAATATAAATTGGGCTCTAACGATACAGCCATGTATCGTCGTAGTATGTAGAGTCGTAGAAAAATAGACCTCAGTTGGCTAACTAATCAATCAACCAGCATTTTTTTTCCGTCAATAATCGAGTGTTTGTTTGTTTTTTCAAGGAAGTAGCAAAAAAGTGAACAAGGAAATAACTTTGGATGCAGCTCATGTGCATTTCACTGTAGTGTCGTGCACATTTTTAGGCAATTTATTATCAAGGACCTAGAGTTGTATAAGCCCTAATTTTTGGATCAGTAAAACTATAAACAACCAATCACAGAAAGTATGAAGACCGGAGCCTCAGCACTCATCCTGTGACAACATAACCGTTCAGACTAGCCCAGTCTAGTCAGACACGCATGAACTGTTGAAGCCCCTTGTATTAGAGGTGACGCCATCACAGACATAAAACTAAGTCTAGAGATAACGTAACCATTCACCGTCTTTATATAAAGGTTTTCCATGAACTTCATACATCACATTCTCTCAACTGTGCGCGTATGCTTTTGAAGTTGCCTATCACAACAAGAGTCTTCTGCAAAAGAGGTAAAATAAGACCTAAGGGAGATGGGCAGAGATTTTTGTTGAAAGCAATTACAGTGAGTAGGGGAGTAGGGTTCCCCACACACACACACACACACACACACATACACACACGACACACACACACTCACTCACACAGGCCCCCCCTATAGCTGGCTCGCTCAGCTGTAGTGGGACTCGGAGGCTGGCACAGCTGGCAGTGCCCGAGCACAATGGGCACCATCTCCCTCCTCCCGTGCCAATCTCAACCCACACTCATCACATTCAAATTCACCGAGCTTTATTGGCAAGATCAACGCAGTCACTGTTGCCTGCTATCATGCTGGGAGAACAAATACAAGGCTGATCTTTCACAGGGAAGTGGCTTTCCCCTTTTATCCAGTTCAAGTTCACTTTAATATCTTCATTAAAAAGTGAACAAGGAAAAAAAACACAAGCTTTTTTCTTTCAATTCATTCCTCCTATTGAGCTCGTCTACATTTATGGTCCTGATGAGAGGGCTTTACATATAAACCTCGGCATATCAGTGTCTGTCTCTTAAGGCCGTTACACACCAGAGGTGTCATGAATAAAGGACACAAAAATGCGAAATACTCGACAGCGATAATTTTACATTAAAACCGTTCAGACTGACAGCGACACAAATTTGTGACAGAAACACAGGAATTCAAATTTGCAAATGAATTCTGACGCCTCGTTCCAGCTCAGCGGTGGCCTGGCATGAAGCATTGGTAACGTTAGCCAACAGACAGACGAGTGGAGTGAGCTAACGTTACTTTTACCAAAAAGATGTTAAATAATCACATAGATGTTGCTATATTGTGTTTTTTTTAATATTAGCTATTTACGTCAGTTTTAGTTTGGGTTTTTTAATGTGTTCTATCGATCTAAGGCGAGATTTAGCTTGCTATGCATAGCTGCGTCTCAGGTCAACTTTGCATACAGTGCAAGAAACACTCTTACTGAAGGCTCCCGTTCTTCCCTACATTTAGTAATCACAAAAAAACAATATTTTCCGGGTTGCCTAAGTTTTTGTCCATCTTGTTGGGACATTCCTTTTCCACTAGTGCCTGACATTCCTCTCTAAACATGGCGCTGACAATGTTATGTCATGACGTTGTTTCTGTACAATCGTCATGATTGATTTATGCTTTTGTTTGCATGTAAAAACTCGGAAAAATCTACCTCAGTTCAAAAAAATTAAAAGGTCACTTTTCCTCTGCCTGATATTAGAATACTGTATGAAAATACTCATGCTCCGTCAGAAGTACTAAAAATATTATTCACGTTTGAATAAATTGCATGAAAAAATGCACCCAGTGTGTAAAGGCCTTTGCAAGCCTGCTGATAAGCTACAGTTACACAACGCCAGATGCATTGTCATTCCAAGCATTTGAAAGAAAATAGCTGGGGGGCAGATCTTACTCCAACAGGCCCTCTTCCTTTTAAACAAGCTTCGTCATTGTCAGAACAGTCAGACGCTGTCTCGTTATTTAAAGAAAATTCCACGTGCAGTCAGACAAGCTGTTACAGCGTCAGTCTGTGATGGCTTGTTTTTGGAGTAAGCGTTATTATTTTCCTTTTTAATGTACCCACTGCCTTATCTACCCACCTGTCTCATCTATTTCTACTTCAGTTAGTCATCACTACAGTTCCTAGAATGCCTGTTGACAGGCCTCACAGAACAGGCAGGAACGTGTTGCATTTGCGTTGTCGGTTTAGCGTGGGTGGAGAGAGGCTGCCATGGCAAAAGTGGTACCATTTGCGAAGTCAGTGAAGGAGAATCAGTTTTTCTAGTCAAGAAAATGTGAAAAAAATTAGCACACCTCTTGTCTCTGAACTGCATTCTGGTCCACTGATCCGAGTATTTCCAGGAATTAGTTCTGCTGCCTCTTATATTTGATGGATTTCTTCCTCGTTGGCAGTTAATTGCAGGTGTAAAACGTTTAGTTAAGAAAGAACTAAATGCTGTGACACTAAAAATGACATTTTTTGGTATTTGTTTGTTTACTTTTCATGACAATTAACTGTGGGAGGCTTTCTATGTAATGTTGCATCATTTATGGCAGACCAGCTAATGCAGAAATTACTATATTCAAAAGCCAAAGGCAAATGAAATGACATGTTACAATGATCACACAGTCTTACTGATTGCCCTCCATGCCATGCAACATATTTTTCTCCCTACAATTTTGCTGTAAGTAGAGATGTGATGCATACAGGACATATACAAGCACACAGTAGGGTCCGACAGATACACTGGTTTGCCGATATTATTGGAAAGCCTTTCGCAGATGTGTCAGTACAGGTATATATGTTCTACGAAATGCGGTTATTAAAATGTTTTTTTTAAGGCCAGAAAAAAATGCTTGGACTAGTGATTTAAAATGGTGTAATTAGGTAGTTTTTCCCGCAGAAGGAGTTCTGTTATTTTATAACTAATAAGGAAAGTGTTAAAGTGTGTGAAGTTTTCATCTTTCGTATCATTATGCTACAAAATGATGCTGTGATCATCAGCATAAACTACTGGCAGTGATCTGAAGATATGAGTAATGAGTTTGAACATGCTGCTACTGTGTGTGTGCGTGTGTGTGTGCGTGTGTGTGCGTGCGTGCGCGTGTGTGCGTATGTGTGCGTGTGTGTGCGTGTATGTGCGTGTGTGTGCATGTGTGTGCGTGGGTGTGTGTGTCTAAGGCGTAAGTCGAGTCCATGGTGTCCGTGTCTGGTTGGGGGATGTATTTTGGTCCTATATGCACCACAACCTCAGGGCGTCCTTGTCCTGCAGTATATTTTTTTCCCCCATGTTTCTCTTCTTTTTTTGTCCTCTTCACTGACCTTACATCCAATTTGCATTCTTCAATCTCTTTGTCTGCTTTAGAGAATAATTTAGGACAGTTTTGGTCTTCTAAACGCTGAGCTGTTTTGTCCCTCTTCTCTCTCTCACCTACATTTTAATCTCTGTTTCACTTAAAGCTTCTCTTTCTCTTTCTGTCTCTCTCTGTCCCCATGCCAGTTGGCAGCTTATCTGCCCTCAGGTGTTTAGTGACCGGCCCCCTCTTTTCCTTTGTATCTACCCATCCATTCATCCCTCCATCCATTCATCCCTCCATCCGTTCATCCCTCTATCCGGCCAGTCTTTGCCAGTATTCTCTGGTGGCTGTGCTTTGGCAGGCCTGTGGAATGACACTGTGTCGTGTTGTTCCTGACACCTGGCCCAGCTCAGTCTGCCTCAGCCCAGCTCACTTTCACTCTATTGTTAACCCATCGGCTGATTGGCATCTTGCACTTATAACACCATCCACTGTCCCTCAGCCAGAATGCAGAGTTCAAAGGTTGCTGCTGTGTTTCAGATACTGATCAGCAACATTGTGCTCCAGTAGGACGTGTATGAAGCATGTAAAAAAAAAAAATACAATGGTTGCATTTGCTATGGTTTACCTTTCATTAGTTGATATATTTGTTAACAAGAATGAATTTTAAAAAATCATCACTCATTATTTCATCATTATCATCACTGGTCACTCAGATCAAGTAAATATTTAATCACTTGAGAACTTGTTGGAGTGAAATTATTTAGTCTCAGGGTAACATTTGTGCCCAGCACCGTTCCCAGAAGCTGATTTTCTTTTTCATCTGTTCTAACATAGAAAAGAGCTTTTCCTCACTCAAACCTGCACTGAAAGTAAAGCGGATCTTTTCTATAACTACTATCTATTCACTTATTTCTGTTGGTTTAGTTTTCAGTCAGACTCAAGGCCACCTCAGAAAAAGTCAGTGAAAGCAGCTTCATAGAGCGACCATGTTCAGCGCTGTTCTGTCTAATTCTGTTTGACTCTGACCCCTGAACTGAGCCGGGCCATCTGAGCTGAAACGGGAGGGTGTCCACATTTGTTGTTGAACCATTTCACAAATTGCTTCAATTCGGAAACTTTAAGCTCAAGTTAATTCAAACTAAGAAACTGAAACTGCTATGTTTGTGAAACTAGCCTTTTTTTTGGGCTCTGTTTGGATTATTATCAGAGGTATGCTCACCAGACATTCTGTAAATTTCATGACAGTCCTAAATCATGAACACCTAAACTGTCGGCACTAAATGGGCTGATCCTGAAGATGCACAAAGACAGTCTTTACTAGGGCTGCAAGATTTTAAGAAAGTATTTAATTGTGATTATTTGCAGTGATATTGCACTTGTGATATTGCACTTGTGATATGATTTGTGATATTAGAGGAAAAGATCATCTTTACATAATTTTTTTTCTCATTTTTATTGATAAACATATGAAATGATTACGGTGTGATTTCTGCAGGAAGCGGTACCAAACAAAGATGTTTTCTTAAGTCAGTAGAATATAATGTGTAGTTTAGGATAACGCTGCAGCACCAGATTATTGTCCTCTCTTAAGGATTCCTGGAGGTTTTTAATCCAAATTATTTTGGGGTTCTTCATCTGTTCCTCCAGGTTTTTTTTCTTTTTTGTATTTGTTAAAATGCTTTCCAAAAAAAAGAGTTGAAAAAAAAAATATTGGAGGAATGTGTCTAAATGTGACAGAGGGGGGAACAGTGAATGCACCTTAACCAAAAACAAGTCAAGAGAGGGCACAAGGTGGTACTTTGACACACTTTGCACCTATAACAAATACTGCACATCCCAGCGATTCAAAAACTGCTGTAGGTCATACCCTGATTTTAAATTTCGATAAATTGCACAGCCCAAGTCTTTACCAGAGGTATTAGCAAACCAGATCAGACCCACCTAGAAACTTCATCTTCAAATCAACTTCAACTTCAAATCATTCGTGGGAAAGCTGAAGAGTTTGATGACCTGTGTGATCAGCTATCCGATCCAATTGTTTCAGGTTTATCCAGGCTTTAACCACAAAGGGTCGTGCTGGCTGGGATAGCTGCAGCCATGAAGAGAATGTTGTAGGAGAGGGAACAATTAAAATATTTGCACTGGAGCATGTAATATATGGTATAATTTAATATTTAATTTAAGATAGCGTGAGTGTGAGTCCTTCCATGACCACATAACCCAATCTCCTCTGTCCCTCTCCTCTTCTGTCAATCAGAGGTAAGAATGATTCTTGGGGTAAAGGTAGTATAAAATCTAAAGCAACGAAGAGGATTAGGTTGAGTCAAGCAGGGGAACATACAGACGGTTCTGAAAATAATTAAATCAGTTAAATATACAGCAATAAGAAATGTTTCCATATCGTAAAAACTCATTTTCTTTTCCTCTCTTTAGTCAGGACACACACTATACACACAAATCATTTTAAAAACATTGGGAAGCTTTGGAATAACCACCCACCCACCATCCAACACACACACACACACACACGCATACACACATACAATGACACATGTGTGACATGATAAAACTGTGTCTGTCCTTGGAACAGTGCTGTGTGTTTGGTGATAGCCAGTTTATGAAGTCATGATGAGACCGGCTGCAACTGACAGGCTGGCTGATTTTGTGTGTGTGTGTGTGTGATAGAGAGAGAGAGAGAGAGAGAGAGAAAGAGAGAGAACCTTTGCCTGATGGTGTATCCAGCGCTGTCAGTCATTGCACTGCCCTCCATCACCCCTAGCTGTCTTTTTCTCGTCTCTTCTCCAGTATCTTCAAGTGCTAGAAACATGTTAGTGATGATAGAGGGACACAGAGAGAGAGAGAGGAAGGGAAAGAGCGAAAGAGATAGACAGAGGAAAAATGGAAAATATATGCATATAGTATGGCCGTGGTAATGCGTGACGGCAAAGTAGCAAAGAAAAAACACAAGAGAGTGACTGATGTAAGAGGAAGTAAAAAAAAAAAGGGCAGCTGAGAAAAAAGGAGGATAAATTAGAATGGAGAGAAAGTAATAATATAGAAAAAAAGAAACATGGAAGAAAAGGAGACAAAGCAAGCAAGAGAGAGATGAAAGAGAGAGAGGGGGAGAGGGATGGGAGGAAGAGGATGAATAGGGTAATAATGGCTCAGTGTGAGAGCTGTTGTAGAAAAAGAGAGAACGGCTGAGTGAAGAAGAGAACAAAATGAGGCTGAGGGCACTCAGACAGATAGAATTAGACACACCGCAGAGGTTCAGTGTGTGTATGTGTGTGACACAGAGAGTGTGTGCTCGCGTCTTTATGTGTTTGTGTGTGCAGGCAGCTGTGTTCTGCGGATGGTTCCTAGGTTTGCCACGTTTCTTGGTGCGTGTATGTTTCTGCGTACACACATGTGTGTGTGGGCTGGGGGTAAGAAAGAGTGTTTTTATGGTTTTTACGAGTCTTAGCAAATGGACAAACGTAATGGGACTGAATGGCTGGCTGTGACAGGCGGAAAGCTCAAGAGAGAAATTCTTAAATGTGTTCTGCTGTTTGTGATCGTGTGTTTTGTCGTTTATATGTTTGTGTGTGTGTGGAGTAAGAGAGTGAGAGACGAAGACTGAAGTGGGTAAGAGTGTGTGAGGCTGAGCTAAATGAGAGTGTGATGGTGCTAAAAGACTAGGTGACGACTGGAGTGCTACCTCCATCCTTTCACCTCCAGTGCTTACTTCTACGTCTTCCCCTTTCCTCGAAGTCTCCTCGAGTTGTTACTGACAGAACTCCTCCATAATTAGAAAGGTGTTTTAGTGCAGCAGAGCTTTAATGTGCCATAAAGGTGCATCATTCTCTGTTTATTGTGTACTTAGGCATCAGCGTACAGTATGCGACAAAATCATAAATTCTGTTTCTCTCACCTTCTGTCTCCCTGTCTGTCATTTCCCTTCCTTTATATCTCAGGCGGAGATTGTCAAACGTCTCAGTGCCATCTGCGCTCAGATTATCCCCTTCCTCTCTCAAGAGGTGAGTGTCACTACTGCCAGAAACACTCATACATAAACACAAAATATGCCCATACATACTAAGGACACAATTATTCACATCCCACTTCTATGTCATTTTTCTTTTGCATTCAAAATGATGAATTCGTATGCTAACAGAATTTGAAGGAAAACATAAATGAGGTTCTAAAAAAAACCTTCAGTAACACTTAACTCCTATCCTAACCATAACCATAACCACATACAATGCATTACGTGTGCTCATAATGTGTTCTAATGTGTTATATATGTTCATAATTTGTTATAATGCATTATAGTGACAGGCTTCATAGAAAGTGTCTCCAAACATTTGCTTTAATATGTGTGCTGCACTTGAATGTGTGCGCTGACAGAAAAAATCCCAATGTAAATTCAGTGCAATATGGTGGTATTGCAACAAGTTTGGCTAGTTTTAAAGTTTTCATTAAGACATATTACGACAGTGTGCAATAAACATATTTAAGACTTGCACTTTATCCGTACACCATTCAGTAAAAGTGCACTTTTACTCACAGACTATTAAGCACCATGTTGTTGATTGGTGTTCAGTGTTTGGTTGTTTGTCTGATCGTTTTGTTTTGTTCTTGATTTTAATCATGAGAAGTAACTGCATAACACCATGCCAGTGCTTCTCACGTTCTTATTGCATTATGTGATAGTCTGCAGTGTTTTTTATGAAGCAATCATGCACAGTGCCCAAGCCAAATCTCTCCATGGGGACAATAAAATTTAACCTTAACCTTATGAAACTTACTGCTGTGATTGAAAGTAGCCAAGAACATCGAGCCAAGTATTCTAATCAAGTATATTTTTGGGTAATTATTATTTTGAAGTAGGCCTTTCTGCTTAGTCAGTCCTTTTCCATTTAGGTCTTTTAGTATATTTTGATGCAGACACTTTGGTAAAACAACTGATATTTCCACACTATGGTACTGCTAAATTGAAGATCTGTCTTCTTCCAATTGTGTAGACAGAGCTCTTAGTTGATTTGATATAATTGATAAATTTCCTCTCAATCCTATGCAACTTGTCTCAATAAGTCGTCCTCTGGGTTTGAAAAGCTAATCAGTTTAAATATGTCCATGTGAATGCAACATTTAACATTATTATTAAATCAAAGAAATCAAAGCAAGCATGTGACTTTGGCTTTTATTATTGCTATTATTGTGTAACTTATTTGGAACTTGTTGTATAAGCTTGAGGAAATCAGTTCTGTTTGTGAATAATTGTTACGTTTGCAAAATTCAATTAAAAGTGAGGTCAGAGGGATCTTAAAGTAGGAGATTTATTTTTGTCTTGTGCAGTCAGATGAATCAAACCATTAGATTTCTATTTCAGACAGTAACACTGATTTCATAGCTTAGAAATGTGGCTAATACAATTTACATTAGCACATTATGATCAAAGCAGCTTTCATCATGTCAGCTGATCATCAGCTGATGGCTTGCTTTGTGCTGCATGTACCATTTTGTATCAAATATTCTGTGTGAGGTCAAAAGGTCCAGACATTAAACAAATCCCAACAAGTATCAGTGTCACTGGAAACGGTATAGAGCTACTCTTATGGCGTTAGAGCAAACTCTATGGGCGTAGAAAAGGCTCTAGCAATATAAATTGTATTGTTTTTGAACGCCCGTTATCTGATAAATTTAATACAGCCACTCCTTTAAAAACTCATTTGGATCTTTATCTTTCGGCAGTTTTATCACCATTATTATGCTTGGCCTCCACTGATTGCTTTGCTTCTTGAAATGTTTTATTTATTTTTTATTCATATCAGCTTAATGCATCCATAATAGTTTAGAAAAACAGGATTATTGAATTGAACATTATTTTATGGTGCATGCATGTATGTATATGTGCATGTTTGCAGTGGTCCTGCACTGTACGTGTATGTAGGACTGCACAACATTTTTTAGTGACGACTAATTAACAGCCATTAATAAGAAAATAAATAAAACTGGCTTAATATTCAATATTTATCGTCACCAGTGTTGGGCAAGTTATTCTGAAACAGTAATATGTTACTTATTACTGGTTACTCCTTATAAAAGTAATATGTCTACTTTATTTATTACTTTGTATCAAAAGTAATTTATTACATCACTAGTTACTTTACTACATTACTTTTGCAACCCAACCGACTTCCTAAGAAAGTGACGCATGACCTGTGTTGCCCTCTGAAAACTTAATCCACTTTATAATGGTTTCATAAGATATCTGAGGACAGATATTTTTGTCAGAGATCAGGAGTGCTGCCAGTGCCGGCATGTAGATGGCTCTTTCCAGTAATGCAGTAACTACTGAGTTACTTGGAACTGTAACTGTAATATAGTTCCTGTTTCGGCAATTGTGATTCCTTACTTTACTAGTTACTGGGAAAAGTAATAAAATTACAGTAATGCGTCACTGAGTAATGCATTCCTGCACAACCCTGATGTCACCGCCTATAAATAGGGTGAATAATGTAAAACCAAATTGCTTTGATTAAGCAAGCGCAGCATCCACACATTCTGGAAACACAAAGTGGCGAGTTACACCTTTTGAAGTGGTTTGTGGCTGCAAATAAACATAGACAGGAAGAAGAGGAGGAAGCACACCACGTTGTCGCCAGTGTGGATGTTTTTACCGTCTCAGAGGAAGACAACACAATTGTAATTTGTAGCACATGTTTCGTAAGGACCAGACGGGGGCGTGAAAGTATTAATGTCAGTGAGATTTGATTAGGTCAGAGCTATAGAAAAATAAATCATCCGTCTTGGCTCTCTACATCTCGCCTTTCTTACCCCAGGTGTACATAAACTACAAGTCATGAACTTCTTTTTTTTTTTTTTTAAATACAAAAATTTGAATCTTGTCAGTGTCAGTCCTGAGACGAGGGGGATAATTGGTTATTATCAGTACTGGCTGAAAAAAAATCCTTATCGTGAATCCCTGGTTGTATGTGAGGTGTGTAGATTGGAGCACAGTGTGAGTGTGCACTGCTGAGTGCGCTCCCTGGTCACAGCTGTGTAAGTTTGATCAATATTGACACTGTGTGTGTATGTGTGTGTGTGTGTGTTTCTGTGTTTCTGTGTATGTGTGTGTATGTCTTTGTGTGTATGTGTGACTGCAAGCACTGTTGCACTTATGCATATTTGCGTTTGTGTGACTGATTACATTGGGACTTTGTGTAAACACAACTGAGATTTTAGTTAGTGTGCCTTTGAGAGTGTGTGTGTGTGCGCATGTGCGTGTGTCAGGCTGTATGTACAGTATGTGTGTTTCTGTTTGTGTAACTTCTTTGTTAGTGTTTGTGTGTGCTAAATGCATGGTTGCCCACTCCATTTATATTTATACACCCTGTCCAAATAGAGTTTAGTTGTTGTATCACCATTTCTCAAGTTTGGTTCATAATATGGTTCCTGCTGCGTCTCTATAACATTGATAATGTTTACGTTATACTGTAACTGTAACACACAGCATGGATGCTAATGCACTGATGTTCAACCTGCATTTTTCCCTTCTTTCTCTCTGTGGCACTAAACGTGTGTGTGTGTGTGTGTGTGTATGTGTGTGTGTAGCACCAGCAACAGGTGGTTCAAGCAGTGGAAAGGGCCAAGCAGGTCACCATGGCTGAACTCAACGCCATCATCGGGGTGAGTCACCTCCATTCGTCATGACATCACAAATACACACACACACACACGCAAACACACACACACACACATTATCTTAGGATACTCAAACTAATTTGACACAGTGGCACTGATGAGTTTTGACTGATTTGATTCTTTCACTGATCTGTCAATATGTAGATCTGATCACTTAATGTTTGAACTTTTATTGTCTGTTCCCCAAATGGCCATGTTGATTGTACTAAACCTAGATTCAGTCATGCAGGCATTGTTTTTGTAGCGAATGCTTCGATAGCATGCTATGATAATTTTGCCTAGGAGGGCAATTTTCTTCTTTCGTAATTGAAAATTAGCCTTTGAATGATTAGTTTTTGATGTATTCATGTTTTAACTAGTCTAATGCCTCATTATTAAAATCAGATGAGAGTCAGCATCCCATTCAAAGTATGGGATGTGCTCCTGCTGTATAATCCTGATGAATAAGCTCCAACTGCATTTTTATTGGAGCAATTTTGAAGGATAAAACTTAATATATCAAGATATTATAAATCGCTTGCTTACAATAACATTCCTGTTGAGCAGAGTTTTATAATACTATCAGCAACTAAAAGGTCGAATGTCAAAACAAATTTTAGTCCGACTCACAGGAAGTTGGCTGTTTGTTCAGGCCTGCTATTGATGGCCGCCTGTTCAAACCAATGAGAACTGCTCACCCAGCGCATACACTGAAAAAGTCTTCTGGCTTCCAAGTTTACTTCTTGGTTACGCATCCCCCTGAACATACGCAGTCGAGTTCCCCTCGCTGGCCCCGCCCGCAAGTTCCTGCTCGGCCCATAGACTTACAACTGTGGTGACCTCACTGATTTTAAAAGTTTTACAAATGCAAGTTGGATTAAAAATTCAGAATCAAAAGAGTCATAATTGAGC
>JAQLOL010000020.1:19336143-19354038 GCA_029783665.1 Naso thynnoides
ATGTCAATGGTTTTACAGACATCTTTTTAACAATGGCAGCCTATGAGGAAAATGCTTTTTTTTGGGCCGCAGGGGAAATTTTCACTGCAATACCGCGAGTGGCCACTGAGCCAGTTTGGAAGCAAGGCAAAGCGGCTCCATCCTACCCAGCTCTCTTAATACATCCATGCTGCTATTGGCCAACTATTTCTCCTTGCCATCTCCGTTCTCTGCAGTTTACTGATTTTAAAGTCCCTGTCACTGTATGGTGCAACGACAGCCTCCGAGCTAGCAACCAACACACTAAAAATTACCCTAACCTAGTCGCTAACAGTACAAACGTAAATAAGCTAGCAGCTTTTACATTTTTCACAGTGATTCAGCCATTTTAATGGCACGATTGGGGCAAGCTGCATCCTGGGCGTAGCGCCACTCATGTCGACTGTGATTTGTAAAAGAAATACAAACAAGCTGGAGCATTTTTCCCGCTGTGCCAGAATGATTCCGGTTTCAGCCGGACCTGTCTCCAGTGCTGACACAGCTAAAATGTAGTGTTGAGATATGGCAGGAGACCAGAGTAATTAATAACTTTTTGGATTAGCCGGTCCAACTTGCCAGATAACACACTCAGGGTTTAAACATGGCAGCTTACACTCAGTCCTCTTTGCGTGAAAGCTCTAGTTTCAAAAATGTTTAATAATGAAAAGAAATCAGTCAGATTGTTCAGTTTTAATGTTTTAAATTTTTCGTCACAGCACAGTGGTGTCCATTCTGCTATAATTACAGCTGTTTCAGTGTTTCTGTACCAAACACTTAAATTCATCAACAGTTCCTGGACAAGCAACAATTTATATGTAAATTAAATTAAAGCTAACATGCATACTTTAACTGTAGACTTGTAAAGAAAACTTTTCACACTCACAAAATACACCTATACTGTCATTAAAAGGTGCCTGATGACTTGACCAAGAGCAACATAGTACACACGTGCTTGCCTGCACATATATCTCTTTATGTACACACAATTGCACACACACACAGTCACAGTGATGCTCCTGAGTGCCCGAGGAGACGGGGCTTTCCAGAGCTTGTCGGAGCACTGATCACATTACTGTCTACTTAAAGCCCTTTGTTCCTCCCAGCACTACAAACACTGCTGTCTCAGAGGTGTGTGCTCGTTTGAGTGTATGTGTGTCAAACACACCAGCTTGCAAAACAACACACAAAAACACATCATAATGCTCCCTTCAGGATAATAGCCTTGCTTTATCTGTAGCTGCTCCTTTGCTCCTCACTCTCTCTGTCCCCCATTATCCTCGTTTTTTTTTCCGCTCTCTCTTTGTCTTCCTGTTCGTTTTCTTTCTGGATTTCACCCAGAATCATCTGTCCTTTTGTAATCTTTTATCATCCTCTTCCTTTTGCTATGGCCCTGTCCTCATTTCTTCTCTCCCATTCTTTTTTCTTCTTCTTTTTTTTTTCGCTGTCTTATCTCTTTTGCTCTCTCCGCTGCACACATTCCCTCTCTCCTCCTGTGCTCGTCCACTCCCTCTACCTATCTGCTCCCTCTTGCTCATCTAATTCTCCTTCACTTTTCACTACCTCCACCATGATTTTTCTCAGTTCCTCCCCATCATTTGCTGTCTGCCTCAAACATTTTCTTCCCTCTCTTTTACCCTCTCTGTGTTTTCCCTTGGCCTCTCACTGCCTTTCCTTCGTAATAAATCCCATTTTTTTCACTGTCGTTCCATCCTGCTTCCATTTCTTTCTGTCTCCACTTACTGTGCTTTCTCTTTGTATCCGTATCATTTAATTTCCCTCTCCTATTTCTTTTTCCTCTTCCTTGTCCTTGGTGTCCATTTTTCTCACCTCTTAATCCACTAATCTCTGTAACATCCTCTCTCCCTTCATTTTATTTTTTCTTCTCACTGTTGAGCTCTTCATGTGGGTTTGATTTCATTTAACTTCCTCCTCCCACTCCTCTTTCCAACCTCCCCTATTCCAAGCACAACCCCTGCATCCTTTCTCCTTCTCATTTGTTCTTTGTCACTTTCTCTTGCTTATTTTCTATCCATATCTTCTTTCCCTGTTTTTCTCTAACCACTCACCCCCTTGTATGACACCATCCCTCCCCCGACCCCTCTCTCCCCGCTCCCTTCTTTCCCTGTGGCCACAGCAGCAGCAGCTCCAGCACCTGTCTCATCATGCTCCTGGCATCCCCCTGACGCCACACCCATCAGGCCTCTCCCTGGGTGCGGGGGGCTCAGGGCTTCTTGCACTGACCGGGGCCCTGGGGGTCTCGGCGCACCTTGCCTCCAAAGATGAGCGCAACCACCTCGACCCTGAACATCTCAGAGGTAAAGAACCTTTTTGAAATTTGTCTCTAAAATAGATTTTAATGTCTGGCAAGGTCGTCTTCAAGAGCAAATTTAGCAGGAGCAATCGGACATTTACACACTGTAGCCGACGATGAATAATTAATTAGTAATAGCAGGATTATAAATGTTGCTTCTTAAAGCAACAATACGTAACTTTTTCACCTTTAAGCCACGGCCTGTGTTGTCGAAAACGGTCAATGCTGCTGTGCCACACCAAATAGCAATTTAGTGAAACAACACGACATGTAACTCAGCAAGCAGCTTCTTACTATTCAACAGCAACAAGTCCAGTTACGTGTCTGTCTGCAGCCTTTTATTTAGCGTAGCTGTCCCCAACAACTACACGCCAGTCTGAGATAACTTTTGCTGGTCCTCTTGTTCGATCACTGTCTCTTTTCTTCCATCAGTGCCCTCTTTATAGTATCCTCACCTGTGTCATGACGTTAGTAGAGGCTGTTGAGTTCTGGTTCTGGTGTCCACTCCATCTTCCCGCGAGCCCAACCTCTGACACAGAACAAAACACCGACAGTATCCGGGCTGCTCAGCTTCGGTCTGTTGCTTTCAGGAACCTCCGTGAATCACAGAGTTGGGGCTGGGCAGTTGTAGGACATCATAGAGAAAACCAGAGGAGATTTTCTCTATAAAATATAACCCAGTTTCACTAAAATTGTTATTTTATGCGAGTAAGTGACGTTGATTGTTAAGTTTTGTTTTCGACACCGCAGGCTGCAGCTTGAAGTTACATATTGTTGCTTTTGAACACCCCAGAACTTATTTTTTAATCTTGGAACTTACAGGCATTGTTAAAATTTCAAGTTCTCTGTAAGAGTACTCTGAATGATATTAGAGAAATACTTTTGAATTTGTATTTGTTAATGCAAATGTTTTTGCCCATGTGGCTCTGTGTACTTGTCTTTGTTTCGGGTCAGTCACGTGCTCGTTTCATTTTTTAAGCTCAATCACACTGTTAAATGTTAATGTTCTGCAAGGTCAGTGGTTGAGTAACAGACTCAGGGAAATCATTTGGAATGAAACCATCAGATATTGTGTTTGCAGAAATGATTGTTTTCCTTTGTAAAATGTAAATGCAAATGTATGCATTTGTATATCTATTTCAATTGAGTGCACTTCATACCAGAATAGCCAAGAAGCAGCAGTGAGACAACAGCTACAGAATAAGAAATAGACCATTTTATTACAAATGCAGAAAGATACTATACAGTATTTGTGGCAGACTTTTGCATTATTTGTACAGCAATTCACCTTTTGGACTGAGTTTGAACTTCCTTGTTTAGATTGCTGTCATAATATAGACTGACGTATTCATGGCACTTGAGTAAATGCAGAAGAAACGCTTTCTCCCAACGAACTTTCATTCACCCTGATAAAATATCTTATCTTTGCGCTCTGTTTCAGGCATCGGGCCAAGAGAGACTTTCTCATGAATAAACTGAAAGCTAGAAAGAGAGAAACAAGAAGGAAGGAGTGAGAGTAGAAAGGAAAAAAGAGAGACAGAGAGATCAATGTGCTCATACTGCCGTGTTAATCATCTATGTGAGAGATAATGCTAGTATGCAGCAGTGTGTTCCTTTTCATACATATAAGAGGAAATATCAGTGAAAAGATGGTAATAATTGAAAGAGGCAGCAGGGGAAGACGGCGAGCTCTGTCTGGTTGAAGAACAGAGGGTGAAAGCTAAAGAGGAGACAGGAATCAGGCATAATAGCAGGTCTGTATCTTTATTAGAGAGGAGCCTTCACTGTTCAGCCTAACCTTGGCTGACTGGAAAACTGTTGTTATTGTTATCTGAACTGACGTCAAACTTTTCTCTTTTTTCCCCTTTACCTCACTCTGTCTCTTTTTTCTACTCTGCTCTCTTTCCTTACCTCTGTCCGCCCCATCCCAGAGGGAGCACCCAGCAGGGTGAGTAGTTGTGTAGTGTGTTCAGTGTGTTTGTGCTTGTGCGAGTGACAGTGATAAACTGAGGGAAACGTAGACACACTGCAAAGTGGCCTCTAAAAAAAAAGGCTGTGTGCTGCTGGAGCTCTGCCAGGAGTAGCGCAGCTCAACACCAGCACAATAGCCACTCAGCGCTATCAACCTTGAGCACCTCAAGGTTTTCTACATCACACTAACATCTGAGCTTGCAGCATTTCGCTGCTATCGGGAAGAAGGAGAAGGATCATCAGGCAACGGCTTGTTTATCAGCATCACAGATATTCTGGTAATCTGTAGGACTTACAGAACAAGTGGAAGGATTAAAACCCAGACTGCCCGAAAGACACCAGTTAGTGTCTGCAGAAACCAGCAACTTGTGCTTACAAATGTTTACTTGAGTGTCCCTGCATTCCGTACGGGAAATGTCAGCTACAAGAGGAAGCTGCTGATGTCTAATGTCAAAGAACTAACAAATATTTGTCAACAGATCACACTACTGAGATCTATTTAAAGAGATGTTTCCCAACAGAACCTGCTCTGCTGTGTCTTTAGTTAATATTTGGCGGAGAATTGCACAACCGCCAGGACTGTAGGAGGGTGAGGACCACAGGGGGAAGGGAAGAAGCCTTTTTAACCCCTTAACATCCAACTTTGCTGTGGGGCCTATATGGAATACCATGATTTAAAGGCCTATAATGGAGAAAATATAACTCCAATAATATAGGTATGAGAGTTAGGGGAGAATCTAACTTTAAAAATAAATTGTATGTAACGAAATATAAAAAATTTATAGCATGTCCATATTGACTTAAATTTATACATTTAAATCAATATGCACAGTGCTAAGAACCACTTAAAACTCTTATGGCCCATCTGTGGGACATGAGAATGGCAACAGATTAAATAAGTCATTCTTATGCTTTTTTTGTGTGTTTTTTTACTGGTGAATCCATCTTGCCAAAAACCAAATTGTTGCTGAGCATGAATGGAAGAACAATCTTCACCATTCATGACTGTTCTGCTTTAGTTCTGTCACTCCAAAGCCGGAAACATGTACCCTGACCTTTGTTACTGCTCTCTCTCCAAAACTGTTTGCTAATCTAACAAAATCTAATTCTGAGCTTTGGAAAGTACAGTAAGCAATGAAGAAGAGATGATATTAAAGTTTGTCAAACACATACATCAATCAATTTACCATTATTGAGGAAAAAACCAAAACCAAGTAATTCTTCTTAAGAAAAATTCAGTAAATCCAACATGCAGGGACACATGAAGTCCATACAAGTGTTCCTGTTTGCACATATTTTGCACATACACACATACTATGTCACTTTAGGTAATATGACTTGTTAATGACCTGATTCAAATTCAGTGGACATCTATGGTTTCTCCTATTCTCTCTGTTTGCTGGATGGAAGTTGTGTGAAAACTTTCTGTCTGTACTGGCTGCAGTGGGCAGCTGGGCTTCATCAGAGTAACTGTTGATAACAGTGGAAAGGGGGAGAGGGCGCTTAGAGGATGATGGAGAGTGAAATTGGAAAAGGAAAGAGAGAGAGAGAGACTAAAGAGGAAGAAACAAAATAGGAAAAAGAGGGAGGGAGGAAAAGGTTGTTAAAAAAGTACCGGCAAGTCTTTGTTCTGGCTTTTATTGTGAATTGAAAATGATTTAAGGGTGCTACTGAATTAACTTTCCCTCCCTCACTTTCTTCCCGCCATGAAACCCTTTAACATAATTTAATTGCCTAACACAATGCTGATTGTAAAGCACCAGGAAATGTTTCTCTCATGAGTTGATGTTTGTGTTGAACTTAGCCAAGCATTACGGAGTATGGGAGTGGAGGGAAAGATGCATATCATTTGGCATTTGTCAGACAGCTCCGCACCAGTAAAACATGTTGGAATTTCAATGGAGGGGAAAGAGGGGACAGCGGGAGGAAGTCAGCAGAGGAGGGAAGAAGGCAGGGAAGTTTGTTGAGCGGCACTGAGGTCCATTGTGTTGTTTTCTACCCTCCTCAGTCTAACGCTCCATCCAGTGTGACTCATGGACGTGTTAAACGCTCACTGCTCTTGTTCTCCCCACAGGGGGGGGACAGAGAATGACAAGTGGCCCTCACTGAACCTGTGGTCCCTGCCCTGACACAAAATCAACACAATGCTTTGATAGGCTTTTCTGAGTGCTGAGCATCAGGCCGGGCTGCATTGTAAACATGCCTGCACAGCTTTATTGCCCAATAATGAGAGTCATATTTTACATGAGTACTGGTGTGTCAAGGGGGGAGCGCTAATTACCTGTATGGGCTGTCTTGTGTGCTGCTATGGCTACGTCTTTACCTCTGCTTACATCTGCTGTTCTTGCTCTGTGTGTGTAATTTTATCGTGTGTGCTTTTGTGGGACTTTCTGTTAATGTTTGTGTAATTGCTCTTTGTGTTTTTCACAGTGTCTTTACTTGATCTTATATCTACAGAGAAAATGTGCATGCAGGTTTTTCACACTGTGACCTGCGCGCTGGTGGATGTGGGTCTGTTCTATGTGTTTGTACAATGCTGGGTTTGCAAAAAGACGCATTGAATTACTTAATTAAGTATGTATCTTTGAAGTTTTAGTTTGAGAGTTCTCTCTTGATGACTTGAAGCTTTCAGCACCTGTCTGTGGCAAGATTTAATGTGTGCATGTTAATTGGGTTATTTTTGTAAACTAAACCAAAAAAGACGTGGAGAAAAATGTTGCAAACTGAAAGAAAATAAAAATTAGAGGCTTTAAGAAAAAACTAAACCCAACCAAAACAACAGTCTTGTTACAAAACAAAATAAAAATTTAAGTTATATTTATTTATTTACTTGCAATAAGGTATCAAGGGTCATTCAATGAAATTAAAGACGTAGCCTCTGCATGCTTCGTAATAATGTAACACATATCTAAATATTTGAATTACTAAGTCCAGTTGGTTCGATTTAATCGCCCAAATAACTATGACCTGGATGAATGAGAACATTCACAGACAAATCCAAAAGATAAAACTATTTTTCTTGCTAACCTTGGTTCATACTTTAATATTTTGTCCTTGTCTTTTCCCAGAGTAAGTCAGTCTCATCAACAGACAGTCAGCCCACAGAGGAGCGCCAGGGCCCATCAGGAGGTTACTCCTCCTCACAAGGAGGCGCTGAGGCAAAGAGGAGGCGCTGTGATGACAAAGAGCCCCTTGCGCCGCACTCCTATGTATGTTTGTGTGTCTTTATCCTTATAAGATGAGACGAGTTGAGTTTTAAAGGCAGAATGAGCGTGATTTTTGTAAAACACAAATATAGACTCAAACAAGCAGAAACGGAAACTTTATTCCCCGCCTGTAACTTCTTATTTTGCTGCATTTGGGATGTCATGGGGCCTCATCCTTCGTGCAGTGTCTATGTAGCCCCCAGCTACGTAACAGTGGGCAGTGTGTGAGGGCTTTATGTGGCACAGTGGGCTGATTACTGGCATCATCATCATCAATTAGGGGAGCGTGCCTTCAAAAGCGCAACCAACAAATCCTTCTCATTCTGCCTTTAAATGATGCTTAGGAGGAAAATCGGTAGTTCTAGTAGCACATGCAGGATATAATAAAAAATAATCATAAAAATGACATGTAAAAAACAATAACTGTATAAACATGCAGCAGACTATTCAAATTAAATGTTATTGGTGATCTATTGATTGAAATGTGTGCATAACCTTAGTAAAACGCACCAAAATGTCTCAAATTGTGTCTGTGTGTGTGACACCGCTCATGACATTAGAGGCCACACAGGGGTCGAGGGTCTGTGGCCAATTAGAGATGTGTTTGGTTTGAATGGGTCCACTGGGGAAGAGCAAGGGAGACGGCGATGTGATGCCAGAGGAGAGACGGCCAAGGCAGATAGCTGTAATGAATTAGATGGCTGTGTGTTTGCAGTCTGGAGGATTGATTGACACTGGGAGTCTGTGTCTGTGCAAGATGTCCTCCAGCTAAATCATTCTGGCACCCACAACAACAGTCCAAATCTTCCCATTAGTTCGGAGCGAGAACAAGCACAGTTAGTTTCCACTTTCTGAATGTTTCTGCTCTCTTTCTGTCTGTCGGGCAGCATTACAGCTCCCATTTCTCTCTGTTTGCCTTTTGCTCTTCTATATATCTCTCTGCCTCTTTATCACCGTCTCTCAATTTCTCCTCTTTTCCTCCCCACTCTGTCTCCTTCCTGCTTTCTTTTCAAATTTATTCCATCTTTCAATTTTAATATTCTACCTCTTTCTCCCTTGACTTTTTCTTTTACCTCTTTCCACCCCCTCTCTCTCTCTCTCTCTCTCTCTCTATCACCGTCTCTTTCTGTATTTCTGTTCTAGGAATAGACTGTAGACGTAGCGCTGTTTTGGCTCTGTATAATTAGGTACTGATGTCACTCCACACTGATGTCAATAGAAATATCAGGCCATGATCACATCAAAGCGCTGTTTCCATGGTGACTAAGTGCCATCGTTCTCACCCCAGAAAATGGGAGAGAGAGGGAGAAAGAAAGCGATGGCTAGACGAAGAGCAAAAATTTGCAATGGATGGAGATAGAGCAACGCTGAGTGTTTGTATGGATGAGATGTTCAGTGAGAATATGTGCTATATAGTATCTCTGTGTTAAATGTTGCATGGTGGACAGCCAGTGGAAGGAAGCAAAGAGCAGCCAGAGATATTGATATATCGATCTGTGTGTGGACTTGTGTGCGTTTCCCACTTTATTATAGTTCTCTATACGTTCACATACAGGACAGCGTATGGCTGTTTGGCTGCCGAAAAAGAAAACAACAAATTAAACAGCTGCCTTATCTTTGCTTCTCAGGACAGTGATGGAGACAAGAGTGAAGACAATCTCGTAGTGGACGTCTCTAATGAAGTAAGTGGCCTATCTGTAATCACACATGGATCACATGACTTCCTGCATTGTCTGCATTGGTCACTTTTACTTATCAGCTCACATCTTACTCTGCTCTTCTTGTCAGCTCTACAGACTTTTCGCTCTTTGGTTTTTAGACTTAAGTGTTTTGGTTCCCTCCTGCAGCAAGCGGGTGTTTCCAGTGGAAAAACATTCATGAATCCACTGTATGCTGCCTGCACAGCACCAAACAACAGACAGACACAGTTAGCAAACAGTTCATAAATATAATGCGGCATTACGCAGCATCGGAGCCCGACTATTTCACGAGAACAAACCAGAGCTAAAAGAGCATTAAATAGAAAACACAACTCTGATGTTGTTTAGCATCGGCTGATTGTGTAACTAAGGAAGTGTTTGCTAAGAGGTTCATCATATCAATTTAAAAGGTGATAATATGTCAGTGATCTGTGTACCTCGTCCACAAAAAACCGGGAAAACTTTGTCACAGCTGATCTAAAGTAAAATAAAAGCTCTAGTTAATCTGTGAGCTTGTATGCTAACACTTGCTAACACACACTTTTATGATAGGTGATTGATTAACGGCTTTATCCCGGAGCTATTTAAAAAACATTTGGATCTATAGATGATTAACAAAATTTTAAAAAAATACAAATTAAACATACACGCTTACTTGCTAAAGGCCTATTCATACTTTCTGCGTCCATGTGTCAGCGGGGGTCCGCTCTGGTACCCATAACGTAAAAATCGTGGACCCCTCTGTGGATGTTTGCGTGCAGCCCAAAATTTGTGTCTGCGCAGACTGTCTGCGTTGAAAGAGCACCGACTGCACATGCTTTAGGGTATAATCTGTTGCTCCACACTCCAGTCCAGTTGTTACAACAGAAATGTTGACTTTTTCCAAGTCTTTTTTTGTAATTATTTTTCCTATCCATATTTGCTCATTGTGACACTTGGCAGCCTTTGTTGTCAGCAGTCCTTTTTAGGTCAGGCTGGTACTCTTTCGCAATGTTTTGACTAGTGTGGAAAACACTGATTCACAGCAACATTTCAAACTGAAAGATTTCTTATTTTGTTCAACAACAACAACAACAAAAAGAATATAATACATCCCATTCAGGTAAGAATGTGCTCTCCTTCATGTCTGCAAAACCTTCATTTAGGCCTGTTTGTTTATTTTTTTCCATCTGCCTGGTTGACACAGATTTAATTGCAGCTGCAAAATTAGTAATGTTAGCCTGGCTAAAAAAAAAAAAAAAGATAAAAGAAAAGAGATGTAACCATTAAAACTTCTTCTGTAATCTTTTGTTTATTCTGCTGCAGTCTGCGTACTGCATACCATGGATGGCCTGAAAGGCGTGGACCTTTGTTTTTAGTATGAATGAAACCACTTTCCCAGTCTGCTCAAGCAGACGAGACGCCCAGTGCAGAAAGTATGTCCAGGCCTTAAGAAGGGTTGTTTTCTTTGGTCCCTAATAAGTGAAGCTGGAAGAAAAAAGACTGTTAGGAACATGAATTCTAACATCAAACGATACTGAATTATTCAGCAGAGAAAGTGACCTGTTAGTGATATACGGTTAACTTTTTGTCAAGTCTTTTCTTATGGAAGCTCAATAAGTTCATTAAGGGGCCGACCTCCCAGAACCACCACACACTGGTGACCCCACAGCCAAAAGTCACACAGAAAGAATTTTCCTCATCACAGCATCGCTCATAGTTCCTTCTGACCACCTCAAATTAATATTCCACCTTGACTTCCAATGTTTACTCACAGTTTTCCATCTCCACTGTGGAAAATATCAAATTCGGAGAAGTCACACTATTTTCTCTCCTACGCGCCTCCTCACAGCTACGTCCTTGTGCAAGAGCTGTACGTCCCTGTAACACAAAATGTCTTTGATTTCCTTACAAAGCCACAAGTTACAAGCCGTCTTTATCTGACAGAAGACGCTCTGACACTGTGCTGCAGCCCACACATGAATAAAACATGAATCCAGTGTTGCTTGTGGGAAAAACTATAGATGTGCAGTACTTGCCACAGCTTGGATCCACCCTCCGTCCTCTGCATAACTCGCTCTGGCAGGCTGTCGATAGCTTAATTTAAAATGCAGATCTGGTTTTATGTGGGCGCATGTGTGTGTGAGGTCAGTTTAAATTAATTTTCTTTTGATTTTAGCTGTAAAATTCATTGTTTTCCTTTCTTTTCCTTGGTGTTTTGTGAGAGACAGTTGATTTTTTTTAAATTTTTTAATTTTCTTTTTATTTAATTTTGGTAGAGACAGTCAGTCTTTATTTGCCTCCTAAAGTTTGAGGCTAAATTGGAGTATTTTGAAAGTCTTGGATAGAGGAAGTATTTACTGAGTCACTATTCACATTGCTTTGTTTCACAGAAAGCCACAATTACACAGAATTGAGAATTTGCGTGAGGAAAGAACATTGTCTGTACTGACAGACTTAATATCATAATCTGATAATTGATTATTTGTTTTATTTCAGTTTGAAGACAATGATTATTTGAGTTCTTACATTCCAGATGTTGCATTCAAACATGGCTGAAACTAACAATTATTTTCATTACTGAAAAATCTGCCACATACTCTTTTGAGACTAATATACTAATTATTAGATCTGTAAAGTGTAAGAATAGTTCTTTTATTGGAAAAAAAACAAAGCTATTAATTTTGGTTACAAAAATTAAAAAGCAGAAATGATCACACTGGAGAAGCATTTTAGCGTTTTGCTTGAAAAATATAAAACAGATTGATTGTCAGAATAATGGTGGATTAACTACATTTTCTGATGATCCACAAATCAAGTAATCATTACACCTCTACACTCATACAGACAAACGCACAACGATGTATTTCAGCTCGTGTTGTGCTTGCTGGATTGCCTTTTTTTTCATCTATAGTAACCTTGGCTGGTGTGTGTGTTGTGTTTGGATCTGTGAAATGTGAAACGAGTCAGCAGGTATGTAGCTTGTTCAGCTTTCTGCTGCAGTTTCCTTGTAAATAGGAAGAGCTCCTATGTAAGCTCATTATCAGCCGCCACTGTTTGTGTTGTGAACTATGTCTGTCCACACACACACACACACACACACGCACACGCGCGCGCATTCACAAATACTTGGTCTACCCATCTCTTCTTATCTACCTCTTCTGTGTATGTTTTTGTTCTTTTCCCGACCTCTTAAAGCCTCCGTTCCTCCATCTTTCGACTGTGTCTTTTCTTTCCTCCTCCTCTCATCCTGCTCCACCTCCTCCGTTTTCTCCTCCCTTCTCTCATTAGATAACTGCAGTCTGGTTCATGTAATATATGCAAAGCCGTTTATGCCCCTGGAATATTTTAGTTCTTTAAATACTGCACGCAGTGTACCAAAATATGTTTTATCTAAGCTCTGTATTTTGATATTGCACACAAAAGCGGAACCGGTCTCTTGTGTGATTTGGAAAACGGAACAAAAGCAGAAAGAAATAAAAAAATGTGACAAATGTGGGTAATGGCAGAAAAAGGGAGGGAAAATTCTCTAGTGGATGGTGTGCGTGTGTGTGTGTGTGTGTGTGTGTGTGTGTGTGTGTGTGTATTTTAAAGAGAATGAACATCCATGTGTTAAAACATACATGCAAGCTGCGCCCATGGGTGAGTATGTGCCTCATAACTGTCTGTGTGTGTGGTTTTTTAAGTAGATGATCTTGTGTGTGTATGTGTGTGTGGGTGCATGTGTGCATGTATGCATGCAAGTTAGAGAGTGTGTGTGAGTGTGTGTAAGCACTAAAATGTCTGCTGATCACTGTGACCCAGTGAGAAGTGCTTACTCCAGCACTGTGTTCTGGGGGAGGCAGCGCTGGCTCAACAGTGGCTCCAGTGATGAAAGCAGCTGTAACAGCAACATTATCTCCCCGTCCACACACACTACTGTACCAGCAACAGTGACAATCTCTGCTGTTCTATGTAATGTTTCCTGAGCTCTGAGCTCCAGTACAAATCACATTACAGACTGTGACTCTAGAGGTAATATTGTATCCATTAAGTAAAAATCTGCAGCATTTTTCCTTTAAAGTCTATAAACAACCGCTCTCACACGGAAGAAATGTGTTTGTGTTCAGCAGGAGAAACAGCAGCAGATGTTTGGACCAAAAGGAGGAAAGTAAATAAAGGAGTGGGGAGTTATCATGCACTGGGATGGGGTGAAAAATACAAAAAAATGTTTAAAGAAAAGAACAATATGTGGGCTCAGATGGAAAAAGTCCTGCATTAAAAAATTCAAGGGGCTGCGTTTGTGTTGGCGTGTTGCTTCAAGTACGGGTGAGAAAATGAAATATGGTCTGGATGGAGTAATAGAGCCTTAACTTTTAACGTTTATCAGTGACCAAAAAGATTGAACAGTGGTTAACATCGTTACCATTAAGGATTTATTTGTGGTGTGTCATAATGGCGATAATCATTTCATCTTTTGTTGCACTGATTGTGAGGGAGCAGCAGGAATGCACTTGCACTCATTTTATTGGGCCAATAATAAAAAAAGTAAAACTGCTCCTCAGAATTTTCACTGTTGAAAACTTGCGGAATGCTCCTTTAAAGACAGGGGTCCCTTTTCTTTAAACAGAAAAAGCTGTAAAATGGACTTGAAAGTAAAATTGAACAACAAAAATAGCTGAAGCACTGCGTGACCCTCTGAGACTAAACAGACAGAATTAAGCACCGGTTTACACTTTCTCATTTTTCATCTCTTTGTCATTCAGGAGCCGAACTCTCCTGCGGGTAGCCCTCCTCACTCCCCCCATGGGAACGGGTTGGACCGGGCTCCTACCCTAAGGAAAGAGCTCCCGGGCTCCTCAAGCACAGGAGAGGCCCCCTCCACCCCGAACCCCCGCAGCCCCACCCCAGGGAAAGCCAAGGACCCAGCACAGGTGAGCTAGATGGATGGATTCTTAAAGAGTTGCTGCACTCTGCTGACAGGAAGGCTTCTGCATTTCTGGTGTGTTTTTAGGTTATAAACAATCCACAGCTGTTGTACAGTAACACGTCTTTGTCCTATTTAACTTCGTTGAGACACTGATGTTTAGTAATAGCTGTAGCTCTTACATTAGCTGTGCCAGTACCACTGAGAAGCTCTTTGTTTTCATTAAGATTAACATTGAGTCATGCTGGAAGTAAGCAAAATACAAGGAGGGCCAAGGCACGATAAGCATTAGAGATCCCATGAAAGATCAGCCATGTGTTTTATTTCTTACATTTCTCTTCCTACATCTCGGCAGATGGATAAGTCCCAGTCTCCGTTGTCAAAGTCTGGCACTCCATCCCCGTCCCACCGTGAGGCCCTTACCCCTGGAGCACCGGGAGCCCCAGGAGCTCCTGGTCCCAGCACCTCCTGCCTTCGACTGGTCAGCAAAGCTGCATCCAGTGCAGACCCCCTGGGTGAGGCTGAGTGAAGTTTTAAAACAAAGAAAATGTTTTGGATATTGTAACTTGTACATACGTATGTGTTCTTTCTATATTTGTACAACTAACTAGAAAGTTAAAATCGTAACGTGATCACATTTCATTTCTAAATCAGCTGCTCTACCAGAGAGCATAATTTTTTTAAAGTCAACTGAACTCGCTGGACCAGATATCTCCTTGAATTAGGCTGTCGTGATTTGGTTGGGATATGCAGCCAACCTACCTCTGCCCTTCTCACCATTTATCCTCTTGTTCCTCCGTTTTTACCGTTACCTCAATTGTTCACATGGTGACATTACTGTTGCCTTGAATTTCACCGTTTTGTGCCAAAATCTACTGACTTGAACAGAGTTAAATTAAACAGAAAATATGTTCATAAGAATGACATTTTGATTATTCAAAGCCTTTTGAATAAAGTGAGATTCCCTTGACTCTGACCATTATCACTTGAGCAGAGCTCTTTACACCGTCTGCTCCTCTGTGGCTAAAAGTAAACAATATTGTTGTACTTGACCACTCCCTCGTCTAAAACTTTGTTGGTGTTTAGACTAATAAAGTAATAAAAGAAAAAAAGGTTTTCCATTCTTCTCAGCCCCTCTGTGACTGTGCTTGTATTGTCTCCCTCTTTACTTCAATCCCTCCTCCCTCTTTTCCCGCCCCCCCCAGCTCTCCGCAGTCCCATGTCTGTGCCCCCTGGTTCATACCCGGCTCATTTTGGCGTGGTGTCCCACGCAGGACTGAATGGGGAGCTGGCAAGCCCTGGAGGATTTGGTGGCGCTCTGACTCTCTCCCCACAAATCAGTGCAGCAGCCAATGCCTACTCCCGCAGCCCCATGGTGAGTAAAAGCCAAATTATTCTTCTCTGTCAGGGTTTGATTTATAGTTCGGTATCCGATCTGACCCTTCGTTTGTCAGAGCGCTGTGAAAAAATAGATGAATGTATTCGGTGTTATCAGGTGGTGTTGCTCATTCATTACATACTCACAGTTATGATGTCCCGCATCAGAAACAAATACATAAACACGTCGTTGCTCATGCCGTCCAGTCACAGTTTTTACAGTCTCCTGTGGCCTGCGTTAATGTAAAAGTCAGCTGCTGTATGTAGCTACAGTACGTAGCCTCCGCACGTAGCTCCCACTAGACTTCAGCATAACTCAGCCTCAAGGCAGGATGCTCATCGCAGTGCCCTGTTCACCACCCTGTCATCAGTCTGGGGAGCAGCAGTATGCTCACAACATCTCATATTAGTGTCAGTAGACACATGCGTCAGCACAGTATTCAGAGTGCAGACCTTTGTTACATCCCGCTCATTGCATTGTTTTAATTCTGCATTATAGTAGAATGATTTAGTCCTTCTGCTACTGTTGTATTAAATTCTACTTTTTGTCTGACAAGAAATTGATCCAATTGAATGAATTTGCATATATGTTATCCATAGCTGCACATAAACTACAAAGTGCTGGTTCACAACATTTTTCAGGTCAGTCTTTGTCGAGCTGTTAATTGTTTGTCTGCTCTTCTGCTCCCACAAGGTGGCGTATGACTCTCGGTCCCACCTGAGGGCCCCGGGGCTGTCATCCTCTCTGCCTGGTTCCTCTGGTGGCAAACCGTAAGTTTGTATTTCTGCAGCACATTAACATATACACAATCAGACTTCAACTCCAGCATCCATGCAATGTAAACAGAGGTCGATTCTGGGATAAAATGAGTTCCGGGGTCGCTCCATAGGGTGCGACCCATCTGTTCACTGAATGCACAGTGCTGCTGGATAACCATAGATTTGGAGCTGATATCGCTGACAGGCTGGAATGCTGTTGTTAAAGGTATATGTGTCGTGTGTTATTTACGCTGGGGACTGTAAACTGAATTGCCCATTGTGGGATAAATAAAGTTTTCTGATTCTGATAAAATCTCAATTCATCGGATACATTGCCAGCTTGTAAAAGTTGCACTGTCAATATTATATGTTAAATTCTTTAACTGCTGTTAGTGTGCGTATAGTTAGTGCAGATACTTGCAGTATATTCAACGGTTACTTTAGGTAGCTAAACAATTAATGTTCATTTCAATTTACAGTGAGTAAAAAAAGAAATATATAAAAGCTCTGCAGGATAACCATGTCAGCCTACGAACACTGTTAGATACAGACGATTACACATAGTTTAGTCAAAAGTTGCTCTGTGATAATCCAAAAATATTTGGCTTGGAAAGGGATCCAAATTCCAACAAGCTGCTCGCTTTGATTTTTTTTCTGTATACTCGCGGCTTCTCAGTGCTGCACATTATCCCTGTCTAACACCTGGAAGCCCTGAATGCTGCAGACTCAAGTCCAGATCTCCTCAAATACACGTGCACACAGTCCATTGAGCTTTGCTAACTGAGGAATTGTGTTGTGTTTGCCATTTGTCGCAGAGTAGTAATTCATTCTGTGGCGCTAATTTGAAAACATAAAACAACCTGAGCTTCCAACAGCTACAGTATTGATCAGCCATTAGCAATGCCACACTGCCTCTGCCCTGTAACACAATCAAGCCATTATGCATTCTAGCCCACAGCTACAGTGGGACGAGTAATTACCAAAATTCAGGCAAATATTACTGAAGTTTGTTGGCCATTATGGTGTAATCTGACTTCACAACTTGCACGCAGACTTGTGTGTGATTGTTTGTGCATTTTGGATACTTTCCTGTAGCTCCTTACTTGCTCATTGATTGATTTATTCTGTCTTGTCTGTCCTGTCTTTTGGCCTATTTCTCCAGTCCTTCAATTTCCTTTGCAGTAACTTGTCCAAACTCTGGATTTCTTCTTTAGATCTTTAGTTGTGAAGTATTGAATTACTTCTTTCTTTCCTCTCTGGCCTCTCTCCAGCGCCTACTCGTTCCACGTGAGCGCAGACGGACAGATGCAACCAGTGCCCTTTCCCCCTGACGCCCTGCTCGGCCCAGGAATCCCACGCCACGCCCGTCAGATTCACAGTCTGAACCACGGAGAGGTGGTGTGCGCCGTCACCATCAGCACCTCGACGCGTCACGTCTACACCGGAGGAAAGGGTTGCGTCAAGGTGTGGGACATCAGCCAGCCAGGAAGCAAGAGCCCCATGGCCCAGCTGGACTGTCTGGTGAGACATGCAGAAAAATGTCAAACAGGAACACCCACAAAAATGTTAAAAATAGACATTCACATATCAGGCCACGCAAACACATGTGTGCATGTACATTATGTGTAGCCTGTTTAATCTTTCCTCCTAAATTTTGATAACTTACAT
>JAQLOL010000020.1:19354138-19368708 GCA_029783665.1 Naso thynnoides
CACACACACACACACACACACACTAGCTCTTTGAACCTTTCATGTGCACTTCTGTCAATACTGTTATTAGTTTTATGAGTACAGACAAAATGGATGAGAGGTTGTAAGAACTTGGAAAATAAAATTTCTTCCCCATATAGACTCATAATCAGCACATGTATTTTTTCCTTAAAATTATTCATGTTGACATCCAAACAGACGCACGTTTGATTGTTTGTTCATAAATATAGTAACTCAGTCTACATCCAGTTCCTGAAAGCTTTTGGGTGTGTGTCTGGTGCAAGGACGTGAATTATTTTTATGTTCTTTGCAGTTAGTTTGGACTCAGCAAAAGAAGAACAATTTATGGCACAAGACTTTTTTTCAAGTTTTTCAAGTCATATGTGTGATCTTGCCCACTAATTATTCCTCATTTTTTAGATTATTTTGGGCAAAAATACACAGAAAGTTACTATGAGGCTGTGCAGACAGCTAGACAAATTGAATGAGAATCTTCCAAAGCTGAGTTTTTAGTACAAAACAACTGCTTGGTTTACCCACATGCATAGTAACATGACACAGGAATGTCACACCAGAAAATCTCTGGCTTTGAATTCCTGCTTGATAATCTTAGAATGCAGAAGCCTCTTTTTTATTTTGGGTAAATATTTTTAAACAAAAAAGACTGTGAGTTTTGTCTACGATATGAAGCACATTAGAGAGTGATTTCTGTCTTTTAATAGTCAATATAAACAGAAGGCTGCGGCACAGGAAGTAGAACGGGTCATCTGCTGATGGGAGGGTCGTCGGTTCAATCCCCACCCTCCTTTGTCCAAGTGGAATCTGTTGTTCCCTGAGCCAAATTAAATTAGAAAATGTTGCATCCCAGAGTGCATCTGGCCTAAAAATCCTTTGCCAAATCACATATGAAGGACTTGATGCTCGCTTGGGTGGAGCCAGTTCTGCCCATAAGCAAATGAACGACTGTGGTGACCCCTAAAGAAACATGGACAAAGCCAAAACCAAAAGAAACTCCTCGAGAATATTACAATAAAAATAAGTGGAACTCCCCTTTTAAAGTCGGCACGGTTGAACACGAGACACTGATGTCATGGTGATTCCTGTGATCCTCAGCATCAAAACTCTGTAGAATGAGTGAATGAATAAATCATCTCCGCTTCTGCAATAAACTTTGATGTGTTTTGACTGCAGGACCCGTCGTCCCCCCGCAGCGTGCAGTCCTACTCGTCCAGGGAGAATGGACTGGACAAGATGCCTCAGTCTCGCAAGGAGGGCCCCCCCCAGGCCAGCCCCACCTCCCTGGCCTCCTCCAGCAGCGCCGCTTCCCCTTCTCGTGGCAAAGAGCCCCCACAGGTAGACAGACACATATCTGTGAGCACAGCCGCATGAATTCATGTGCCGTTGTGTGAAGCACATCAAGACGTAAAGGAGCAAATATTTGAATCGTTTTTGCAGACATCCATGCGTGGCATATATCAGTATAGGACATCAGTGTTTCCATGCTGTCAGCACAAACTGTATTCTGCTGTTTTGTTAGGGTCAATAGTTCGTCTCTGAGGTATTAAGCTGTATATTCATCATCCCACACATTCAGTCTGGGCTGCTGACATCCCTCAGCGCTCCTCAGGTCCCGTCTGACCTCAGTCATCTGTACTGTCACTCTTTTTTGTTTGTGTGCTTTTCTTTGCCATTCGTCTTCTTAATCTTCCGTCCCTCACTAGTAGAATAGTTTTTCCCCCTATTTATCCGAAGGAAGCATGTTTATCCCCCCCAGGGTTTATTTCCTTTCTCATGTTTATTTTCTAACGCTTCTTTGTCCTTCTAGAGGGAGAAGTCCAGTACTCCAGGTATGAAGCCAGGGACCCCCATGTCTCAAGAATCCAACACTCCGGGACCAAGCGGGCCTCCACAGTTCAGACCTGTTCCTGGAAAGCCTGGTGTCGACCTCGGTAAGAACATCCTATGCGTTCAGTTTTATTCCCCAAAGAACATATCATCATTGCTTTTTTGTGAGAATAAAGCATTGAATCGGTTGAAGGGAAACCATTGGCATGTTGCTCCGGAGACAAAATGACAAATGTCCCCGTCACCTCCCAAAAGGGACTCAGACTTTCCCTGCACACAGGATCCATTCAAAAAATATGAATCTGCCTTCGGCTTTGTAAAGTAGTGATTGTATCAACATCGGGCCGCAGTAGTTGGTATGAGTGTCAGCCAGCTTCCTACCACCCACCACCATCTGGACTTAATAAGCAGCTGTGGGCAAAAATATTCAGCGCCCCTCACTTTTTAAATGGAAAGATTAGGAGAGGTGATGGACTGTGACTGTGAGCTGCTTCATAATGAGCCTCCATCTATTCCAATGTATCTTTTCTCTCTCTCTCTCGTTTTTTCTGACATCACCTGTTATCCTCGCTCTGCTTTCTCACACACACACACACACACACACACACACAGACACACACACAGAGCATTATGCATGCATACGCTCGTATATGCAGCTACATGCATATAAAAAAGATGTGGAGGATGTGAATACGAAACACACACACACACACACACACACACAAACACACACAAACACACACACACACACACATTTTCTCACTGCAGGGAGGTGTGGTGGCCAGCAGGGGTCAGTAGTGGTCTAGTGCTGTAGTTAGTGATGTCCTGCCTTTAGCATGGCAAGCAGCAGCAGCTTGTTCACAGCCTGTCAGTCACAACTACCTCACACACCGAAAAGCTCTGCAAAGGAAGTCACCTGAATAAAATGTTAAGCTGATTCTGGTTTTTGTTAAAAGTGAAGATGTAACATATTCTGCCTCATTCAATGATTTGTCCACTTAAATAATTCACAACAATTGAACCTTCTTGTCTTTTTCCGCTCATCCTTCCTCCAGCTCTTGGTCTGAGAAACCCCCTGGCAGTGCAGGGAGCGTATCCCCCAGGAGCTTTCGGCCTGCCCCCTCCAGGGGTGAACGGGGACTTGCCTGGGGCGGCGGGCTATGGCGCCGGCCTCCACTTGGTGTCCCCCCAGATGAATGGAGCTGCTGCTGCAGCGGCGGCAGCTGCTGCAGGCTACGGACGGTCGCCTGTGGTGAGCCAGATGCTCTGCAGAAAATCTGTCTTTTCAGTCTCACTGTCACATGTAATACCTGAACGTATGACCCCGTCAGAGAGGGCAAAAAGAGGAATACATACATATGTGTACACGTATAAGAGAAATAAGGGAACATTTGAGATGTATTGCTGTTAATCGTTAAGAATCTATGACTTTCACCCTGAAAAATCACTTTTCTGTTATGTGATCTAATTTGAGTCTGATATTGATCTGACCCTGTCTTTGTATGTCATGTTTTTACGAGTGAATTCTCTCCTTGCCTCCACATACAGACGGGTATCTTTTCAGTTTTGTTTTTTCTCTTATATTAGGCTTTCTCCTTCTCTTCCAGGTGGGCTATGAGTCTCCACACCCACATATGAGGGTTCCCGGGCTGCCTGCCAGCCTGCAGACGGCTGCCTCCGGAAAACCGTGAGTTTCCTCTTTCATCCCTGCTATCACACAAATCTTCACCTGTTCACTATTAACTGCACTCAAGTTCCCCTCAAATTTCAATGAGAACATCAGAAGAAAAGATGCAGGAAAAAAACAGAAGGAAAATAGTTTAATGAAAGAGCTCTGCACCGAACTACCACTGCTGAAATCAACAATCGGTGCTCATGCATTAAGAGTTTTTTTAGAGAGTATTCCGCCTTAAGGCACCAGTTAGCGATGAGACTTCCATCCCCAGCTCCTCTTTACTTTGTTTTTTTGAGAATTTTTCTTACCTCTGCAGATAAAGGGCAAATGTAGAGGACGTGACATCAGTGAGCAGCTTCATCAGACTTAAGAAGTTAAACACAGTATTTTTAGTTATTCAGACACCTCTGATAAATTTCAGGTTTAAGTCATTCAGTGTTAGTCTTAAGCTGTGTTTATCAAAATTAAACACTCATCTAATTATTCTTGTTTGTCGAATTCAATAGGCTTCTTTTAGAAACAAAAAGAGAAAAATTAGTAAAATGTTTGCCCTCTCTTCTCTCCCGCTATGTGCTCCCACTGATTCAGTGTTTTAAATACAGACTTTAATCTTTGTTATTCAAGTCATTATCCATTTCTGTTCCTCCCTCTCTCTCCTCTCTCCAGCGCCTACTCATTCCACGTGAGCGCAGATGGACAGATGCAGCCGGTGCCCTTTCCCCCCGACGCCCTGCTTGGCCCAGGAATCCCACGCCACGCCCGTCAGATACACACCCTGAACCACGGAGAGGTGGTGTGCGCTGTTACCATCAGCACCTCAACACGCCACGTCTACACCGGAGGAAAGGGCTGCGTCAAGGTGTGGGACATCAGCCAGCCAGGAAGCAAGAGCCCCATGGCCCAGCTGGACTGTCTGGTGAGACACTGAGGAGGAGGAGGAGACACTTAGACAGATGTTTGTAGGCTTATATTTAAAGTTTGTTGTCCATCTTGTGTCCAATAATGTTGCTTTCCTGCCAAAGCAATGCTCTTGTTTTTCCACAAAAAACACACCTTGGGTGATGAATCACCTTTGGGTTGTTGTGCTAGAGCCAAATCCTCCAGTGCTTTTTCTAGCTGTAGTAACTTTGTGTTTTGTATCTCCTTACTTCGATTGCAGAGAACTGCAACTTATTTTACTGTATAGAAATGTTCATATGTGTTGTGTAAATCTGTCCAATCAGAACAGGGATAACTACATCCGCTCCTGCAAGCTGCTCTCCGATGGACGGACCTTGATCGTCGGCGGGGAGGCCAGCACGCTGTCCATCTGGGACTTGGCCACGCCTACCCCTCGCATCAAGGCAGAGCTGACGTCGTCTGCTCCCGCCTGCTACGCTCTGGCCATCTCCCCTGACAACAAGGTCTGTTTCTCCTGCTGCAGCGACGGCAACATCGTCGTCTGGGACCTTCACAACCAGACTCTGGTCAGGTAAGAGGAGAGAGGAAAGATGCTGCGTCGTCTTAACTAGTTTCATAGATGGATTCTGGGAAAGTGGACAGATAATGTTCAGGGAAACATCAAAGGAGGAGAGGAGAAAGGCGAGGAGAGAGAGAGATGAAAAAGGAGAAGTTATGAAGTGAGAAATAAGAAGAGAGAGAACACTACACAGAGAGAGAGAAAAGAGTGCAATTTCAGAAATTGCACCATCTTCACTGTCAATCACAAAGTAGAGAGAGAAAGAGAGAGAGAAGCAAACATTGTCGATGGGCAACCAAAGCTTGATGGATGAACACAGCAGTCTCTGTGTGTGCTTTTACAGAGAGGAAGACGCAGCTGCTGTTTCTAAAAGTCTTTTTTTCCCGACTGCGTTTTCCATTTTTTTAATTGAAATGTTCAGATGATAAACCCACCTGAAAATTAAGACATCCAGGAATGTAAAGACACACAATGCAAATTAGTTTAGACTGTGTGTGTCACTGGTCCTGCTCTATAATTACTATATAATAAAGTAAACAGTGACGCTTTACTGGAGGCCACCTATTAAATGTTTGGAAGCATTACATAAAGATTTGGTGTGACACACTAATGTAGTTGTATGTCGCTAAAATGACAGTTAAGCACAGTATTGTCTATAATTAGAACTATTCTCATGAATGTAATTGCAACTGTGTTGTACTGTATTGTCATTTATTGTGTTTATACAGCAGCCTCAACCTATCAGAACCTCCATTAAATGTTAATTAAATACATTAATAAACTGATGTATTTGCATGCACCTTCACTATAGCTCTTTATAAAATGTACATTTTTATATGTTTACTTACATACCTTTTTTTAAAAAAAAAACCCATCTCATTATTTTTGCTTTTTGACATTTTTTAAGCTCAACTGTGCAAAGCAAATTCCCATTGGGGCAAGAAAGGATTAGTTTGTTCATTCATTCAGCTGATTTTATTCACTCTTGTCTTTAATTGTAAAGCTCTTTGGACAGGACTGCTCTTGAATGATGCTATATATGAATGCTCTACATACTTTACTAGCATAAAGTCAAGTGTTTTGGATTTGGCAGAGATCAGAGGGGAGGCTGAACTCTTGTGCGTCTCCTCCCTGCAGACAGTTCCAGGGTCACACAGACGGAGCGAGCTGCATCGACATTTCCAACGACGGCACCAAACTGTGGACGGGAGGGCTGGACAACACGGTCCGCTGCTGGGACCTCCGAGAGGGACGTCAGCTCCAGCAGCACGACTTCACCTCGCAGGTAAACACATACATGAATGCTTAAATTCTTTCAGTCATAAAGCAACACGCGCACTGCACATACTTCACAAAATACAACAAGACATCAGCTAACAGTCACATGTGCATTCCACGGCTTTAAGCATATGTACAGCTAGACCTTGGCCATACAGCTGAAAAACCTATCACGATGTTTCATATCAGTCCAAATCGCTAAATATTGATCATGTAGGTTGTGACTGATGACTTGTAGTGTATTCAAAGGGTTCGGAGCAGCTAAGGTAATAAAATGAGTAAATATCACAATATTTCTGACCAAATACCTCGATATGAGAGGTAAGGATGTAAGGATGACTATTGGTGATTTCACAGAATATTAACTCAACAACATTTTGTAATGTGGATAAGTGGCTAAAGGTAAATAAAAGCAAAGCAAGAACAGTCTGGCGAGTTCAGAAAAACACATTACTTGACTGTAATGAAGCCTTTTCAACCAGGGAAAGATAACAATTATGCCATACCAGGATATATCGATATCCAAAATCTGTCTCCATATCTTGTCTCATATCACGATACGATACTATACGGACATATTGCCCAGCCCTACACACAGCAGGACTAATTTACCCCACAGGCAAACACACTTTATAAAAAATTGTGTCAGCTATGTGCTCATTAGGGATGTGTACAAGTACTCGCATAACTGTCATTATTCGAATAACGTTTGAGTACTCAAGCAGTTGCGCACTTGTTTGTTTAGGCTACGATAGTTCAGCTTCATTATTGTAACATGCACCATGTCAGACGTGACCAGGAGAAGTGATGTCTTAAATAGTTTGACAAAAAAGACGACGATAACATGCAGCGCACAATATGTGGAGTTAAACTTGCGTATGGTAGAAAGATATGCTTGATGTTTAACCACATAGGCTTTAAGCACGCAGTCTTGCATCACATCATTTGCTAACCTTGTTAGCACCTGCCGTTGTGATGATAACAGAATGGAAAAAATTAGCCTCCTAATAAGAGAAATGGTGACTGGAAATGGGCGCCAATTAAAGTGAAACTAGAAAACTCTTTTGGCTAGACAACTTTGTCATTATGATGTATAACCTGATTAAACAGTGTAATAGTGGTTGAAAAACGACACCATTTGCTGCTAAATCGGTTTCCAATAAGCCCTGTTTTTACCATGATATTTTCTTTGCCACTGGGAAGAGGGTTTCGCAAAAAAATGTAAAATCTGTGTCGCTCTTTGTGTCCTAATTTGCCGGTCTGCGCTGCACTTCTCAGCCACAGGAGTACAGGCCACCATCACAGCCAACAACAGCTACGAGAGAAGAGAGCTTACTGTTTGCTTAGTTTAACATTGGTTCTGCTTGTGTTTCTAGACGGACACGGATACCCAGTGTTTTATTTGTTGTAAAAAAAAATTAATATATGTAATTTCTGAGCAATCGATTACTTGTTCATAATTTAATGAGAGTACTCAAATATTGAAAGGACTGAAAATGTCCCTCCCTAGTGCCCGTGAGTTTTCATTTACAGGTGTAGTGCATTATGGGGTCATCATAGCACATTTCATTGCATCTACGCAGAGTTCACCTCACAAACACACACACACACACACACACACACACACAGAGTCTCTCTCATTTACTCCTCACTGTCACAGCAGGGCTATAGAGTTGACCACTGTTGTCAGATGAGTTTCGATCCACCATGTAATGACTTTCTCTACCTTTTTCCTCTCTCTCTCCATCCTGCTATATTATTTTTCTTTCTTTACAATTAATTCATTCTATATTTACAACTGTTACATCATTCGTCCTGCTTCTTTCCTTTTTTTCGTAACTTTCGAACATCATTCTTTTTTTCCACTGTCACTCATCTTTTTCTTTCTCTTGATATCCTTTATTCCCTCATTCTAACTTAATTCCTCCATCTGTCCTCTCTACTTCCCTCCATTGTTTTCTTTCTTTATCAACCTTATCTTCTGTCCACCCTCATCCCCCACTTCCTCACATCTCCCCCATTTCTCATTTTTGTTTTCATTTCTGCATCCTCTACCTTTCCTCACCCCCTCCTCCTCTCTCTCTCTGCATTTTTATACCTCTGTCTTAATTTTTCTTCATCCTGTGAATCCTTTCTTCCCTCTCCGTCTCCAGATCTTCTCTCTGGGCTACTGTCCGACGGGCGAGTGGCTGGCTGTGGGAATGGAGAGCAGTAACGTGGAAGTCCTGCACGTCTCAAAACCCGACAAGTACCAGCTGCACCTACACGAGAGCTGCGTTCTTTCTCTCAAGTTCGCCTATTGTGGTAAAGACACACACACAATAGCTTGGATCGATGCCTGAATGTTTCCAGAAAATTTGCAGCCACTGACAAACACTATCACTACTTTTTTATCTATTAATATGCAATTAATGACCATTGTATGTGTCCTTCATCACCTCTTTCTGATTAACGTGTATTACTCTATGTGTGTGTGTGTGTCTGTGTAATTTCAGGCAAGTGGTTTGTGAGCACAGGAAAAGACAATCTGTTGAATGCGTGGAGGACACCATATGGAGCCAGTATTTTCCAGGTGAGAGACGAGGGCATTGCCCTAAAGATGTTTATGCTCTGTATTTATATTTGAGCATATAAATATACACAGTGTGTGCATGAGCATGTGTTTCTGTTTAGGGCTGCAGAGTCCTCTTTCAGTCAGTATGGATAGCATTGTTAAAGCTATCTCTGCTTCCCGTGTCTGTACCACTCTCACGCACACACACGTGCACGCGCACACACACTCACACACACGCACGCACAGCCCTAGAGGCAAAAGAGAAAAAAAAAGATTAGGGGGTTCAGAGAAAGAAAGAGAACAAAAAACATTTCTTTTTAAATTCCAGGTTTGTTGATCCATGGTGACTTGTGGAGGTTTATCAGACAGTGATGGCTGCCAAACAAACAAACACACACACATACACACACACACACAAAACACAGGAAAAATGTAATGATTCCATCGTGTTCAGTCTCTCCAGCAATACGCAACATATGCAGGGTGCAGTATTTTTAGCTGCACCAGTTCATCTGGTTGTGAATTAAACTAGCAAGACGAGATAAAGGTACATTTAATGTGTGCCTGTGTGTGTATGTGTGTGTGTTTGGCTGACATATTTCCGTAAGCTACGGTGGGCAGCAGGGTTGGCGGCTCCTGTCTCTCCCTGTAGACTGAAAGGAGAATGCTGGCTATCTGCTTTGTTATCCAAATGCCAAATGTTTCTCCTGCCAAATGGCTCCCTCCTGTCATGGTGTTATACAGAGCTGCTCTCTCTCTCTCTCTCTCTCTTCTTACTCCTCACTGGCTTATCGCTGTCCTCTTCAGTTTCTCTCTCCCTGCTCTTTAACCCCCCCTCTGCTCCTCTCTCATCTCTACACCCATTTTTTCTCTTTCTCTCTCTCCTTGTCTCTGTTTATTATTGTCCTTTCTCCCTGGCTGTGCTTACTCATTTTTATCTTTCTATCTTTGTCTATCTGCACCTCTGCCTTCACTCTTTTCCCTCTGTCCTTGTCCTTTGATTTATCCGTGTCCTCTCTTCTTCCCTTTCATAATGTGTAAGCCTTTTTTCTTGCACTTACCCCCTCACGTTTTCCCTCTCTTTGTCATTCTCCTGCACCATTCAGCCAGTTCTCTTTCTCTTCCACCCTGTCTTTGTAATTTTGTCTGAATAAGCTTTATTTTCACGATTATTATTATTATGGCTAAAGCCTCATTACATCTAAAAAATGAAATATACAACTTACAAGAAAAAAATAAAATAGTGTGTAAGACAGATGTCCTAAATAGTATAAATACTACCGAATAAATAGATTGAAAGAACACAGAGGTGCTTTCATGTGTTTTCTTTATGTTGGAAACATGTTTTGCATTTAAGGGAGCTGATTTGCTAACTCACCAAATTTTTTGGAATTTTATCTTTACTTATTTTGCACCTTTTTGGACATGTATGATGCCTCCTTTGTGTAGGATTGTCTAAGCTTGCTGCATTAATCAGGAACACCAACTTATCTTCCCTTGTTTATCTCTCTGCCTGTTTCAATGGCCAGGCTGTGTTCATATCATCGGTGTCTTCTTCAGCTATTTGTCTGCGTCTATCACCTGTGTGTTATAGGGCCAAATAACAATTGAGGCTGTGTGGTATTTCTTTCTGTCCAAAAGGTCAGGGTAATTTTCTTTTTGGCAATCTATATCTGTAGATATAATCGTACAGTATGAGAGATCTTGTGTGAAATAGCTTTTCCCTGGGGGCTTGATGATTGACAGTCCAGCTGTGTCTGTAGCAAGGAGGAAAGCAGAGGAGGAGAGGAGAGAGGAGTTTAGGAAGGAGGAGGAGTCAACATGAGAGTTGGGGACAGAGCAAAGGGGACAGAGAGGGAGAATCAAGAGAGTCTGGGAAGAAAGGAGGAAAGATAAATGATGATGGAGCAATGGGAGAGAGAAGAGAAGGGAGGGGAGCAGAAGGAGCTTTAAATCATCTAAGCAAGGTGCTCAGGTCTGGCTATCAGACACAGAGGAGAGACCATCAGACTTGTGCCGCTAGTGTCGCTTAAACCTATAGTTAATGAGACTGCATCTCTCCAGAGAAAGAGAGAGGGATGGAAAAGAGAACGAGAGCAGCGTGTCTCACATTGAAGCAGACGAATGAGTCAGCGTCCTGGAGCTGTGGAGTTGTCTGTTTGGAAATAATTGCAGATTGTTTTTGAAATGCAAATATGTCTTGTATGATTGAGTATTAAGTGATGAGTCATATCTTTTCTAACATCTTTTTCTTTGTGTCTCTCCATCTGTCTCCATCCATCCATCATCACGTCTTTCTCTCCCCTGGGTTTTTCTCTGTGTCTCTCGCCCGCTGGCAGTCCAAGGAGTACTCGTCTGTGCTGAGCTGCGATGTCTCCCCGGACGACAAGTACATAGTGACGGGCTCCGGGGACAAGAAGGCCACGGTGTACGAGGTGGTGTACTGAGGGACGGGACTAGATGGGAAGAGACAGGACGGAGATTTGGGGGTGTTTTATTTTTTATTTTTTTGGAAGGATGGGGGAGGGCAACCACTTGCCCAGCCAACCACTTCCGATCCTCATTACATCAGCAACAGCAGCAACCCCATCTCAGTCCTCCTGACCCTCACCCCTAATACATCACCCCCTCTCCCCCTTTTTGCTGTGATATAAGCTACTGTGGAAGCTCCCAAATGCCCCCTCCTTTCTCCCCCCCTTCCACTTTTAGCCCAAGGATGAGGCATGATAGCAGAGCGAGAGAGGCAGAAAGGGAAGCAGCAAGATAAGAAGGACAAAGGAAAAGGGCGGTGGAGCATAAAGATAAAGTCAGGAAGCAAAAGAGGGAAAGACAAGAAGGAGGAGAGAAAGCGAGGAGGAAGAGAAATGACAGAGAGGAAGAGGAGGAGGAGGAGGGAGGCAGGGTAATTAGGGCTGTTTCCTGATTAAGAGCTCAGTGGAAGGGAGGCCCCGAGAGGAGGCGCGGAGCGGCACTGTGGGAGCACCAGCCAGGAGCACTGATACCACACAATCGATTCATTAGCCAGACAGTGGAAGCCTTAATGAGGCTGACGCCGCAGCTCGCTCTCCCCAGCGAGAGGTGTCAGGAGCTGGGGAACGATGACGCTCCGAGATGGAGGGGGCCGCTTCGGATATCCACATAAACTGACATGAAACACAGACCTGCTCTCTCACATACACACACATGCACACACACACACACACACACGGCACACATCATCAGGCAAGAAGACACACACTCGGATACACCCCCCTGAGGTAATCGTTGGAAGACAGAAACACACACACAACACACAGAGCACCCAATTAAACATTCATCGCAGCGCTCCCCATCTCACTGCTTAATATCTATTTTATTTTGGTCTGACAAAGGCAGCGTCTAATGAGCAGCAGAGTCAATGGGATTCTCCCCGGGCCCACAGACACAAACAGAGAACATCAGCTGAGCTGTTCTCCCTAATTCCTCTGGATTGTTCTCCTGACACCGGGCGCTGCACTCACTCTCATTAAAGACACTGTCAGCTAGATGAAGCAGCAGCATGCCAACTTTTCTGTAAGGCAGACAGGAGGGCAAATTAGCACCACCTGATCGCGCCATCGTCAGCAGCTAACTAAGCAGCAACTAATCCGAATCCCTTCAAATTGTATGCAACTAGTTGCTGTTTTCATTTGCAATCCAGATGAGATCACATGTTTATCAGAGTTATTATCTCCATCTCTGCCTGCCTGCTAATATGCTAGTTGTTCCAAGTGCTCTGGCTAAATTTTGTTCAGTAAGCTATTGATTGCCGTTAATTCAGATGCTAAACACCTTAAAGGAAGAGTTTGACATAATGGGAAATGCACTTAATCGCTGAGCAGCTCTCTCGTCTGTAGGTTAAATATGAAACTACCGCCAGCAGTTGTCTAATTAAGCTTAACATAATGACTGAAAATAGTAACAAATAACATCCACCAACCAGCATCTCATAAGACAATGTACAAAAATCAAGTGGTAAAACGGCAGGATGTCAGACTTTTTAGTCAAGAGGACCACAATGAAGTGCCTGTTAGTTTCCTGGTTTTAACACTTCAGTTTTAGTTTAGATTGTGGGGGAAAAAAAAACAGTGGAAACTGTTTTCAGTGATCAACCGCCTATACAGATTTAAAAAAAAAAAAAAAACATGGGATAGAATTATTACTATATAAATGCTGTAAATAATTTGGTCACAGTAATCAAGTCGTTTGCTTAAAGTGTCTTATTCGAGTCTGGTCATGTTAGACGACATATTGAAAATGTATAACTACGGTAATTCAGTGGTGTTTTACTTTACACCCTTTCAACGGGCACCTGATGCATTTTCTCTGAATAAAAAATGTGGTTTCCTCGAAGCTGATGAAAAACTTGCAAGAACAAACCAAGAGATGCAACAATAAAGCTTGGTGTTCCTCAGGGTACCTTGTGTAGTCCGCTCAAACAATGACAAACAGTCACGGTTGCTCATGATGGACTCAGAAAACAAATGCACATCTGGAAAGCAACTGTTGAAGCCCCTGTTAGCAGCCCTTGGTGAGGAAATTATGTACTATACTCAATAAAAAAAGTTTATTCAGTAAATGGAAATACATTTAAAAATCCATATTAAAATTTGATTTATCTTTAAAAGAAATGAAAAGCGAGTTGCTGATAGGTGGATTTTGTTACATTTGGATGGAGTCAGGCTGGTCGTTTCCTCATGTTCCCAGTGTTTATGGTATGCTGAGCTAACTAACAGCTGGCTGTGGCCTTATATTTACTGTACAGACTTGGGAGTGATATCAATTTTCTTGTCTTACTGTCAGCAAAAAAAACAAATTAGTGTAGTTCCTGAAAAATAGGGAACTGTACAGTTAAATCTGATCCTGACTCGTCAGTCCTTCTTGTATCATATTCCAAACTAGCAGGCAAACTGTATATCAGAGCTCTCTGCTTTATGCGTCACCAATATGTAGACTAAGGCACATTTCAAGCTTTTCTTTTATTACTCATTTATTTCAGTATTTTTTTATTTTTATTTTTTATAAATAGTGATTGCTTGTCTGATGTAATGATATGTTTATGTATTGGGTTTGCCTATGACTGCGTTTTGGGTTTGGGAGAGCAAACAATGAGGGATGCACTCACACATGGAGACATTAAAAACCAAGTGGAACACAGGCGGGGAAAATATTTTTGTTATTTTAACTTGTTGGGTTTTTTTTAAAGACCCGTGTATTTATCCTTGGTGATGGTGACAGGTGGAGGGCGTACCATGTCAGCAGTCCAATGTAAAGAAAAAAAAATAAGACCCTCCATTTGGGATAAAAGATCCTTTGTCTTTTGTTTGTTGTTTTTGTTTTATTTTCTTTTTCTTTTTCTTTTCAAAAGTGGTAGTGAATGTGTAATAGTCCGTTTTCAGTCCTTATTGTGCAACTAAACTCTGTTCTTGTTTGGTCTGTGGTTATTGTACAGCAGACATCGGCTGCGACATGACGAGACAGATTTAGCCATCGAAGAGGTCCCGCTTTTTACTGCATGCTTTGTTGCACTAAAGCTCCACTTCTGCTGATAGAACAAGGCAAATCTGATGTTATTCATTAGGTGCAATAAATGGTCTGACAGCCACAGTTTTAAAGAGGGATGAATTTTACATTACTGTATGCAATTTAGTCCAATTGTATAAACTTTTAGCAAGATTTGTCCATGCTTCTCGCTGCAGCGCTACTGCAGGACAGAAGAAATACGAGGGACTTCTGCAATG
>JAQLOL010000020.1:19380637-19393591 GCA_029783665.1 Naso thynnoides
TTGTAGCGAGGTTGGAGGGAATGTGCATGTATGTTTGTGTCTGGAATTCTTCCTGTGACTGTGTGTGTGTGTGTGTGAGTGTGTGTGAGTGTGTATGTGTGTGTGTATGTGTGTGTGTGTGTGTGTGTGTGTGTGTATGCACATGTGCTTTATGGCGTATGCTGTAGAATAAGGGCAGGCAGGGGTGGATTAGGGGGGTTATTATTGTTATTATCATTATTCAGATGGTCGTGCTGGGTGTGTTTACATGATGTACGCAGATGAAAGCAGTGAAGAGAGGCCAACAAAGACCGACGGCTGCCTACTAACCTCATCCACCACCAAATTATCATCGCTCTTATCCGCATCGCTGCCCTGTGAGAGGAGACAGAGATAGTGAGTTTATATGCTCCTGCAGTCTGATGTATGTAGATTACATGTAGAAATATACAACACGTGCACACAAAGTTGTGCTTGAAAATTTTAATAAAAAATATGTTGCATTCTTATGAGAGCTGCAGTTTGTTACACAGCAAATACAGGAAAATTAAATAGCTCAATCTCGACATTTTATTGCACAAAATAAATTGGCTCGAAGTTAAAAGCAACAGACAGAGCAAATGTAATTGATTTTAGATGTTTAACTTGGAGAGGTCAAATCCTCTGAGGCGCTGCTGTTTTTAATATTGCAGGTCTTTTTTGAACAAAGCGATAATGCTGAACTACTCACGATTAATTTATCTTGCACTAAAAATAATCCCTTGCAATGCTTAATGTGCCTGCTTTTCCACAATAATGCAGTGATGACGGCAGCAAGCCTAGTGTTTCAATTAAAGTCTAAAAAGAGAGAAGGTCTCCACAGTCTAGTGGACAGACACCACGGGTCTCATCTGATGAGGACCAGCAGAGTCGAGTGAAACTTTCCCTCAGTTACTTAAACATTTAACAGTGTTATGAAAGGGCCTCACGTAGTCTGTCATGAACTCCTTCTCATCAGCTTTCCTCTTCTTGCCGTTGCTGAGGTAGTCTGCTGGGCGACCCTTATCCCCATTGGACAGAGAGCTCTGCAAAGAGGGGAGAGAGGGAGAGCCGAGGGGTGAGGAGGGGAGACACAAAGAGAAAGAGGAGGAGGAGGAGGAGTGTGGAGTGAAGAAAAGGGAGTGAGGGCAGAGAGGACAGAGGAGGGTGATAATGAGGTGAGAGAGACTGCATAAATCACGTCAGGCTCATAAGCCGCGGAGATGAATGTGAACGAATATCAGCCGGCATCGATCGGCCGGCTCACTGTAGGAGTGAGAGGAAGAAAGAGATTGCTTCAAATTTTCTTCGAGGCAGCAGAAAAGACTGTCGAGCTGCCTGACTGCGCTATTGGACACTTTCTTTTTTTAAACGTTATCATCACATTTTTATTTTGGCAGTCATGCCGTGTTAAGTTTTCAAGTGTTGTCATGCAGAGTCCAGCATCAGTGACTGTGATCTTAGATTAAGAAGGTCAATAAGATGTTGGTTTTATGAAAATTTCCAAATCTGAGAAAACTAATCAAAGCTGACTAAAACATGCATGTACATGTAATTAACCACAGCTCACAACAATTCTTCACTATACATATCAGTTTGCACTATGCATTGCTAATTAAAATGTTGAGTAAAAATCTCTTAACAGCAAAAAGCAAACAAAAAAGGCTTCCTAAGATGGAAAGAACCATCTAATGTGCTACTAATTATATTGAAAGTATAACATTTTGCATCCAAATAATGTATAATGTGTGTGGACAAGCATTAAATATAAACTATATGGTCTATAAAGTTTCCAAAAATAGTTGAATGATGACTGTATGTCTACTTGGGTTATAATGGAGCAATTTTACAGGCATTGGACAGTTTTTTTTCCAAGAAAACTATTCTGATTGTCAAAGAACTTTTATTATTAATTTAAAGCACCATACCATCCATTTTGACCTTTCACCATTAGCAAGATTGCTCCTATCTTCAAGATCTAAAAGAACATTGCTAGACATAGGTAATTCGCACTTCTTAAGACAACGTCTGCGTTAACTTGGTCAAAAACCACGAGAGAGGAGAGCTGGAAGCTGTTGAGACAAAAGTTATTACGCCTGGAAAAATAGTTCCTCACTAGTGCTGCCTTCCTGGCTCAAACATTAGTGAGAAGAAGGATTTTGACTCAGATGTCCTCTTAACTACACTGAAACATATTTTCAGGTAATTTCTGTGACATTTATTGAATATGGACAAAATGTAAACAAACATGACATCTCATAGATAAAGGCTCGTGTAACTGATGTGGCCGATGTTGACAAAGGACAATGACATGTAGTAACACTGGTATGGTCCTTAAAAGCTCTTGTGGACCCGCATAAAACACTAAATATGCCAAGAGTATCAAACACTGCTGAACAAACGTGTGGAGTGTTCTCGATAGAAGTGATACGTGTGTAATAATTTGTACTCACTGGTCCTGCTTCACGGTCTGTTCAATCCATGCAGAATCATCCAACACATCCAGGTACGAGGCCACAGGACACAAACACACACAGGAATAAATGCAAGATTATCTGCCATCACTTTACACCACTCTACAGCTGATGACTCAGTTAAAAAATATCCCTGAGGAGTGTTATTATCAGCAACACTCCTGAGCCCTGCCAAAACTCCATAGCAAAGCCAATCATCAGGATCCATGGAGCCAAGCTTCGTGTTTACTCTACTCCCACCTCAGCAAGACATTTTCATCTCTAAGAATGCGGTCCAACTCCCATCATAGCCCTAAACACATCTAAAGTTTTGCTCTGAGAAACACAAACTAAAAGAAAACTCGGTAAACAAGCATATGTGTGCTCCTGTACCTCTGTGGTGCTCTGCAGCGGCAGCGGCGGCGGCTGCTGCTTCTAAGTGCGCCCTCTCATCCTTGGCAGCCAGCTGGGCCCCCAGAGCCCCCGAAAGGGCCAGCAGGCCGGACCCCCCGCCGAGCGCCAGGCCGGGATGAGGCAGTCCTGATGGGTGTGGGCCCACTGGCAAACCCTGGGCATGCTGGGAGAGGTGCTGGGCCTGGAGCTGCTGCTGTAGAGAGGAAGTATAGAAACAGAAAAGAGATAGGAGACAAAGAGGAGAGAACTGGGTGACTTGCAAGCACTGGAAGAAGTGGCTCACCAGGAAGTGATCAAGAGGAAGAAAGGAGGAAGGAAAGAAAGGGAACTAATTGCTGCGATGTGCACGAGGAGAAATTCTACAGGGGAGCTCTGCAGCCAAATCAGCATAATTGGAGATAAAGTGACACATAACTAAAAGTAAAATATCATTTGGAGCCCGCTTTAATTCTGTTTGAGTCATATTTGGATTTAAAATATTTTTGAAATACAAATTTTTAATCACTGAATTGCTGATGCTGTGTCAGGCACCTTTTAAGGCTACTTGGATTAAAAAAAAACAAAAAACTTTCCAGTTCTCAATCCATCTGATGAATCTTAAATTCATCTTTATGAAATTACAGCCAATTTATTGTATACTTTAGAGAGGGCCAATTTGTCATTGCCTCAAAAAAACAAAAAAAGAAAAAGAAAAGGAGGGAGTATAAATAAATGGGAGGATAAGGTACACACGCTATGAGGCAGAGGGGGGAGCCCACGTACCCCTATCGAAGCATTTAGCTCCCCCATGGTCACCTGTTTGGCGCGTTCCATGGCCTGGACCACCTGTTGTTGGTGCTGTGGAGCAAACCAAGAGGTCAGTCAGGGCAGGTGGAGCCAGAATTAAATACTTCAATTAAAGACTTAAATTTCAAATGTTCTTTTTGTCCTCATCTCGCAGACTGAATTAATATTCATGACATTAAACATTTCTTAATTAGAATGAAAAAGTATTCAAACTCGCAAAAAGTATATTTTAAATACAGACTTTTTGTCACTGTGGGAGTCATGTGAGTGCATGCATCCATTGGGCGATTGAGGAATGTGCTTTGAAGTCGTGCCCATCTGTGTGTATATGTGTGTGTGTGAGAGTTATTGCCTATTGCGTGTACATATGCATGTGCACACCCTCTGTGTAGGCTGCTGTCAGACAGGAGGGAGTGAGGGCTGGATGAAGTACAGTGTGTGTGTTTGTGTGTGTTTGTGTTTGTGTTTGTGTTTGTGTGTGTGTGTGTGTGCGCATGTGTGTGTCACCTCCTGTGACAGGAATGGGATGAGCTGAGCACAGATCACGTTCAACCGCTTGGCAATCTCCGTCTGAAAGAGAGAGAGAGAAAAAAACTGTTGCTTTGATGAATAAACACACACACACACAGAGCCAAGATTGAGCTCGAACAAAAAGAAAACACACACTCATAAAAACGTTACACACACACAACACACACAGTGTGGCTGTGGCCCGCTTCTCTCAGGGCCAGTGTGGTAAATATTTCAGCTGCTTACATTCGGTCCATGCAAATGGAAACTCTGCCAGGGAGTTTGGCTAAAATATTCATGGACAGCATCTGCTGTGGCCTCAGCCAGCCCACACAGAGAGTGTGTGTGTGTCTGTGTGTGTGTGAAGGCAATGCAAGATTCCCCATCTTTTCATACTATGTGAATGTTTGTGTGTGTGTGTGTGTGTGTGTGTGTGTGTGTGTGTTTCTGATGTGTTCTTGCATGTCTGTGTGTGTGTTTGCATTTTGCATGCTTGAGTGTGTGTATGTTTCCTGCTGGGGGTCAGTGATTCTTGCAGTGGGTGTGTGTCTGTCTGGATCTGCTCTACTACACAGCCAGCAGCAAACTCTTCCTCCCTCCCCCTCTACCTCCCCCTCTCCCTCCCCTCATCATCACATCTCTTTCCATTTCTCTCTCCTCGTCTCCATCTCACTCCATTTATCGCTCTTTCCATCCATCCCTCGTTCCATTTCTGCCTTCCCAGTATCGGTGCAGTAATCAGTGTTACAAGCACACACACTCATGCACGCACGCATGCACGTACACACACACTTGTACACACAAACATGTTTAGCGGCAGGCCCAACAAGGCCGTTAGGGCCAGTAATGATATGCATGCAGAGATCATGACAACATCATTATGGCCGCAGGCTGTTTGTCTTGTTGACAGCTAGACTCTGGTGTGTGTGTGTGTGTGTGTGTGTGTGTGAGATGTGTTCCAATGCATGTGCACGTGTGCATGTGTTTATGTATCTACAGATCTACGCACATGCACACACACTCTCCCCACCCCAATCTCTCTCTAAAGTGATTTATTGATGCCGGACTGAACTTCCACCCCCTCCTCTTCCTCTCTCTCTCTCTCTCATTCCTCTCTCTTGCCCACATCTCTCCCTCCCTCCACTCTCCATTTTTCAGCCAGGCAGTGTGCTCCTCCCTCCTCCCCTCTGCTTCCCTCCCTCCATCCTCTGAATCCATCACCCCCCCCACCCCGAGGGAGACACAATGATTTCTTGTTAGAGAACTCCAACTACTAAATGACATCTTCAGGAGAGAGCGAGAGAGAGAGAGAGAGAGAGGGAGAGAGAGAGAGAGAGAGAGAGAGAGAGAGAGAGAGAGAGAGCAATCGAGAGAAAGAGGATAAAGAGTGGAGGACAAAATGGGAGAGGAGGGAAATGAAAGAGAAGGTGGAGGAAGGCGAAGAGGTAGAAGAGGAGGAAAAGGGCAGATTGGGCTGAGGGAATGACAGCCAATGAACGAGGGATGTGGGAGGGAGAGGAGAAAAAGACAGAGAAAGAAGAAACAGAAGGAAGGCGGGGGAGGAAAAATCGAGATTGGGGGGTGGAGTGGCGGCAGCCGCACGACAAAAGCAAAGCGATTGAGATGGTGAAATGAACAGAGAGAGAGAGAAAGAAAGAAAGGCAGAGTAGACAGCAGGAAGGCAGTGACCTGATTTAAAGTGAAATTCAGCATGGACTGTATGTCTGCAAGGAGACAGAGGTGGAGGGAGGGCGTGCAAAGAAAAAAAAAAGAGAAAGAGGGAAAACGAGAAATCAATGGAAAGGATGGGAGACAGAGACGGGGATGATGAAGAAATGGAGATTAAGAGTGGAGAGCATTAAAAAAGACAAAGTAAGACAGCAATTGAAGGGTAAGGAGAAAAAGGGGATAGGGTACAGAGGAGGAGGAGGAGGATGAAGGAGTGGGGAGGTTGAGGGAGGTAGCACAGAAGCAGTAACAGACAGGGATTTATGACGGGTTAGAGGGGAGGCTGTTCTGGAGGCTTGGGGAAGGGCAGAGTATTCTCATCTGTCTGTCTGCGGTGGAGAAGTAAATTTTGTTTGTGGATCCTATTAACGCCTCCACAGCATAACACAGCTGTGTATGTCCATCAGAGAGAGGACTGGCATTACACCGGTCGAAGAGACACAGAATTTCATCAAAAATACTGGCAACTTTGAGCAGAGCTGATTGGGGGCAAACTAAAGGAGGGAGTTAATCCGGGAGAATAATGCAATGCTTCATGAGGCGGAAAGGTCGAAAGGGGGGCGAGAGACATGTAGAACAGCAGACAGAAAAAAGAGAGAGAGCGATGGAGAGAGAAGCCTGGAGCTCACTCACCTGTTTGTGCATTTCAATGTTGAGGCCGTAGGACATCTCATAATACTAAAACACAGCAAAACATCAGTTATTATACATGACTGTATATAAACAAGAAATGCACAAACTTTCATGGATGGAGTTCATAACATCTGAGCTGTTTCTGTAATTTTAATATCTTGAATGTTTACAAGTGGATGTAGGACTGTGGGTATTATTTTAAAAGATGGACGGAGGAATGCAGAATGGAATAAAAACAAAACACGAAAATGCCACATCAGTCCATTTCAATCCAAATATGAAATAAAATATAAGTTATAGCAACTTCTGAAAACACTGTCTTCTAGATTACACAGAAATCTTAAATGACCATACCAGTCTATTTTTGACTTATTGTCATCATTAGCAGAGATTGAGTTTATCTACTTCTAATGTTAAAATTTGAACATGTGTATACTTTAGCAGATCTCAGACTGCAATTTTTAACATCAGTCACTGTCATTCATGTTGAAACTAGGGCCCAAGTGATATGGGATTTTTGAGGCCGATGCCAATAACGATATTCGGAAGTAAGAAAATTCTGATATCCGATAAATCGGCCGATATTCTGCGTAAAATATTTGGAATGCTGTTATCAAATACATGTGACAAAGATATGTAATGGAAGCAGGATATCTAACAAACTTCATTCCAAGCATCACTGACCCCAAAAAGTAAACACTTCACTTATTGGCAATTAAATGAGGGGCTGCTCTCTGCTGGACAAATTATGTGATTACACCATTTTAAATCACAAGTCTAAGTTTTTTTTTTTCAGCCTTAAAAAACTGTTTTACTATCAGCACTTATGGAAGAGCAAATACGCCAAAGCAACATGTCTGCGATAGGCCAATATCGGCTGAAAATATCGGTAAACTGATATATCTGTCAGGCCTTAGTTGAAACAAATAGAAACCAGAAAGAAACAATGCAGGACACATAAAAGTTGCTATATATATGTTATTAAAGAAAACGACTTTATCTGGTCAATAATTGCTAAATGAGAGAGAAAGGGGAAGCTGTTGAAACAAAAGTTATTACGCTGGAAAAAATAGTTCCTTACAAGTGCTGCCTTCCTCGCTTGAATATTAGCGTGAAGAAGGATTTTGACACAGACATTCTTTTTAACTAGTGTCACATTTTCAAGTACTTTCTGTGACGTTTATTGAATATGGATGGAGTGTAAACATGTAGTAACACTGGAATGGTCCTTTAAAGGTGAATTACTGGACAACCTCATGCATACCGAAAACGGACATTAAATTCACTGCACATTGCGTTTTATCTGCTTTAACTGTTGGAATTATTTAATACCCAAGCAGCTAAAGTCTTTCCCTTCGCTCGTAGCTCCAGATGATGCCAGCCCTCACATTTGCCTCACACGTGCACTCTGAAGTGCCCATATGTCCCTAAAAGCACAGTGCCACTAATTTCACCTTGAAGACTGAAAGTCAATGGCACTAAAATGACCCTGAGGTGCATTTTGGAAAGTCAGAAACCAGCAACGAGGCAGGAAAATTGTTGCTGGGCAGAGGAAGGTGGCAGACTATTGCAATAATCATGTCTAATGTGAGCTATTTGACCCTGACTTTTACCCAAAAGTACCAGGAGCCGAGAGGAACGCAGGAAGAAAATGAATGCCACAAAGAGAGAGAGAGACAGGTGAGGGTCTCTCTCTACCTTCAGAGATGGACAAAAAAGGAGTGCATTTTAAAGTCAGATGCTTCGGAAAGTGACAGGCTGACATTTGCTTTTCAGTGTGACTGGTAGTGGAGAGAGGAGATTGGCAGTTAGGCAGCCAGAACAGGCTGGCAGGATGGGAGAGGAGATGGCAGGGGTCCTCTCTCCAGACATCTTTCCTGGCAGTTAGCATGCATGTGCGTGCGAGTGTGTGTGTGTGTGTGTGTGTGTGTGTGTGAAAGAGAGAGAGCAGGTGTGTGTGTGTTTGTAGCAAAAGCCTACAACTGTGTAGGTGCCTTGTATTTCTATGTGCCTAAAATGTGCACGTTTCCCTGTGAGTGTGTGTGCTCCTCTGTCTGTGTGTGAGTGTGCGTGTGCGTGTGTGCGCACACGTGCGTGTATTTGTGCCACCATAAAAGACGCCTCTTCTGGCAGCTGGCAGCTCTGCTTGGCAGTTGGAGTGCCAAATTTCGCCTGTTGCTTAGCAACATCCAAACTCATCCAGACCCAAATCATGAGCCAGAAAAGGAGACCTGGTCTGTGCTTGATGCCAACTAACCCCCCACCCCCCCACCCCTGCTCCTCCTCAGTCACTAAAACTTCAGTTCCCCCACAAGTCCCCACACTGTGCCAAGATTGCCACATAGCTCTCTTTTGGCACTGCGAGCTCTGGGCAGCCTACAGCCAGTCAGCTGTGTGCGGCTCTGATCGCAGGTATATCAAGGCTGGAGGTTTGCAGGCTCAACAAAGCCAGACAAAGAAAGGCAGTTTGAGCTTTTTATCAGGAAAACAGATCTGCTAATCATTTATCCTTTACAATCATACAGCCACAAACATTCACACTGCGTTTTCATCTTCCTCTCCCCCCAGTGATGACAGGCAAGAGCTGAAAATTTAAGAGGAACATCTATTAAGCAGCACTTTTCAGAGCACACACCATGTGATCGCACTAACCTCTAACAGAGTATGTGGGCGGGATGATTGACAACCAGTGAGACAGCAGTTAAACAAGTACAAGTCAACATAGAGCACGGCTGCGGCTGATGGTCTCACTGTTATTATTTTTTGCTTTTAAAAAGGATCAATCTTTAGAATGTTTAAAATAATAAAAGATGGTCAAAATGATCTCTCAAACTTTCTTGTTTTGTGTAAACAAATATTATTAAGCCCCAAGTTCTTCATTTTATTATCATAGGGGACAGCAAAATATTCATAATCAGTGATCTAAAGTAACATTTGGGCATTTTTGCTGAAGAGGCTGGTGGCAGCTTTGGTAGAGTTCAGCAGCAGCTCCACCAGGCTTCAACTGTACATAGTGTGTAAACAACACCAAAACTCTGTGATGATCCTAAAATGCTCCCTTTGGAGTTTTCTTGTAAACAAACAGAAAATATGTTAACGTTAGTGTTACTAAACAGAACAACATTGCTTTTCCTTCCTTTAAACAGATTGACTTTTTTTGTTTGTTTGTTTGTTTTAACATTTTAACCTCAGGCAGGAAAGAGGACAGCAAGAAAGTAAATAAACATCGACGGAAAAAAATCGCCCTGGTGAGTATACGACAAACACAATGGAGACTTGCTCATTAATAAATTGCTATTGCTATGCTCAAAAGCTCCAAATGGTAGCTTTACTTTGATGACATGAAGCTCCACAAAAATCACAAAGATATTAACCTGTACTTTATATTATTTTTTTGCTCTGTTTTGGCTTGAATTCAAATCAGAGAGGCAGGAAAGCTTTTTCCACATATGGAAGTTATTGAGATTAGATTGGGGTGAACATGCTGTTTATTACATCTGTTCTATGTACCGTAACAGCTGAAAATGAGCCTTGTCAATATATGTCCAAATATTATACTTAGGTTTTAGCGTAGATATGAAAATTAGACTTTCCTTGATAGCTCGCTTTAAGAAAAATTAGCAGGATTTTCAATAAAACACTAGAATTTAACAAAAGTGTCCAAAGAGTTAAAATGGTTATTGTTCTCTCAACATGAGCAGCCTTAAAAGAACTTTATCTGAATGAAACAGGTAAAATTTTGATTAAGGTCAAGAACAAAGCGATCAGAGAAGAAAGAAGTGTATAAATGAATACTCCACTACATAAACTATGCAGGTTGGTACCACAGACTGCTCATGAGGATGGCTGGTCACAGTGTGAGGTTCTATACACAGCGGTGCACAGATGTGGCGTGGCTCAGGTCTGCATCGCTCAGACACAAAAAGCAACACTCGCAAAGACAAGCACAAGACTGCACGCCCATTTAAGTGCTGTTTATTCTGCAGTCCTGTAATATGTGTGTCAGTGTGTGTGTGGTCTTATGTGTGGTTTTTTGGTGGGTGTTGTTTGGCAGCTGTTAGCAGATGAAAGGGATTCAGTGGACTTGGCACAGCACTTGTTGTGAGTGAATGCGCAGAGATGGCCTGTGTGTGTGTGTGTGTTTGTGTGTGTTAGTGTGCGTGTGCGTGTGTGTGCACACGCGTGCATGTGTCTCACCATAACATAGTGTCTCTGGATCTCCGTCTTCTCTGTAGCCAGTTTCTCACATTCCAGTTTCAAACTGCAACACAGAGAGGAGTGGGAAAAATAAAGGCAGCGAGTTTTGATGTGTATCACATCCCAAACAAAAATACACAACGCAATTAGCAACATGACAACAAATTACTCCCCGTTCAGTCACTTTCTCTGTCACCCCCCTCCTCACCTCTACCCTCCATCTCTCCCACATTCAGTGGGGGAGGAGGGAGCAGGGTGACTAGGGTGCTGACAGCCCATTATCACCTCAGAGCAGAGCCGAAATAGACGAAGTCACGCTCGGAGCCTGAAACCCTGCCAAGACTGCAGGCAGGCACATCCAAGGTGTCTCTCTCTTTGCTCTTTCTCTCTCTGGACAATTTTCAATCCCTCCATGCGCCCTCCAATACTCCTCATTTTGTTGCTTCCCCAATTACCAGTCAGTCCGTCTGTGACTCTGTCCGTCTGTCTACTCCCCTCTTTCTTTCACCTTCGACAGCACACTTTGCCAAGTTTAACTGAAGTTGGAGCTTCTGCTTAAAGTGGGTCATAAGGGGGTCGATTCGGCCTGGATGTGAAATAAATGCGCCTGTTTTGTTTTGGCCACCTGCTCTTGATTTCAGGACATGCCCTGTGTCTGTGAGCATGTCACGCTACCACAGCTACAGTTAGAAGCTTTCTCTCTCACATACACACATGCACACACACACACACACACATCCACAAATCTCTAAACTGATAGCAGCCAAGCACTCTCCCGTGTGTCCTTTATTTCTGTCTGTCCTCCGTGTCTGTCTGCCCGTCTTTCCTCGTACCCAAACCAGTCCCCAGCGTCCTCTAAAACTGGATAATGCCAGTGGCAGGATCTGCAAACACACACACACCCACTTACATTTCTATATGTGTTTGTATATCAGGTCAGAGCACACAAACACCACACAACTCCCTTGTTACCGACTCACTCTCCATCTCTCTTACCCCGTCTCCCCCGCCTCGCCCTGCCTACAGAGGTTGTATATTTTGGGCCTTCGGCAGTTTACGCTGACTTGTTTGCAGGCAGAAGATAGATTGATGGGGAGGGGGTGCAGTGTGGTGTGGTGTGGTGTGGAGAGAGGTGGGATGTTGAGGGGTGGGGGTTTGGCGGAGGAAAATTAGAATATGATTAATACCGCAACATTACCCCCAGCCGCAACAGGTAATAACAGCCCCATCCGCTCGCCTTCTCCAGCGCTGCATGCACACACACACACATAATTGACTCATTTATCATTGCCAGCCAGTTGAGAAGAAGAGGGACGAGAGCGAGGGGAGGGAGAGAAGCAGGACGAAGAGTGGGAGAGTGTGGGGGGGGGAGTGAGGATTAAACCCCCCCAACCCACCACCCTATAGATTTTATTACAGTGAAATTGCCTCTCGGCAGAAGTCACTCGCAGCTGGGCTGTGAACTAATGCTACTGTGTGTGTGTGTGTGTGTGTGCATGTGTGCGTGTGTGTGTGTGTGTGTGTGTGTGCATGTGTGCGGGTGCGGGTGTGTTTCTGTGCATGCCTGTCAGTGTGTCATCCTGCAAGAGCTTGGGATGAGCTTGGAAAAGCAATGACTAGACACACACACACACAAACATTACATTACATTGACTTGCATTAATTTCCGGGAGACTTCTCTATCCTTGACTCAAGGATTCATCCCAAAATTTAATGTTTGACGTCACTGGTGCAGCGATTGGTCCCTGTTAGAAGGAGAGTCTTAATAATGTGACTTATATCCCCCACATAATGAGTTTTAAACATCCCAACTTACACACACATACTAATATTTAAGTTAATGATAAGCATAGATATAATAAGAGGGCCTATTATGGAATTTCTAACTAAATAAACTAACTAAATATTATTAGCAATTTATTGGTCGATTGTTTTTGATTTATGACTAAATTTAAAGGTCTTGCAGACAACTTCAAACCATCACCACCATGGGGAGTGGTACCAAAGTCATTAGAGTATTAGTTCACGAGCCTTCGTACATCTTGGACAGGTAAATGAAACAATCATTTTGACCTGAGTAAATTTTTCTAAATAATTCATTGAAATAAAAATATTTTTAGGGGAAAAGCAATTCTGTATCTTCCTTAAAACTGTGTGAATCTATTATTATTATTATTATTATTATTATTATTATTATTATTATTATTATTAGTAGTAGTAGTAGTAGTAGTAGTAG
>JAQLOL010000020.1:19404878-19422839 GCA_029783665.1 Naso thynnoides
AGTCTGTAATAATGACAAATTTATGGTGGGTTTCTTATAATCTAAATCAGTTAAATTTGTACAAATTTGTAACATTTGTCAATATTTCTTGCATTTGTGTAAGAGCAATGTATAAGAGATGTGAAGCGGACAACGTTACAATCAAGACACATTTTTGTCTGGCTTTAACACCGGCCATTTTACCACGCAGTCACATAGCTTCACCGCCTTTCTCTCTTGGAATTTATAATAACACCCTCAACACCCTTATACAAAAAATATTTAAAAATGTAAGTTAATAAATATAACCTGTCTTATAGGCACTGCTTTTTGCTGGTATGTTTTTCTACAGCTTATTTTTAAGTTATGAACATCTAAACTGAGTAGACCAGAGAGTAAAGTAATGAGTAAAAGTCTTCTTTTTATCTTTGTCCTATTTATTTTTGTTCCATTTGCAACTAGTTTATGATTTTTGCCTTCGCTTATCCTGTGTCATACTTTCAATGCACATTTGAAGTACTGATTTAACTTTTAATGTGACCATGTTAAAGGGAAAATTTATACAGTTTTATTACAATCTCCAATCACTGCTGATGGTATATGTAGTCCATTAAATCACATTCCTCTGCATGCGAGAAAAAGCAGCAGAGAGAGGAGAGTTCTGCTGCAACATCTGTTCATCTTCAGACATCGGTGACGTGGTTGATGTTGCGAAGAGCAACACTTTACTTCAGCATGAAATTTCTAGTCTCTCACTGTGGGTAGCCAAGGAGGGTGCTGCCGTTAAAAAATAAAACCTGTTCCTTTTGCTTTTGCTTTGCTCACTGGGCATCAGAAACATTCGTTCAAAGCATCCAAGTCCATGTAGGAACTGCATGCACATGCGAGCAGGAGCACTCAGGCTACATCCACACTACAGCGTTTCAGTATTAAAACCAAACTGTCTCCATACAGATGAGCATTTTTTCACCGTCTCAAAATCAGTCTCTGTCCAGATTCACAAGTCTGAAAACACATATCACAAGAACATTGTGGTACACTCAGCATGCATTTGCCAGTGTAAAATAGTAAGCAGGGAGTGGGTTGCATATCTGCAGAATAGACCACGAAGAAAAAAAGTCACAATGGAGAAGGAACTGTCAGTATACCATGTAAGTCCCGCATAGGGTTGCCAACTCCCTGAAATGTAAATAAAGGACGCCTAGTCACCCAGCCACTTTGCAGCCGGGCTGGGAGAAAATTTTTTTTGCCCTTTTCCCCCCCTGAAATGATTTTTCACACTATTTGAGGGTGGGTTTTAATAAGTCCTATCCATACGATAATCAGAAGGAAATGCAATGGCTTCAACCATTTATTAGACATATCTATAATGAGCCTATGTACTAAGACACTCAAACTTGAATTTGATCAGCTTCATGTTTTTGAGTAATAGAAATACATGGGAAATGAATTATCATTCAACAATTCATTTTGAAAGTGCAAAATAACAAATCTCTTTCTTTGGAATAACAGAACTCTCCTCCTTCACTTCAAACCGTTTTAAAAACAATATAAAACATATAAAACATGTAACATTTTAGTAGTGCAAATATCTTGAGGGTTTTTTTTAGTGCAAACAGAAATGTGCAAACAGAAAGTCAGTGCAAAAACTGAAAACAAAACCACCAAAAACATTGTTTGTGCTTCAAAGGCCATGACTACTACACTTGCACCAAAAAAACACAAACACAAACTGAACTAGTGAGCATCAAAAGCAGCTCAATGCTCCATCAAAAGCCTGTAGAGAGACAGACTAAGTTTCAGATACTATAACACATTACCATTAGGATTATAGACAGTCTGCTCACTCTCTGATTGTCACTGAAAAAGTCACTGCAAAGTTAGCAAGCAACACTGGGTGACAGCGCTTTGACCAATGAGATGAGCGCATTGTCACACTGATGTGTGAGAATGCGCTCAGCTCATTGGTTAAGCAGTAGGAGTGGGGAAAGGCATTAACATTACCATAAATTCTCAAGTAAATCACCTGTCATTCATGGATTCCATAGACATATTACAGTCTAAGACTGATTCTGAAAATGAGGGACAAAGTGCATCGGTTCAATAGGCTACAGGAGGCGTCTTTTAGATTCCAAATACGGGACAATTCCCAATTTCAAGGAACGGTTGGCAACCCTGGTCCTGCATTGAAGTGAGTCAAGCATGAAAAGGTTATTCTCATCGTCGACTGTTCGTTACAGCTACATCATCTGGACAAATCACAATGTGACAATCTGAGTTTCATGTCATGATCTGAAGATCTGAGTTTGACGGCCTAATTCAGGTTTAATATTTTAAAACTACATCATAACTGGTGTCCAACCGACACGGCATTCAAACTTAAATGGAAATGTGAACTATTTTGCCTGTGCTGCATAGTTAAGCTTGTGCTAGCCTATCTAGCAAGGACGCTTGCGCTAACCAGCTAACAGGGCTAGCTGCACTGACACCATTGCTTACTTGGATAGGGCTAGTGCTGGCTTTGTTGCTAGCAGTAGCCAGAGTTATTTAAGAGTCGCTTAAACGGCTCTGGTGCTAGCACCTACCTGTGTTTGAATTTCAACTTGTTGCGGCTAGCTAGTGCCGAGCAAAGATGCTAGCATAATGTTAGCCGCTAACACCTACTTCAGCTAATTTGACTGGCAAAAAAATAAATAAAAATGATTAGTCAACAGTTTATGTCCAGTTTAAAACAAACCATACCTTTTCCACTACTTCAATTTGTAATCCTAACACAAAAATAGACTGGTAATAGGGAAAAACTAATCAGTTACATTTAACATTAGCATTTAATAACAACATGTATTTTGTCAAAGTGGTGTAGACGTAGCTAGCTGTCCAAGATGGCCGACCTCTCATGCATGCGCGAGTCACATCAATGTGGTACTTACGTCTTGTACTCACTGGCATATCTTGAGGTAAGACCAAATCAGGAGGTGAAGAATGGTGTTTGTGATATCGTCACTAAAAGCATCTAAGCCTTTCCAGATTTCAACAAAACACTGAAGTTTTCAACCTGAAACTGGGTCAAAAGTGTTGTCTTAAAGGTGCAATTTCCCTTCAAATCAACAGAACTCTCTCAGCTCTTAGGCTACCCGACTTAATCCGCTCTGTAAGACGTTTTTATGAATTCATGTTGAGCAAATACATATACAGAAGCACACAAGGCTAAAAGGGACGTATAGTGCAAAATGACTATGCAGGCTTTACAATTGTCTCGTCTCTCTTCCACAGGAAACCAAAGCAATCTGCCCACTTTTCCAGCTCAACAAAACAGCCTCGAAGCAAATTTCAAATACAGGATGCAATCATGTGGGCAGCCCAGAACGACAGCAACAACACATGTCTCACATCTTGACACATCAGTGATGACTGTCACACATTAATGATGTTTAATGGAAAAGTTAATCACTACATCACTCAACTCCAAACCAAAAATCAGGTCAGGGGGAGTGTATGGAAGGTAAACAAGAAATTTGCATGTTGGCAAGATGAGAGCAGTGGGTGCCAGCAGCTACAGCCCAAACATGCATTTACAAGGAAACATGCATGTCCACATATGTGCAGGTAAGTGACCGTGTAAGATGTTTCGACAGGGAGAAGGGGAAAAAAAGGAAAGCAAATATTGAGGAGAGAAGAGCAGAGGAGGTTGTGAAAAGAGAGAGGGGGTGACTAAAGAGGATAGGTTGAAGGAAAAAAGATAAGTTGGATGGAAAGTAAAATAGGAAACAAAATATGACTGAAGCTAGAAGGTGAGAAAGTCGGCAAAATACAGAAACGAAGAAAAGACGGAGAATGTTTTGAAAGGAGATGGAAATAACAGAGGAGAGGAAAGAGAAAGAGAGGAGGGAATGCAGGAAAGGAAAGAACAAAAATGAAGATAGGAGAGGGGCTGTGGCCTCATTGTTCCTCTTTCTAACAAGCTGCTCTCAATCTGTCGGCCAGATCCCCCTCCTTGAGCAGACAGCCAAACACACACACACACACTCACCCCTTTTCCTTTACACAAAACCCACCATACACACACATACACGTGCTCAGCCTCACAAAGATACACACACACTCACACACTCACACACACACACACACTTCGTCAGTCTTGCTCACACATGCACACTCCCAGTTTTTCGCACAAAAACCATGATTAACCACACACAGAGACACACACACACACACACAGTCTCCCCTCCTCTTTCACACAACACACACACAGAGCAATTACTCTTCACAAGGGGAAAAAAAGAGCACCAAGGCCATTTTATAGGAGGATGGAAGGAGGAAGAAAGAGGCGACTATCCTTCTTCCCTCTCCTTTTTATCACCCCTCCTCTTCTTTTCAACATTTTTCATGATTTTCTTTTTTAACACGGCCACGTCTCCAGAGGACAGGTGAGAGGAGAGGGAGCATCTTCCTCAGAAATAGAGGCATGGTTGAGGCTAGAGAGAGTTGGTCTATTTTCTTATGTTCTAGAGAGAAAAGGGTTTTTTTTCTTTGTAGAGGAAACCACTGTCTCTCTGCAGGCTTAGCCACTCAGGAACGTACACACAACTCCAGTCGATTGTTATGATGATTCACACCAGACTAGACTGGGCGCATGCAGTCTCCTCAATACAGGCAAGGCATAGATCCTAACCTGGCTTTCATAACCTCTTTCCTACTTCTTACATCTCCTCCGAAACACTGCTATTAGTCCGTGCTGACTTCTGATCTGGCAAACAGCTGAGCAGGCTTTAAAGTGAGAGGTCAGGTCATCGAGCTGACCTGGTGACCCCTGGGAATGGATCTAGTCTCAGAGCCTCACCTGATAATCCTACATTCCCTCTCAGCCGTGTCCTGGCTCGAAGGCAAACAAGAGACACGCCGTCTGCCCTTGAACAAAGCTTACATAGACTGAAAATCGCTGTTACACAATTACAGGCTAGATGTTTCTGTGGCTCTTGCAGTCGCAATGTCGGGCTCTGTAATACAGAGGAAGGATTGCATGAGGTTAGACAGCGTGCGCTTTTTTCGGATATGATTAGAGAATATCTGATTACTCGTCTGTTTAGATAAAACAGTGGGGAGGTGTTTTCAGGCCCCAAACAGCCCAGCGTTTTGTTACAAGCACCCCTGTGATCTGTTCCATTCCAGAAAGCCAGCTGAGAAAGCTATAGGCTCAAGTTAGGGCTTTAAGGCCACCTATTCTACAAGCTCAATGGGGACAAGCCCAGATATGAACCCGTGGCATCAGTTTAGATGTATGAACGTGCACACACACGTTCGCACTAATCTCTCTCTCTCAGTCCTGGAAGGCCTAAGTCAATTGCAATGATTAAATGAGGACCTGATGATGAGGGGATCAGAGAGAGAGTGTGAAGGAGTCATAATGGGAATAGAACTGATTTAAAATCAGACCTCACATCTCTTTAGTGGGATAGGATAGGAAACAATCCAATAAGGCAGTTTTAAACATGCCAACTGTTGAGAAACAGCTGAACACCAACCACAGCACAGTGCTAGCAGCCATGTAACATGACAGATCGGGGTTATACAGTATGGTCTGCACGCATACTATATCCAAACAGAAAGCATGAATGCAAAGACTCGTACAAATGCACAAATGCACAAACAAAAGTATGCATGAGAAAAAAAATTGTGCAGAAAAACAGCGCACACATTAAATTCTGGCGTTAAGAGCCCATTAACAACGCGGCATTCCCTGAATGAAATCATTCCTGTTTTCATTTGAGTTACCTCTAATTACACCGCAAGCAACAAACCGCTATGACCTCACATCCTTGCTCTAACCCCCCACCCACAAAAACAAAAAAAATAAAAAATAAATGTGCACATGTACACACACAGACGAGACTACACGCCCACACATGCCCATTACAAACACTAAGTGGATGAGTGCGCGATGCAGTTTCCCACAAGTATTTACAAGCACACGTGCACTTTATTGTATTCGCACATGGCTGTAGCTCCTCTGTCAATATTACTGGGAATCCGCAAGATGTGTCCCAACACTCACCAGCCACACTGACCCACACTCCTACATAATTTGCTAATGGAACTGAAATGAGGCCATCAATGTTATGATGTGGTTGTGATGACCATAGGAATATTAGGTTCACTACAGGAGCACTCCCATGCGTCTTCCTCGAGAAGCTCCAACTTTCATATGACCTCTCATATCGTCCTTTCTGTCTTCTGCGAGCCAATTACTACTGTTGAAACGGCATTTTTCACATGCAGCATCAAATAAAAAAGACAAGATTCTTCCAAGTTCCTTTATACACAAAGCTTCCCCTACTTTGTAATGAGTGGTTGCCTCATACTTGTTTATTTTCTGCTATATTGCATTCCTCATCATTACAAATCCTGCATGATGACTGTGCTCAGCCTTCATCAAAGAATCTAGATTATACCCAAACTCCACTGGTGGCAAAAACCAATTTATATTCACCATAAAATTTTGTCTGTTCACAACAAGAGAAACATGAGTGAAAGACCACAGTCGTGCTAGCGGCTCGGAGGGAGTTTACTTGGGTGTAGTGACGCTTTGAACTAAATGCTAACATCAGCATGCTAACATGCTCACAATGACATGCCGATGCTGAGAAGGTATAACGTTTACCATTAGGGTGTTAGCGTGCTACATGCCCTAATAAGCATAGATACGACTGAGGCTTATGGAAATATTATTTACAGGTAGGCTTATCTGCATATAAACAAAAGCTACAGGGTGGTTTTGACCTAATGATGCTGCTATATGAAGTCAGGGGGTCAGAAAAATTATCTAGACTTAAGGGGAACGTGCACATATGTACGTATGTATGTAACAAATTTTATGTTAATCCATCCAACGGTTGCAAAGATATATCACTTAAAACCACAAATGTCAACACCATGGTGGTGCTAGAGAGGATCGCTATAGTTATTATGAGTCATCCTCTGGGCACCATGAATGTCTGTACAAAATTGCATCTCATGGTGCCTTAACATGGGTTCATGTTTACCGTGTTCGTGAAGAGAGACCACATAGTTGAGACCATTTAGTCATATTCACAATGTCGTGAGTTGAATTTAGAGGAAAGCCCCAAGTTCATGAGTTGTGATGTGTTTTTTTTTAGAAATGGCAGAGCCCATATTGGCCCATGCAGGACCAAAAGAAAGTGTAGACAAGTTGTTCATCTCTATAAAACTTGTCACCTTTGTCGTCTCATCTCTCATTCCTCCGTGTGGTGTTTAAACACAAAATAATAATGTAACATTTACATATGTAAAGCCCAGAGAACTAGTAATTTTTTGGCTTCTAAATGATTGTTTCCGAGGAATGCTATTCTTATGTGGTTACCACTTGAACGTCAAGCCTTTCCTGTACACGAATTCACAACCCCACTTTCATGACTTCACAACTTCACAAGTTCCATTTTAAGGCAGCATTAATCTAGCCAATAATTGTTGAGATATTTCAGTCTGGACCTAAGCAGATCAAGTGGCTCACTGCCAGTCCCAAAGCCATGTTGCTACATGGTTAAAAGAACATGTTTAAAGTTTTTTTATTTGTTTATTCAGAGCTGGATGTCTTTGTCTCCTTTAGGTGGGAAGATGCTGCGCTGTTGCCTCCCTTCATATAGCTCGGCCCATTAGTCAAGCCACTAATTACACTGCTTACCCACAGAGTCGATCATCATCAGCGTAAACACCCACCGAGCTCGCTCTCTTTCTCCCTCTCTTGTCCAGCTTCCACCAAGGACACAGAGACCACACATCAAACCAAGAATAGGATTCCTGAACTTGTATCTCTGTGTATCCACTAAAGCACACCTCTGCATCTCTGAGGGCCGTGAAACTTGTCAACACACTGTACTTGCACAAAAGCTCAGAAGTTTAGGCTTCTTATATCAACTTACTCAAGCACGACTGTCGACATTCAACGGTGTTTTCTTTCTGAGAGCAGCTCACAGCGAGAAAAAGCCAGAGGTTTGCTGCCCCATCCTCCACCCCCCCCATCTTACATCAAGTGGCTATCTGCGCTGGAGAACACTGCTGATAATCTCTCAATGATTCCTGCACTTAGAGGGGAGGGGCTGCCAGGCACCTGTTTCATTAGCACAACACATCTTTCTTTCTCAGATTTTCTCCCCGTCGCCCTCCACCTCCTCATTCCTCTCTCCTTCCTCCCGCAAGTCTCGTTATTCAAATTTCCCTGCTGTCAGCCCACATTAGCAAAGCGCCACAGTTTGCCTGTCAGCTGGCTTAATTGCTAGAGGTGCCTTCTTTTATTAGGTAACCCCCTCTGCTCGTTTGTTCCCTCCACTGAGACGCAACTCCACAACAGCTTGTGTAAACCTGAGATCCCTTCAGCCTCTTTTTCCTTCATTTTCCTTCACCATCTCTCTCTCCACATCTAATCGGTGGCAGAGCAAAACAGGGAAGTTCCTGATCGATAGCCACACTCTCGCTGCTGGACAACAGTGGTGATAAAGAGCTAAAAGCATGCTTGGACTGGGGAAGTGGAGGCTTTGCTTTATGATAGTTTGAGGACAGAGAGGAAAAGGAATCATCTCAGTCACTCAAAGCACTTCCCCAACAACAGCCGGCGTCTCCTACCTGACCATCTCTATCTTTGCCAAAGTCTTTGCTGACTAAACATAAATTTGGAAATACGACCTCCTGGAAGAGGTTTGGATGATGAGAGAAAGGAGCGACACAGATGGAGATTACGGCCATGGTCACACTAAAATCAACATTTAGATTACTGACACCTAAATAGTACTTGGCGATACAGACAAAATCGAACATCACAATATTTTTGGCAAAATACTTGAAATCGATATTGTAGGGATGACTTTTAGTGCTTTCAAAAACTTACATAAGATTTTTTATAAATAATCATCAGTAATGTTGACACAAAGAAGTGTAAGGCAAATAATACACTACACGTTACATTACAGCTAGTAATACACTTTACTGTACTGCAGCTCTTAAAACCAGGAAATAACACCATTTTACTAGCCTGGGCCCAGACCACAGACTCCGCCCACTCCACTGAGTGGACTTGATTCACTTGGTCTGGCGTTGCACTTTGAAATGGTGATTTCTCGGGTCGAAAAGGCGATAATCCAATGAGCACTTGGGGTGGGAAGCCACAGGCGGGATGAAGCTTTCTGTCAAGAAATATACGACTTTTCAAGCGACAAAGCCATGTTACAAGACTAACAACAGTACACAACAGCGCCACAGTAATATGGTGTCTTTGATATGGATTTAAAAAATGCCTCATTTATACATGGAAAAGTAGCCGGGACACGTCTGTTTGACCCGATGCTCCTTTGTGCTAGCTCCTGCCTGTATGTTGTCGGCAGCACGAAGCATGATGTATCGCTGTAGGTCGCGCTGTCTACTCACATTGATAATGTGAATTAAAAACGTTTGTCTCTTTCAACAATGAAAGATGTGTCCGAATCTCAATCACAACACAATATAACAACATCCATGTGATTATTCAGCAGCTTGTAGGGACAATTTCGTATTTCGGTGGTCTCGCTTTGCCAGACTTCTTTCCACATACACACTCCACAGTAGGCGAAACATCCCCTGATCATTCACTCAAATTAAATTTGAAAAGGCAACGACCAGTGAGGAAGGGTTAGGGGAAATCTAATCCCCTCCCCCTGAGAATCGCTCAAAGTGGAAGCAATGCCAGACCAAGAGAATCAAGTCCACCCAGTGGAGTGGGCGGAGTCTCTAGTCTGGGCCAAGGCTACCCTTATGCCTCACCATGATTGGGCTATTTTAATGGTATCGGTCATAAGAAGCAGGTAATTACTGGTTATAATATCGACTGTAAAATATCAACATCTTGCATCACTAATCGAAGCCGATATGTAGTCTTGTAAAACAATAATTACACAATATTGATATATTGCCCAGATCTACAGAAACACATTGATCTGAAAAAAAAAACTGAGTTGTTTATCACTGAAAAAGATTTTTGTGTGTGTGTGTGGAATTGCAATGATGAATACAATGACAGTCAACCATTATCGACATGGTGTAACTTCAAGTCGCCAAGTAGAGCTGCTACTTGAATCTCAGTTTAAGGCATGAGCAACAGCATCGTGACAGCAAACACTGGTCATTATTTTATTGGACTATTAACCCAATTCCATTTTATAACATGGCACTGATGCTAGGCTAGGTTGTGCTTCGGTCAAATTACTTGAAATAGGTGCGACTAACCAACCACAGAAAAAGGTTTTTAATAGCTGTGTCTATAGTTGGATCGTTAGACATGTAGCTTCCTGAATACATTCACAAAAAAAAAAAAGTCCGCTTTGGAAGTGCCTGTTTGTGCAGTTTCTTTAACAGCATGTGAACTGTGCTAGAATAAGCTTTTCAAAGGTAGTCCACTGAGACCAGCAAAAGCAACAATCCAGAGGAACTGCAGTTCATCAGCTAAGTCGAATGAAAAATCTAATGAATGTTAATGATGACCAGTGTGGGAAGCAACCCCATCAGTGGCTGAGATAATATGACAAACAGGAAGAGACTTTCAGATAGAATTCTTTTTTTCCAATGCCAATACCCAAACTTGCATCGCAGCCGATTACGACTGTTGGTCCAATACCAATGCATAAAAAAATAACAATTCCTTTAAAACATAGGTGTAGTCATAATTTAGTAAAATAAAAAGGATTTAAATAAAAACACTATAAACACTAGAGCAAAAGCAACTTAAAAACTAAAATCCAGGAAAATCCAATTCCTTACACATCACCTTTTTACTGGTGGGTGGACTTTCTGGTGTAAAATACTGCCAAACAAACATTTTGCTAGCTTCGTCAACTCTGCTTTTCTTTGCTGCTCTTAAAAATAGTAGTTGAGTGGCCTCACAGCACAATTTCCTGTGTAATATTTTAGAGCAGCAAAGAAGAAACGTACGCAACATTCGTCAGAGCTAACTAAGCTTGTTGGGTACCGTTTAGCGGCTAATACACCAAATGGTATCATCTGGTGCACAGGCTGGCGTACTCACCATTACCAATGACACCATATTTAGCGGTATCGGGGGCACAGATATTTTAACAAAAAAAAACAACAACCAGGGTTCACAATCCCTCCCCCAGCCCAGAGTGATGTTCAGGATAAAACGTTAGACGAATGTTTGTAATATCACAAGCAAACTTATCGAAACCTGTGAAAAAGGTTCGGATGTTTCTCATCACTCAATTATTTCCCACAGCTCAGATCTAGTTTTGCAACGGGAAGATTTAAAAGCCACTTTTTGTCTTTCCAAATGTACTTAGTTTATGTCTACTTCTGTGTTATTTCAATTGGTAATAATAAGTGTATGTTAACACAGTCAATAAAAGGACCAAAGGAAAAAACACAATTTCATATTCTGCTTTATGTTTTGTTTTCTTCTTCTGTATCCATTTTTGTCTGTGTCTACAGTGTAGCCTGGCATGTTTCTGTCACTGTGGCAGATCTGACAGAACATTAAGGATTTCGGACAGCCAGCCATGCCTGCCATGTCCCATACATTTCTCGGCTCCTCTTTATTCGGCAAAAATCCCCAAAACATCTGAGCACATACGAGGACCTGAAGCATTCTCAAGAACGTTTCCATGTCATGTGGAGCCCACAGCGACACTAAAAGTGTTCACATAATTACATTTTAATCTCTGGTGAGGAGAAGTTCAATTTAGGTATACTGAATGTGCAAGACGTGTGATGAAAAGATTGAAATTTTAATCTGTCTGTTGCACTTTGCACTACCGAAAGTTACGTCTTATAAATACATATTCTAAACCAATATATTCTAAATGTTCTAAACCAGTCAGAAAAAATGACCACATTTGTTTTTAACGTGAACAATCATAAAAGATGATCTGTTGTAAGAAGCTATAAACATGCAGGGCAAATTACATGCCGGACGCCACAAACTCTCTCGTGCAGCTTTTGAAAATGCAGCTAGTTCTTGGGTTATTTGATAGAGAATAACTATAGATTTGCTCATTAGGGTTACATGTTTGTGTAATATTTGGGTCACATCCTCCGCAGCAGACCAGTAGCCAGTGATGACAGGTTACTGCCAGCCTCATATTTCAGGGATTAAACTGTTTGCCGGCTTGAGAGGCCCTTAACTCCGAGGTGCAAACAAGAGCCACCAATGGCAGGAGACTTTCCAAGGACCGATGTGTCGCGTGGTGCTCCTGAGATCTGCGGAGGGTGGAATAAAACGGGGCTGCTGGCCCAAACATTCCACCCAGACCCGCCGCACTCTGCTCCTCTCACCCTGGGACGTCTGCCCATACATTAAGATGTGGTTTGGAGCTCTCACAGGAACACAGCGAGGAGAGGCTGGATGAGAGGGATTGGGTTTACAGTGCAAACCACAGACCCACGGTCTGCCTCCTGCCCTGCCTTCCTGCAGTCAGCTATACTACATACACAGCTGCTGCTGTGTGTCTGATGTTTGTGCATGTGCCATACGTTTAGGCAGAGGGTGCTCAAAAGATCCCTTTATCACTCAGAGTAAGTACAGGCTGAAATAAAAAGTTACAAGGCACCATGGTGGTGCGATTTAAGCATTATGCAAACAGAAAAATGCTAAGAAAAATGTAAATAACACAGCTCCTTTGGGGATTTTAAATTTATGAACAAATTTGAAAGAAGCATCTATTAAAGTGTCACGGACAAACACACATTAATGTGAAGTTAGACGTCACAGTGTGCTTAATCTGGTTTCAATGCACAGGACTTGAATGTCAAACCTGTCAGGGGTGGGGTGCAGGGTGGCATGGCTGAGGGATGCAGATGAGGGTTAGGCAAATGAGCAGGTCTTAATTGATACTTCACACAGCTGGAGGACCAGTGTTTATGTATTTCAGTCGACTCAAAAGCTCTCCACCTAACTCGAATAAACCAAATTAAAGCCGTGCAGCAAGAACATCTCTCCAAACATGCAGAGATGGGTCTCGAAACACAGACCGCATGCCAAATTCTTTTTTATTTTTAACAGCCACACAACCGGCTGTTACAGCTTCTCGAAATGGGAGCAACTTTTACTTTTTTAACCTATCAAATCAGCAAGTCATTGGCATGAATCCCCCTTGGATTTGAGTGAGAACAAAATAAAGCAAAAGCAGATTTATTGCTTTTCTTTTTAAGGGGGCTGAGTGGCACTTGAGAGGGGAAGACCACGGAGTGAAGTTTGGGTTGAGTTTGTTTGTCCCCACCTTCCCTTGCGGGAATGGACAAACAAACACACACTTCATCATCTGGGTCAACTCCACAATAGTGTGGAAACAGAAGGAGGCTCCATGTTTGTGGTGGTGGCCACCAAGGACATGAGATTCACACACAAAGACACTCAGCAAAGTTGGACGTTGTTTAAAGTGGGCTTTGCCTCGCTAAAACCCCCACTGACAGCAATCTGCCTGACCTTCATCAAGCAAAGACAACACAGGGCGTTAATATAAAGTCTAATGACATGATATGTTGTGTGTGGCAGCATATAGAGGATCTTATTTTCTCCACAAAGGAGTCCCCGGAAATACATATTATAAGGGCGACAAAAGACAAACAATTTCAGCTTGTACTTTCTCATTAAGGCTCAAAATTTTTTTTAAATCAACCTGTCGTTTATCACCGACACGTCCTTTTCAATGGAGGTTCCAGATATTAGACAATAACCTTGTTAATAACGCGTGGAGACGGTTACATAGTAGCGTAGCCTACTTACCGGTGGTCGGTTTTGAGGAAACATTGTAGCCGCCGACTTGTGTGTCTCCGTGTGCTCTGTTTTTTGGTCCTTCTTACTACCTTTTCGGGCGGAAAGGTTCGTCGAGAAATACGAGCAGCCGACGTACTATTGTTGCTCTCAGAGAGGCATTTGGCCTGGTTACAAAGGTAATGGTACAGCCAGTCTCGGCTCGCTTATTCCTTGCTTCAAGACTCCTTTGTTCTGGGTTATATCTCCAACCCCAAACCGCACCGCGCTCGACGGGAGAGGAGAGGAGAGGAACCCGGTCCACGGGAAGCTTTCTTCCAAGTCCTCAACTTCGCGCTTCCAGCAAGCACGATATCGCAATTATTGTTGTCCCTCTCCGGTATCTTGTCGCCGTCTGGAGCGTAAAGGCCAGAGGGGGGAAATGTGGTTTTGTTTGTGGCTTCGGAGACGGACACACCACCGGCACATTCAATGCAGCCGCAGCCTCTTTTGTCTCGCTCGTTGGCCTGCACTCTTTTCACACACAACACTCCCAGTCCCTCACTTCTCTCACTCCCCCCTTCTCTGATCCTGAATGGGACATAACATATGAGTAGCTTTCTTTAAGGAGGGGGAGACCTAAAGACGCCCCCCCACACACACCCCTCCTCCCCTCACTGCCCCCCCCCCCCTTCCACCTCCCTCCGCGGTTTGTTTTAAGCAGAATTAGTAAGCTAATGATGGTTTGCTAATGTTCCTCTCCACAGAAAGATTTCACTCAATCCAATCTGCCTTTTAAAGTTATAAATACTGGGCAAATCTGAGCAACGAGCATATCACACAATGCTCTTCTTCAAATAGCCTGATGATATTTGCAAAGAAACCTTTGCTGTTTTTCTTTCCCTCCTCTTGTTATTGTTGCATTGTAATTAGCTTTATCCTCGTGTAACTATGTAATTGAAAATCTATTCAAACAATTAGGACATTTTAATTTTATGAAAAATGAAAAAAAAAAAAAAATTCGTCAGAAAGAAGGGGTTCAGAGGAAGTGTTCAGTGATTGAATGAAATCTCCACGTGGGGCTCGGCCTCGGCACAGTAAACACTGCTAAAATGAGCCAATGAGTGTCGAGAGCGCCCACGTGGGGCGTGCTGACCGTTTGCTGATTGGAGGGCACAGGTAGCACAATGCTCCGCACGTCAATCAAGCAGGCTACAACTGCTATGTGAGGTTAACCCCTTCCTGGGTACAGGGAGTGATTGAGGAGCTGTGTGGTGGCTGTATCAAGATTCAGCGGTTTTCCTTTTTCTCCCCACAAACCGTCAATGCATAGAAAAGTCTCACATTGCCCCAATTTCGTCCTTGTTGATGTGGAAACAAATAGACGTGGCTCTAACTGCAGCATCATCCTGTTCATTTCTAGATGTCAAAAATTAATCATGACCGCAGGGAACTGACCAGACATTAAAAGACTGAAAGGATCCAAATAAGAGCCCGAGAAGGCACCGCAACCCACAGAAACACAAAAGTGATAATGCCTCAATGCTTGCATGGCCATATATTGAATGAGCGCATTGTTGTTACCTGGGAAAAAAAAGGGGGGGAATTATTCTGGAGACGAAGGGAGAAATGGTGGAAAAATTGGTATTCTGGTGGCACGACCCCTTTGGCGGGGCTCATAATTAGAGAGAGAGATATTGAAAAAGCAATTTCTGACAGTGGAAATCACAACCTGCCAGAGGTGGAGTTGGAAAATATAGATGGGTGTGTGCGCTGGCGTGTTTGTGTGGGAGCATATATGTGTGTGTGTGTAAGTGTGAGACTGTGTGTGTGTGTGTGTGTGTGTGTGAGAAAGAGACAGAGAGAGGAGAGGCAGAGGGGGAGGGAGGGAAGGAGGAGGAAGAGAATAAAGGATGAAGGACAGCAGGGGGGATGCTGAGAAAGACGAGCCAGTAGGAGGGTTAGAGATTGAACGAGAGGGAGAGTGCACACGGGTGATGAAAAAAGTGTGTGTGTGTGTGTGTGTGTGTTTGTGTGTGTGTGCCTTGCATGTGTGTGTGTGTGTGTTGAGCAGACAAGTGAGGGAATGAAAAAGAGAGAAGGGTGAGGGGAGCAAGTGGGGCGAGTGGAGAGGGAAGGAGAGAAAGAGGGGAAGAGCGAAAGAAAGATTTTATTGCCATTTTTTCCCATGAATTTTAATGCACAGCACTGGTCTCCCTCCCGGATTCTGGGATCACATTTATTAGAAAAAAAAAAAGTCATGAGGAATGCAGTGCTTTGCAGTCTGCTGCTGCACAGGGAGATGTTTCATGTTGGTGTGTGTGTGTGTGTGTGTGTGTGTGTGTGTGCATGGGGGGTGGGAGGGGTGCTTACTGGGCTGAGTGGTGGGGGTGCACAGGATGTATGAGGCTGCGCTGCGTTGTGCTTGGGGGAGGCATAATAATATAGATGATAGAAAATGATAAGTGAAGGACACATATTATTGCTATTGGCAGGTCAGATGAAGGAGTGTGCTTAGGTGCGTGTGTGTGTATCTGTGTGTGTGTGTGTGTGTGTGTGTGTGTTGGCTGAGCTCCAGTGATTAAATACACCAAGTCCACAGTGCCCTTCTCACAGGCTCAGAGCAACGGGACATCAAAGTGGCCCCCACAATGGGAGCGGGACACAATGGTCGTAATGCCACGGGAGCCCTTGGTTTTAGCTCCGTCGCGTGAAACTGCAAAGAGACGAGTCTGCCGAACACATGCAGAGTGCGACCAAACACATGCTCACCTGTGCACACCTGTCTCTGAGGGCAAAACAGTGGAAAAGTGCCTGAGGGAGCAGCAGCAGCAGCAGCAGTTTCTCTTTGCAACCACAACTTAAGGCGAGGAAGAAGAAACAGCAGCACCAAACCAACAATTATTCATCCAGCAGGCAAATTACACCGTGCACCAGAACATCAAGAGGGAGTGGTTTTACAGTGAAGTAAAGTTTGCTTCCCACGAAACTTCACAGACGACTTAATTGTTTTGTGGTTGCCAGTGGAAATATTAGCGCCCAACTAAGATATGACATTAGCACCAAATGATGCCGCAAGAAGATGAACTGTCATGTCTTTTTCTTTTTTTTTTGCTCACTGGAGGGCAGATGAGAGTCTGGATCAATAAGCTTCACTTGTCAAGTGCCTGTGGGATTAAACAGTAAAACCACATAAAAAAGCAGAAAAATATGAGGTGCACAAACTCTGTAAAGCTCAGATTCAGGAGAAAACTCTGCTTAAGCAACAGCAGAACAGTATGGCTGATGCACTATCCATTTATCTGCCCTGTGTTTAATATCAAGTATTTTAACTAGATTTCCTTGTAAAAGTGATTTCTGAAAAAATATTAATTCATGTAAAACATCAGCAAATTCAGAATCGAAGATCTTTTTTCCAGACCGACAATTTAGCAACCATCAAACTGGTGGGAGAGCAGCGTAGAAACAGCGTGGAAACCAATTCTTCCAATAGCAGGAAAGCCTCCACAGACCAGAATGCGCCGAAGCTTCGAGACATGCTGCATTTTCAGGGCTTTAAGCACATTTTGGGACGACATGAAACAGCCCACATTGCGCTATTTGCATTTCACTGTCTGTCATTCTCACCATGCACAGAAGTCAGACTTCTTTTTAAAAAGAAAATCACTATCCGATCCGAAAGCATACAAATGAACTTGCTCAAAAACTACATTTTCATTCAAAATAAGCCCTGGAATACAAACCAATAGAAAAATAAAGGTGAGTTAAAGTTTTGTTTTGTTTTTTTTTTCGATCAACTTTGTTCGGCTCAGAAGCAAAAAAAAAACAAAACAAAAAGCATCATATGGGAGAAAAAGACGATACTGAAAGAAGGTGCTTTAGTTTGGGTCATAAACTTTTGCTTTTTGTCATGTTCCCATTTGCTCCCCTTCCTTCCCGACATCGCCACTCTCCCCAATTTCCCCAGTGTGCTAGGGATGGGGTCGAGAATGGCTCCTGCCCAGCGTGGGCTTGAGTGACAGGAGGACAAGGCCACAGTGTTGTCACGGTGGTGCCCTCCCCTCCCCCCACCCCCACCTCACTTGGCCCCCACCCCTTCCCTGTCCCTCATCAGACAAGCTGGATGTCAGCGCAGAGACGGCACGGTGATTTATTGGTCTCTACTCCTCTGGGGTTACCCCCACTCCCTCCCCCACCCCCACCTCCCATCCCACCTCACCCCATCCCTTACCTCTAAC
>JAQLOL010000020.1:19441974-19474244 GCA_029783665.1 Naso thynnoides
CTTACAAACAGATATACAAAGGGATGGATGCAGAATGCATTCGAAGTTTAACATGTCACACTCATACAACTTCTCACATAGCATCAGGATTTTGCAGCAGGCAGCCTGCAGAGTCAGGGCCGCAGGTGACCCAGGCTATCAAAACACTGCTGACTGCACAATCAAGGTTGAAGGCCCCAGAGCTGGACAGAATCACACAGGTTTGGGGTCTGCTGGCTGCAGCCTTTGTTCGTTACCTCCTATCACACAGGGCCTGGATTATGGTGATAGTTGTAATGGTTGCCGTGCTCGGAGTCTGCGATCTGCAAGCTGGGTTTCCTCTCGGGCTCTTCGCCATCAGCTGCGTCTGGCCTGGTGCAACGTGGAGGACGCTTCTTAAAGAAGTCTGACACAAAGTGCACCTGTAGAGGAAGGGAGAGGAGGACAGCTTTGGTCACTTAGGGGATAATTTTCCCCACAGAGATTGGAGTTTAAGTATGTATGGGATACAGAGGAGGTAAGGGCTGGGCTGGAAACTGTGATTACACATGTCTGGACAGGTCTGTGCACAGCTGTTAAGTGACACTCACACTTACACACATCTGAGAGGAACACACAGAGAGCAGGCACAACCCTGTCGGCCATAAAACACTAAGCCCAGGAGGGGTCTCTAATTGCGCACAGCACTGTGAAGGCCAAAGGCGCAGGCTCACTTCCCAATTAATCATGCAAGGATACACACACTCACACAGACACACACTCTACCTCTCCACAATTTCCACAAGGCCGTGCTGACAGTGGCTCACTCAAAACAGGGAAGTGGCCAAACAATAAAGACGCCCAGCTGGACGGAGTGAGGAGAATAGACTTATTGCCTGAGAACATGCCAGTGAGAGTGTGTGGGTTTGTGTCAAGTCACACTTCGCTGCCGTCACACCACCTTCATTTTTATTGCAGGACTGAAAGAAAGCTGAAATATGGATTCTTTAGCGGATGTTCCGCCTTTGAAGGGAGTATCACTTAACAGAAAGGTTTCCATTAAATAATAATTCTTATGATCTGGATTGTCCCACCCATGTTTGTGTTTCCTTAAGCCAGAAACCACAGGAATAAGACTCAAGGTTAAGATGTCATCAGTTTGAAGGCTGGAGCTACTTTCCCGAAAAAAAAAAAGTCAAAAAATGTGGGAAAAAAGGGCACGATTTCTTGAGATAAAAGTTACTTATTTTTAGCAAATGTTGGACTCTGTTTACTGTACAAACAGCAACATCAGAAGTCTTGTATCCAGGAAATACCATGAACGCGAAATTTGTAGTGTTTTGTTTGAATGAAGTTGTCTTGGAGACTCACGTTTAGCACAGCAATAAGCGCTCCCTGCAGCAGCCCCACCAGCACGTCGCTCCAATGGTGCTTGTAATCAGAGACTCGGGTGTAACCGACGTACACCGCAAAGGCCACCAGGAAGAACTGGATGGTGGGCCGGAGGAGTCTGGCCCACTTAGCCACCAGCCTGGCCTGCACGTACAGCTGAAGGGGGTTGATGAGGGGTTAGGGGAGAAAGGACACAAGTGGGAGAGAGAGAGATCAAGAGGAGAGACAATGAGTTTATCCAGGGTTTCCTTTTAGCTTGCTGTTACACTGTCACAAGTAGTTTTGTCTCCCTTATCACACCATAAAAGCTTAGGAGAATGTTCCTGGCATCCTGACTAACATCTACAGTATTTGCATTGATGTAATTTCCTTTAAATGTAATGCAACATGCTAATAAAGCAGTGAGGTAACATAGCAGTTCATTTCCTGCTTTGCAAATGTCATCTAGAATTGCCCAAAGGTGTAAAATGTTAGAATTAGCCACCTGTTAAACAGGAGGCAGCATATCACCAGAGTGAATAACTGCTGTTGGCTATATTCTTTGTTGTGACTACCTATGGCTGTAGATACTAGCTGCCATTAGCTGGTTAGATAAGTTACCTCTGGGAGCCGTGCAACTAGGGGCCCTATTGGCTGACTCAAAATGGCCCAGACTGCGAGCTCACAGCACTCGGGAAATGTCTATGTTTACACCACTGGCATTGGAAACCAGCTCAGCAGCATCCCAGAACACTTTGAGACCGATAGAGGCCAGTTGTACAACAGGGAATAATTTATAGTATGAGAGTGATTTTTAGGCCCTCTGATCAAAGACTGACACGGCATGCAGGGACAGGAGAGGCGTGAAGCAGGAGAGGAGCAAGAGGACGGTCAGCATGTAGAGCCTGAATATTTTCACAACTAATCTGGTGAATGAAGGGATTGTTTTGACAAACCAGCGTTGGGGATTGATGAACTGGTGGAAAGACAAACCAAGACAACACTGGTAAGTTTCTGTTTCACTTTAGTTTAGACATTAGTATTATGTTCAGTTAAACAAGTAAAGTAGGAGTAAGAATATTTACCTTCTTGATAATTAATTTTGTTTATTATTTATTAGACTAAAATGTGTATTTATCGCACTACCAAAGCTAAGAGAACTTAGCTAAGAGAGCTGAGAGGGGCCTCAGTTACAGTATTAGAAAACTGCCTCTTGAGGTACAAAGTGGTACTACAAGACAGGACAGGCTGGTGCTGTTTTTACTTCATATTTTGTTGATAACGTTGGTAAATTTTTAAATGTTTTAAACTAAAATTCTTATAGGCAGATTACACATGAATATATAGCAATGCTCAATATATAACCATTCCTGCTATCAGGTTTCAAGGTAGATATTATCTCACTCTAAACACCAAAACAAAATGTAAATGTATTTGGAACATAACTTTCTGTCCGGCTGGTGTTCCCTCAAATTGGATTTAACTGTAAAATGGTGTTGAGTATAAATCAAATTTATGTCCACTATGGACTGAAGCAAATGTTTTTACTGGAAAACAGCAGACGCCAAACATTATGAACCTGGCAGTTAAGACTTCTCTGGGCTTCTGCTGGGCTGCTGTTGAAGGTGCAAAAACTGGCATCACACCACAGCCCCCCTGCCACAGAGTCACTCTGCACTGAACACTGCAGGCTGGATATCACAGCTCAGCTCTGTTTGTTTGCAATATTTTCCTGGCAAAACAGAGCGGAGACACTTACAGGACACGGATACAAGCTTGAGATATTCTGTCTTTTCTTTCAAACCTTCTTTTAGCAGAACAATGGTGCTTTACTTGGCTTTGTAAAGCCTGCTGTCTAGCACTGGTGACTGTCTTTAAACACTAAGAGAGGAGGCCAAGAGTAATGAGCTGGACAGGCCAGGAAGACAGAACACAGCACTGGAAAAGAGGCAGCAGAGGCCTCCAGATCGCTTCTCTCAGTATACACAGTCTTCCTCGGAATTATTCCCTTGTCTTTTTATGTCCACTGGCACAAACTGCCTCTATGAGCCTTATCCCTTCTCAACAATTAGCCCTTGAGCACATATCCACACATATAAGCCTGCTCTCAGATGAGCCCATCTGCAGACTGATGTCTCAGTTCACACTGAGATATTTGCAAGGAGATCACATGAAGATATTCTCATGTTTGCTGTGAATAGAGATGCATATTCAAACTGTGTTTTAAGAGTCTTAGTGATCATGTGCTCATGTGCTGTACTTACTGCCAGGAAGACCATGCAGTACATTCCAAAAGAGGAGTGACCAGAGTAGAAGGACAACCTGGAGAAGAAATGGAGTCAAATAATGCTTAACATGTGATACATAAATTGTAGAATTTTGCTGCATCATTATCAAATGTGTCAGATTTTGGATGACACAAATGGTGCTGAGATTTGCTCCTCCTACCTGGACTCTGTGACGTCCTGCAACTTGCCCGTGCAGTTGATCCCCTGCATGTATCCCGTGCAGACCTTGGGGGCACAGACAGCCATGAAGTTTGGCCTCGGGCGGCCGATGGTGTACTTGGCGAGGTCAGTCAGCGACTGGCTAACAGCTGCTCCGAACAGGAAGGTGCCCACTACCTTGTAGAGTGCAGCTACGTACTGGTTGAAGTCAGAATTAGAGTAAATCCTCTTGCTGTAGACCAGATAAGCCTCTCCAGAGGAGATCTGGGGTAGGAAAAAAAGAGCTTTTGTTGGAGGCTTTAAGGCGATTTTGTTTGATTTTTCGCTTCATTAGAATGAAATTACCTTTTCCTCCTTACACATTAGCACTTTTGCCCAATTCCTAACAGCCATTTAGTAATGGAGCAAAAAGCACAGGATGTTATTAAATGACCGAGGTCCTGTACACTTTCCATGCTTTACTGAGGTGACACGTAATAAAGCTCCCCATGAGAACAGAAGGGGGATTGATGCTCTGTAAAACTTACAATGATGACAGTGCAGGAGATAGTGACAGCTGCCAGCATGCCATGGGTGATGGTGTCTGGCTTTAAGGGATACATGATGCTCTCGTCGTTACAGTAAACTCCTCTTTCGTATGGCTTGAACACGATGGTCATAATGATGAAGGGCAGCGCCGCTGTGACGGAAACACACCAGACAAACAACAGTGTGATGAGACAGGGTTAGACTAGACTACTTACTATGTTCAGAGAAATTGTGTTTCTGGTGATATGAGATGAATGCACTGGCATATAGTAAATGAATACAGGAGTTTATATTAAAAAAGGACATACAGACTGGAGCATGACTGATATATGAGTTTGCTGATATTATCTGCCCATACTGGCCTTTGGCAGATATATCTGTGTTAACATTAATGTTCTCTGGCAAAGGCTGATATTAAAGTAGAAGTTTGTTTTTTTTGCACATTAAGCCTTATAAAGACAATAGCCAAATGTTTAGTGGTGTCCTTTCATGTACCGACAATAAAACATGAAGTTGAACAACAGCTTTTAACCCGGAAATGGCTCGTTTCAACTGCTTCAGGAAACAAACAAACACCTGTTTCCGCTTTATTAGCCATTGTTTAACTACTTGTTTTAGTGCTGGCACATGAGAGGACACCACTTAACATTCGGCAATTTTCTCATATTTTAAAACAACCTATTTTCATCTGATTGTCGAAGCCCCTTCACCTCCGCTGTTTTCAGCTAACAACGACATCAAGAGAAGCCCTAGCTCTTGTGATTGTTCATCAAAATTAATGTAGAACATCGAATATGATTGTAAATATCCTTTTCATAAGTCCTAATGTGCAAAAAAACCCCACCTCTCCTTTAAAAATGTTTTTTAAGGCTGAAAAAATTGCTTGGACTGCTGATTTAAAATAATGTAATTATGTAGTTTGTTCAGCAGAGGGCGGTCTGTTATTTGATAACTAATAAGTTAAGAATTTACTGTTCAGTGCACTGATGTTTGGAATAAAGACTGTTTAAATGTAAGATATCCTGCCTCCTTAATCTGTCTTTTCCACAAGTATTTGATAAGCACATTCAGCTATACAAATAACATTGGCCAATATTTTATAGGAATATTTATAATATTTTTATTTTTTCTTGGTCCCTGATATTTGTATCGGCATCAGCCCCAAAAATCCTACATCGTTTGGGCCCAAGCAAATTCAAGTTAAAGTCACAAATATATGAGGAAAAATGTTTAAAATAACATATTTGTCTCGCTTCCTGCAGGTTTGCAGACGTTACATCATTTCCAAAGCTGGGAAGTGAAAATGTTTCTCTACGGATAGCTAAATTGTTTTCTCTCTCCCTCCGGACCTCAAGGTCTAAAATAACAATGATGAACACAACCCACAAGGAGAGAAAAAAAACATTCACTTCTTAAATGTCAGGGTAGAAATGCACAGCCAGGAATTACAAAAATAAACAGCGCAAAATGGTATTTATACACTCAGGCATGTGTGCATATGTAAAAAAAAAATCACACATCACACTCATACCCAACAGACACAAGTGTGTATAAACATAATGGTAAACAAATGGCTGTGGACACAACACACACAACTGCAGCTTTTTTGAATGATGTGGCTGCGTTCAAAAACAAGACCAAATATAGCTGCTCAAGGCTCCTGAGTGCAGGAACGATGTCCTTGAGATGTTTGGAAAACCTTCATCCCCAAATGATTCCTCTCTGTTTTCCCTTTTACACACGTGCACACTCACTTCAGTGCAGTTTGTAAATGCACAAGTGTGTTTATGAGGAGTAAAAGTTTGAACACAGGCTAATGAATGCTTTTTGCAGACACTCTTTCACTCTCTCCCTTTTAAGTCAAATCAAATTGGCAGAAACTGAAGGCTTGTTTAAGGCAGATTTTGGCAAACTGACCGTCCTGCTCATACTGAGGACGTAGATGAGCAGCAGAGAGGTGAACAATGCTCCAGCAGTGACAGTTTTCACCATTAGAATCCATTGTAATTGACCATATACTCTAATTTGTCTCTACCATTTTATAACCATGCATGTTCTCAGACTGTAAAGATTTTTGGAAGAAGTAATACATCAGTAAACAGACTTTCCGTGTCAGCCAGAAGAGTTGAAATTTACTCCTTTTCTCCATTTTATGACTGTTAATTAAAAGCTTTTATTTTTGAGACTCACGCAGAAAGAGAGTGGTTTTAAACAGTTTTGTTTAAGTATCTAAAAGGCATACTTGAAGAAAAGTAAAGATACCTGACTGGAAAATGACTTTGGTAAAAGTGAAAGTCGCCTTTTTGAACATACTTGAGTAAAGGTCCTAAAGTAGCTGATATTTACTGTGCTTAAGCATCAGAAGTACAGTGAGTATAAAAGTACTTAAGTATTGAAAGTAAAATTACAAGTACAAAGCACATATAAAAAGCAGTCAAGTTGACTTTTTAAAAATTGTCGATTTTTCATTTATGTAGCCTCTGATCTAATGTAGGGACAGAAATCCTCAGTTGTAAAACAAAAAGCAAATAAATTGACTTAAAAAAGAAGTGCTTTGAGGAAGTTTTTTAAACTTTCTGAACTCTGACAGGCCTGATGTGAACACAAGAGGTAACTTTTAGCTCAAGCTGAATCTGTCACTGGGCGAAGGCTACTACATCATAACCACAGCTACAGCCAACTACAGCAGCACCCAAGTCATTATTTGTTCCACAGCTTTAGAGCACCTGTTTGCATTCGTGCCTAACATGATTAACCAATGATCCAACTTCTTGCAGTCTGTGATCCAACTTTATTGGCTACTGAAACAAAACAAAAAAAGTCCCGGGCTAGTAGACTTCCAAAGTTCCTCTGATTTTATTAAGTAACCAGTAACTAAGATGCTTATGGGAAATGTAATGGAGTGAAAATATCTGTTTTCGTTGGGAAATGTAGCAAAGTAAAAGTGAAAGTCTACAAAAATAGAAATTCTAAAGGAAAGTACTGACATCCAAAAAAACCCCCAAAACTACTAAAGTACAGTAACAAAGTATTTCTACTTTACTACTGTATAACACTGGTTTTTAAACATAATAATCTCTGGTGGTTTGTAATGAGCATTTGTGATTATTTTTGACTAGGGTCGGGTGATATGGGCTAAAAATTATAATGCAGTATTTTTAGGTTAAATCTTAATACACAATATTTATCTTAAATCACCTACAAAGCACTTCATTAATGCTGTAACTGGGACACAGAATCTAACATAGCAAACTTTTTTTGACCAAAACTCCTTCTGGGAGTTTGTAGGGATGACTCTTGGTACTTTCAAAAAATACTAACACGATTTCATTTTTGATCAGTTATCATTAGTAACCAAGATATAATGATTATGTGGGTAAAGTCAAGTATTAAAACAAGCAGAACTGTCTAATAAGTTGAGAAAATGACATCACTTTACTGTGAAACAGCCTTTACAATCAGGAAAAAAACACCATTTATTCCATATCTTGATATAACAATATATTTAAGGTGAAATACAATCTCATGTCCTGATAACGACATAATATCTTTATGTTGCCCAGTCCTATTTCTCACATTTCATATTTGACATAAACAATTAACTGAGGGATGAAAACGAGTTGCAGACCTACTAAGGAATGTAGCCTCCACCCTAATGTCCACTACCGCTATAGGCAGACAGACAGTCTTGGGGCCACTATGGAAATGCCACACAGCCACAAAATGAATGCAAGAAAAACAGACGGTTAAAAACATACACTTGAAACGCCCTCTCACCATTAGTATTACATTCCCTAGTAAATGAGGAGCGCACACCTCTCATTCTTTCAAAAACGAATTCCAGGAGGACGACCAGCAGGACTGAGTCCACATGCTGAAGGCTGAGACGAAAGGAAAATATACAACTGGACGGTGGATCAGGACTCAGCTGCAGTAACACCTCTGATGATGGATATGAAACAACAGCCTACTGTAGATGTACAGATTCAGAGCGAAAACCCACAAAACTTATGACATGTTTTTCCTCTCTTTTAGAGCAGTTGAAAAGACGTGCAGAAGGAAGTAAAACATGTTCGTGCTTTGATGTGACACTTAAATCCTTAACTCATAGTCAAAAAATGTTAGGACTTGGAATGCTGCAGCCCTCAATGTCTGTAATTACCCACTAATTTATTAATAAAGCTGGAAAATATTTCTAATAAGTGCTGCAATTCATGATAAGCAAAAATACACAATGTACAATAACATGCAGTTCGAGCCTTGCTCTTGTCTGACACTGCAGTTTTTGCATGTATCTGAGGTGACATGAGATGAGTGTGGCCATTGTTTAGTGACATGCCAAGTGCACACATGTTGCACACAGAAACACAAAGAGTCTTATTGGTTCAAAAACGAAGGGCAGCAGCAAAATAGAAGCTTTGTGTTAAGAGGAGAATAAACAATAGGGCTCTATAGGATAAACACACCATTGCACACTGAACTCATAGTAACCTGAACTAGACTAGCTAGATTTAGACAAGACCAACATGAAAAGAGAGCACACAGTTAGATATGCCAATTGACTTCAACTCAGTATTTACACACAAAAGCTCAAATCTTGTTGTGACATTTAAAAAACTGCAGAAAACTCGACTCCCAACTTTAATACCGCTAAAGTATAAACAACACTGTCTTATCTTATCACTGTTCACTCCACAGAACTGAAAGTTTGTTGGCAGCTTATAATGCTTTTCCACTATGAAAATGACAAAATTAAACAAATGGGTGAAATGGAAAATGACCTGGAAATACTTTGTTCAGACTCAAAGAGAGGTCATTTACAAGAGATACACTTTGCTTTCCTCTGCTTTGTACAGTACATCAATTGGTTTAATCGATACAAAAAATGCCAAAAAAAAGTAGAAAAATTAAATGTCTTTGTATTCTTATATCAAAGTCTAGCATTTTTATCCATGTCAAACAAAATCTGCTGAATGATTACATAGAGAGGAAAACAAACCACTTTTAAACCAATCATGACATCTACCTGTCAACTGTAACTCATTTTTCAGACGGCTCAAGGCAAAAATTCATCAAAGGGAGCAGGACAGATGGATTCAAATAGCGAAAAATAGAGACAACTTCAGAGAGATAGAGATTGAGAGAGAGATTTAGAGAGACATACAGATTCAGAGTAACATAGTAAAGTTAGCGTTTACGTTACTGGTAGTCTACAGCAGGTAGGTAGGGAATTAGCTAGCTAGTTAGCTTCGCTAGCGAAAGGATACATCCTGTTATGAAGACATTTCACTCAGAAATATGATACCAGTCTGCAGTTAGATAAAATGGAAATACTGTTTCAGGGTTAGTTAGGCTAGTAGGTGAAGTTTGTTAACTTTAGACAAAGCCAGGCTACCTGTTTCCCCCATTCACAGTCTTTATGGTAAGCTAAGCTAACTGGCTGCTAGCTGTAGCTTTATATCTAAACACAAGTGGTATCAGTCTAACTCTCTGCCATAAAATGTACTACAAACTATTAAAGTGACACATTTGATAATTTTCGACCACAAAATTTAGTCCCATCAGGCCAATGCATCTACTCCACCTTCCCCCTATTGTGTAAACTCTCGTCTCTTTGTGGGTAGCAGCATGTGGATGACACCTGTGCCTGCATGGCAACTTCCCACTGGCCACCAGATGCCTCCTGGATCCCAGTTACACATCTACCAGCCATGTCAGGAGGACGTGGTAAACCGACTGTGTTAAGCCTCATTCCACATTATTTTCCTCCGAGTGCGACCAAAACCCTGTTTGTCACAACAGCACAATATAAGGGCTCTTGTATTTAACTAACATCCTGTCTCAGGCACCTCAGGGGAGCCTCCTGATATGGATTAACTGATGTGGTTTTTGGTTGGCAGCTTCTGCATCTGTATCCTGCATCCTGCTTCCAGCTGGCAAGAAACACAGCAGAATGTTGACAAAAAAAAAAAAAGTCCCTCTAGTTTACTTTTCAATCTCACCTAAACCATGCTGACAAATGGCGGGACTTTAATAAGCACTACACTACTTTAATAGCACTACAGGACAGAGTGGCATTACAGGAGTTATTATGACTACTCAAAGGTTCTTATGTCATCTTTAATGGACTAAATTTACTGTCTGTAATTTCTTGGTTTATAAGATGTTTTTCGTCGAAAAAACAAAACAAAAACAAAGATAGAATGATTTCTGTGAACTCCCTTCACAGTGCCATTAATAGCCATCCTGATGAAAAATATCTTCAAAATATTATTTTAAACATTTTTAGACTCATATGCATATAAAATACCTTCAAACATTATTAAAAAAAAACATCATACCGTTAGAGTGTTTGCATACACACGTAAGAACAAACATCGTCCTTCTTTATGGTTGGTAGGCTGACTCTATGGCCCGCTGCCATTACAGCGACATTAAACTCTGTTTCCACTTGATGTATAGCCTAATTTCAGCCAATACCAACTTGTTATGCCGTGTGGAATTTTTTCATTTAGCACAACTTAAAAAAAACAAACTGAGACTACAAACAAAAGCAAAAGAAAACTTGTTTGATTGAATAAGTTTTTAGAAAGTTTGCAGAAAACTAGCCTGGACAAAGTCAGGGTGAATGTTTCTTTCCTTGATACAAGACGCTGAATGTCACTTTCAAATGACAGAAGGACATAATTATTTCTGCACTGGACTAACATGGCATAACAACTTCAAACTGTTTTACGAAGCTTTAAACACTTGCCCACGCAGGGCCATTAATCACAGGAACATTAGAAAAAATTAGATGAGAAGCTTCAAAGAGAAGGTCAGCAGCGAAGGAAATTAACTGCCTTCTTCCACTCAACAAACTCACAAAGGCATGAACAGCTTTTTCATATACATCAAAAACAATACATTCTCAAGCATCATTTATTTCTCTGCTTAGCCATATGCTAAAGGTTTTTATGAGTTTTCTTTCCTTTTAACCACACTTGGATTTTGCCTGTTTGCTGAGCTCAGGGCACCTTGCCTTAAAAAACCCTCACCACGCTTGTAAAAGAAAGTATGAATTTTATAATTTCTCTCCTAATAACTGAGCACTAATTCAGCTGACACTTGCAACTCATAAATTACAAGTTTGGATGAAAATAAAAGCACTCAAATAAAATGATGTCAAGAGTCTGGACTGCCGTCATGAGCAGAACAAATCGGTCTCCATCCTGAGGTGTGTGCAGTGTGAGAAACAAACCAGCCACTCTCTCGCAAAGCAAACATACGCAGACATACACAGCTTGCAGGCAAAAAATAGACCCATCTGTAGACAAAATAGGTCACCAGGATACCACAAGACAGCCCCACAACCAAAACTGACATTGCCCCAGAGCTGCTTCCACTTAAAAACTAAGCACCGTCTTGTGCAAAACTCGTCTGTGCCGGATTTTGGTGTGGAGAAAACATAGAAAGAACACATACATGGAGAGGGGGTAGAGGAGGGGTGGAGGAGAACCTTCTTTCTAGACACCTGCTTCTACGGATGGAGGGGAGGGAAACGCTGCCAGTTTGGAATGTAGTCAGGAAGCAAATCTCCAGCTGCCAGTCAGAAAACTCCTCTAATGGGGCCTGTGTAAAGTCGCAGGATGCAGGACTGGAGATTTCCTGCCTCAGATTAGCAAAGGCCCATTTTAGAGGCTTTGGTTCCAGTTTGAAAACGTTAACGCTTCCTATTTAGCTTTTCCACAAGTTAGCATACTTTATTTGATGACAACTATGTGTCAACAGGATATCAAGAGCATCGCAAAAGACTTAAGCACTGACTGATACAAAGATGTCAGTGTCAGAGGAGATCTGAACTCTGACCTTCATTTCTTCCTCCACTGCTGATTCACATCCTCCATTCTGCTTTTTTTTCTCTCTCATTCTTCTCTGTGCAGCTCCATCTTTCTGTCGGTCATTCTCTCAATCGCAGCGTCCTCCCACACACTTCTCCTTCTGTTGTAAATATAGGGGCCTCAATGGGATGGTGCTTTATTTAGCCGGCAGATGTGCAATTACGCGGGACCATTTGGACCACAATCGCACTCCGGGGCTGAGATTTGAGGCTCGTCACGTCCTCTCTCTTCCTCTCTCTGTCTGGCTGCTTTTACCTCAGTTTTTCGGCCTTTGTCCCCTTTCACATTTTTGTTTGCTGTCCTGCTAAAGAAGGTCGATGTCTGTACTCTGACTGCCACAGTCATCTGGAAGTTGTTTTAGTGGTTTGAGAGTAACCAACACCTACTTGCTCTGGTGTCTCTGACATAACCTGCTGCACCTGCAAAACCATGTGGATGGACAATTATTCTCCACAAATTGAAAAACATACAGTCTGGGTTTTCATTATGCATATTTCTGAGGCGTGTAAAGCCTGTGTGTGTGGTGTGTGAGGGGTTTTCTCATGCCCCCAGGCTGCCCTGTTTCGTCTAAAACTTTCCAGGGTCACAGATGGAACTTTTGCTCCTCCATCTAATTTCTTCCACTTGCATTCTCGTCTTTCCTGCAGTTTCTTCTTTCTGCATTTCTCTGCTATTTTTTAGTCTCTTATCCTTCTGTTTATAGCTCATTTCTTCTCACATCAACAGCATTCCTAGCTATTTGTATTTTTCATCTCTGTCACTCTTTAGTCATTTACTCCATGCGACTCTGCCTCCAACTTCAATCCCCTCCCACTGTGGATGAAGACAGAGGCAGCCTTTTTTCTTTAGGCAGCAGTGTTTCCACTTCTTCTTCTTCTTTCCTCCTCTCTTTTGTTTCCTCCCCCAAATTCAAACATGCTTTGTTGAGATGACAGACAGAAACCCACAGCACTAAAGCTCCACATAGGTGATGTTTCAGACCTTAAAGAGATGGCATGCAGTAACAAAACAACTTCACTCTCCCTCTTTCTGACTGTCTCACCCAAGCTGGACTGACTAATGTGGAAGGTATGTGCTGAGCCTACAACCTCTGCCGGCGTTGGCCTCTGGAATTCTAATTCACAAGAGGAACGCCCAACTTCACCAGTCACACCAAATCCTGCCGCTGCCCATTCTTTATTTTTAATCCTACTGTTTCGCTCCATGCATCATTCACGCATGCTTAGCTCTAAGCAGCGGAGAAGGAGACAGGGTGGCAGGAGAAGTCTTATGAGTGGTGGGAGGGCAGCTTAATCTGGGTTGGCGATCAAAGACTGTGGGTTTGGAGGAGATCAAGGAAGCGAGCCACACAGGTTTAATCCTAAACCATAAAGGTCTGCAGGAGTTTAAGTATAGAACTCTCATTAGGTTCTCTGAAAGTTCACTACATTTTATTTCAAACATCTGCAGATCATTGCCAAATGGTTATTATTCTGTATAATTACTGTATGCACATGCAAACTATCTTTAGCGGTTGTCTAACACCAATGATCTTGTTAGTGCTTTTTCTAAATTAGGGCCACATTTCTCTAAATTCTTGCCCACATCAAAAGTAAATGTTATTTCTCTCTCATCCTAACTTCCCGTTCTTTGCATATGTTTTTTCTAAGATTTTTTTTTTGGAAAGAATAAACATGTTAGCAGGTGTTTCTCCAGTATTTCAATCATCTGCCTTTGAAAGACACTTGAAAGCTACATTGTGCCGACGTAGGCAGTTTATTCTTGGTGTCGTTGGCAAAACTCCCATAATAACCTTTCAGCATATTGTTATTCAGCTGGTCTGAAAGAACACTAGACTTCTGCACCTCTCCTTGGCTCTGTATTCAGACTGTGACAGGCACTCTTCGGCCAATCATGGGTCATTTTAGAGAGCATGTGTTCCTATTGGCCGGTCTACGCTGTGCCTCTTAGCGATAGGTGACGTCACTACTAGCAATCAGCTAGTAGTGTGACGTGCCTTACGTTCTAAAACTGGCCATGGCCGACCTGACAAGTTGAGCTGCGGGCAACGCTGTCTGACTGTCTGTCGGCTTGAGTCGAGCTGAAGTGGACCAGGTAACACTGTTGTGAATCTTGGGTGTAAACTGGCTTTAAGAGAGATAGACAACAAACTAAATAAAACACAAGCCAGAGCACAACCAGGGAGGGAAAGGTGCAGCAGAGTTGTTTCCTTCAGAGTCTCATGCTACAGCAGACATGGCCTACTCCAGCTCTACGAAATTCTCTTATCGAATCCAAAACATAGCAAACTAACACGTTTTTCTTTTTAATAATGTCTTAAAACAAAAATAACTGTTAAAATTAAATGAAAAGAAAAAACCCAAAACACTTCCTAAATGCAGCCCACAGTTGTTAAAGTAATCTGCGCACTGAGTTCATTTTAAAAGAGATGAGGCTTAAAAAGAAACTAAAAAAGAAGAGGGGAAATTTTCCTCATCTTCACCCACTTTTAAATGTAACTTAAAAGGCTTAGAAATTTAACCTAACCCTAGTGCAATGATGATATTTAAACAAACAACAATAAAAGGAAGCATTAACAAGGCTCCGATTCCTCAGAGAGATGTGCCTGTTTGTTCAAAGGGCTTCAGTTTCCATGACAGAGCTCTCCTGGGGAGCACAATTCCCATCAAGCATCTTCACTGCCTTTCTCTGAGAACTCGGGACAGTCAATCTTCTCAACACAGCAGAATGAGAGGCCCTGCTCCCTGGAGACGCTGCAGCAACGACGCTGTATCACCAACAAAACTCCAAGCCGACCAGTGAGGTCAAAGAACAGAACGTGGGGATGTTTACATGGAATAAGATGAACATAATGGGAGGAAATGTGTAGCAACCCCTCCATAGTTTTATAACTGTGGGACTTTGGAAACAGGCTCTATTGTATCAGGTAAGGTGAAAGTTTACTAAAATTAAATCAAATAATGAGAACAGTTTCAAGCTTGGTTCAAGCTTTGGAGGAGAATCTGGAATTCAACTGCTTTAATGCATCAGCTGGAGGAAAAAAAACAAGGCCTGACTGATATGGGACGTTCGGGGCAGATGCCGATACTGATATTAGGGAGCAAAATAAATTCTGATATTCAGTGTATCAAATGTAAAGCTGCGGTTATCAAATACTTGTGACAAAGACATGTCATAGAGGCAGGATATTTGACATTTTGACAAACTTTATTCCAGACATCATGCTGGACATGCTACGTAATTACACTGTTTTAAATTACAAGTCCGAGCATTTCTGCCGGCATTAAAAAACATTTTTTAGCCTCACATATGCACTATCAGAAACCCATATGCTGATCCTAATATATCTGCAATGGGGTTACATGGGCTGATAATACTGACAAAACCAATGTATTGCCCAGACCTTATCCATACATATTTATATATATGTGTGTGTGAAGACTCTGATAGCTGTGAGCTAAAATTCACAAACACAAATGGAACTGGTGAAATTCCATAGCCAAGTGTCATCGTTCTAGCCCAGTTATGTCCCTGCAAATCAGAAGAAAATCACCCGCAGCAATGAAAGTTTGACTTCAGCTGCTCCTTCTGCACACAGTAAATGTATGTGTATGTGTGTGTGTGTGTAAACTCCGACATTTTAGATGTTTAACAGAACTGGTTTGTCACAATGCACTTTAGAGGAAAGCAAAGAGCGCACACAAAAGTGTGTGTGAACATGTATTGCACCATTGCCTTGCCTCGCAGCCAGTTAGTCACACACTACTTACTTTAGAGTATACAACACATTACTCATAACTCACAGCTCTCTTCCATGTGAACTACCTACTGCAGCACTGGAGTGATGCAGGAATGTGAGTTTTGATTTCTGAGCAATCTCCACTGGCAGTACTGCACCTACGAATGCGAGCTGTGAGCAGGGGCGAGGTTAAACTCCGGTCTTTCCTCTCTGTGCTCTCAACCAACGCCCACCATCTATTTGTGCTGAGTGTAGACTTACACAGACAGAGACGGAGAGAGGGAGGGATACGTGGGATAAGAAGGAAAATATGAAGGAAAGAGGCCAAGAGTTTCAAAAGAACAACAAACTTAAGACAGCAAAAGCAGCTCAAATGTCCTTCCTCATTATGCATCAGATAGGCTTTTTTGCTGTACACTCGACAGAGAATATAGAAGACTTTTTGTCTAAGATATCAGTGAACCCTGGCAGGGCAGGGTGTGAGTGACAGAGCAACCCTGTGCCACGCCAAAGCAAGTAGTAGACCCGACAATTCACCGTGTCAGTGTCACGTTTTGCCTCATCCGGACGTGAAAAGGACACATTTTTATTTGTGGTCAAGTTTGCAATAATAAAGATATGAAACATCCTGACACGCTTTGAAAATACTGGCTAGTTGTGCAGTAAAAAACCTGTTCAGTTGTATACAGATGTCCGAGACCCTTTTGGGAAATAGCAGGATCCCATTTTTAATAAATAAATTAAGTGGAATTGGTTTAGTTACAGATTTGTCTACTTGCCGACAAATGATCAAGCATTTTAGGCAGTATCCTGCCAACCCTCGTTAAGATAAGTACCTTACTTCCATAAGTACATTATGTATGTACGTGAAGTTACATACGTTATAAGTAGGAGTGTAACAATACCAATACATCGATGTATCGATGCATCGATTTATAAAATCGTTCTAAAATCGTTTTTCAAGGCAAAAATCGACTGTGTTGATACTAAGAATTTGTGCCTTTATTTAGCACATATTTTTTGCACATATTTTTCGCAGTTATAACGGTAAATATCTGTAAATGTTACTTCAGTTCATTCTCCGACGTTCTGGAAATGTGTATTGCATCAGCAGCAAGCTTCAGATGATGGCGGATCATGGCAGGGGAGCACCAGGAGAACGGAGAATGAGAGATTTTTAGTCCGTGTTTGTAGTCTACACAGACTGAATAGAGGCCTTACACCGAATGTTCATGTAGTTCAGCGTATCAAGCTTTTCCAGCGTTTTACCTCCTTTGACACTACATGGAAACGGGAATTTTCTTTTCCTCTACGTTACTATATCAAATTCTGGTCATTAAATTGTAAGACACTGTATCACTCCAAATGAGCCCATATCATTCTTGTATTATATTGCCAACCATGTATTGTAATATACATCATATTGTTGTTAAACGGCATTGTAGTTATAAGTTAAATTATGTTCACCAATTAAAAAAGAAAAATCAGAGTTGATAGTCAGATTTTAGATTTGAACTCCAGTCTTTTTATACTAAGTTTGTCCTTCACGCCCGTCATTATCGCCCCCTGGTGGTACAGCAAACACATGTAGGTAAGTGTGTCCTTTTCATGCCTCAGTGGGGCAAAAATGTGACAGTGACTCGCTGTCCTTTAATAAAGTAGCAGTTTTAACATGCTTGGGCCCAACTGATAAAGGATTTTTGGGCCCAATGCAGATAATGATATAAGGTAAAAACCAGATTAAATATTGATGCATAATGAAGAGCATATATGTCAATACAGATAAATCTGTGATGAGCTAATATTGGCTGAAAACACGCTCTGGTTGCATCTGCTGCTTTTATTTGGCCTGTGATTTTCAGAACAAAAAAAGGATGTAGAGAGACACATTTGGTACGCTGCCAAAGTAGAGAACAGGAGAGATTCCAAGGTGAGTAGATGAAAAAAAAAGATAGCTTCTCTTGAAAAGCAGTCAGTAGAAAAGCTAAAAGCAGTTATTAATCAGATGTAAATAGTTCCAAAGTGACAAAACCCAACTCATAACTCTGCTTCCATGTACACTAATGGACAGCATAATTACAAGCTCTACCATGTTGTTATTACATGGCTGGGGCAACCTCACTTAAGCTTGGGGTTGACTTGATGATTATTTAGGTGGGTGACGTGGGTGGCAAAAGGGAAGGGAGAGGCAGAAGGGTGGGATGCAGCAACCCGGACCTGACCGACCAACCAACCAACCAACCAACCAAACCCAGACGTTAATCCCAGACTTGTGACAGAGAAATGGCGAGGCTTATCAAGTTCAGCAGTCTGCGGATGTTCCCACAGACGGAAAAATACCCCTAAGCTCCCTGAAAAGCCAGTGGGGAGCTGAAAGTGCACAGCAGAGCAGATCTGCACACGAGCCATCATCCCTGACGCCTTTCTGAACACGCCGTCAAACACCAGACAATTACACAACACACGCCTATCAAGGGCTTGTGGCATTAATAGAGAAAAACAACATCACACTTCAGTGGTACATTCCACAAACAGACATGATCTCCGAGGCTGCAGCATTTTCTGAGGGTGGTGGTAACTGGTCTGCACAATTATGATCAGAAGCTTATCACTATTACTATGGAGGGCTGCAGCTGCCAAGGTTATAAAGTTTTTAAGTGGATACATTTATTTTTCTTTTTGGTCCGAACTATTTTTTAACGGTGCATTTATTGTTTTATGTTGTTGTTTTTTTTTTCAAAATAAACTACTTTCAAATTTCAACTAATTCTTAATGGATGCATTCATTAATTTGTATATATTTCTAAATAATCATTTTTATAGCTCATTTAGTGAAATACCAAGTTATAAAATCTTTTCTGGATTCATTATTTGTTTTTTGTTTTTTTTCCAGTTAGTGGCATGCTTCCTCACTATTTACATGACAGCTATGGTCCTCCTTACAACACTACATGTTTACTTCCATTCATTAAGGATTAACGGCAAAAGACAAATGTTGACAAGTAGGACCACAATACATGCCACTGGTATGACTCATTTTTTCCAACATGTCATTATTTGTTCATTGCCCAGAGAAAGGGGGAGAGAAAAACTTGGACAGTAATATTGTGATCTAGTTATTAAAAGCAATGGAAACTTTAACAAAACAGCCAAAATGGCTCAAGTTGAAGCTCAAGTTAAATTCAAAACAATGGTGTGTGGCTCAGAGTGGAACGCATATTCTGAGAAACACACTGCATGTGGGGATATTCTTGAGAAGATTCTTGGCAGACAAAATACTGAAAAAAAATGAGGAATAAGCGGGGCACAAACATGCATATCGAATTTCCATAAACAAACATCCAGCTTCCTGAAGCTCTGTAAAGTCTTGCAAAGTTTTTGGTTTGTAGGTTGGAGCTTGCGGCAGCCCCGTGAGGAGAATGAGACTTTTTCCTCCGACAGGCCACGGAGCAACGAAATGACACATTTTCAGCCTGGACAATATCGCGGATCTGCATAAACAAACCAGCTGACAGGCTGCTCTTTCAGTATTGGACTCAGGCATGGAAATCCATCTGCTTGATTTGCCTTTTAAAACACAGACCATGATCAAATCGGGATCAGGAGCAAATGTGCTCCCGAGGATCTTTAGTCGGATTAGAAACACGTTTCATATGATTCTTTACGCATAAATAAACAAACAAACATCACACAGTTCTTATTATTGACGCATTCCCGAGCTGCTGTCGTGTGTGCAAAACGGAACGACTCGCACCAAAGCTCTGAAAACAACACAGATCACATCTTTTGACACAAGTGTGCAATTCTTCGATTTAAAACAAATCATTCAACTGGCGAACTGCTGAGTACTTAGAGTCTATAACTTACCAAAGAAAACGCACAGAACGTCCATCACCACGTACAGCTTCTTCTTCCTCAGCTCCTTCATCTTCTTCCCGTTCATTTACTTAAAATTAACAACTTCAAAAGAGATGAACTATTTTTTTGAATAAGGTGAATACGTCCATCAGCGCTTGTTTGCTTTGGAGTGAAAGCGAAGGCTATGCAAGTAATCTGGCAACCTGCAATACGAGTTCTTCCGGGATCCTCTTCTCTACCTGTGCTGGCATTGACAGCATAGGTGTGTAACTTTCTTAAAAAGGCAGCGTGTCAAGAACTTGTTTCTCGGCAGACGGGCGGCAGCGCTGGAGTCTTGCGTCCTTCTGTGCGCATAACTGCTTTGGGTACAAAAGCAGAACAGGACAGATTCTCCGATTTCACAGCGCTGAAGGGGAGAATCCAGCACGAGCTCTTCTCTCCGCGCACACCACGCCACCGCGCTGGTCCCTCCTCCCGACTTCCTCGTATGGCTCCTCTCTGGCGATCTGATCACTGCCAGACTCGAAGCTTTTACGCACAGGCGTGCATGGAGAAAGAGGGAAAACCTCCTAGCGGTTTGCTTAATATTTCTCTCCCCGCCTTGCAAACCAACTTTTTAAAATGTCTTTGGAGGAGACAGTAGGACTCCAGCATTGTGAGGTTATAACCAGAAGGAGGAGCCTGACGGCAGTAAAACAGACGCAAACTGTCCTGTCCGGAATAAACAAAAGGATTGGGGAACAAATGACTGTCAGTACACCTGACCTAATTTTTAAAAAAGTAGTCTGGATTTATTTCTTTATAATTATGAGGACAACAACAGCAATAGTAAAGATAAAACAATCTAATGATTGTTGTGATTATTATTGGACTGTGGCTTTAATTCAAACTCAGACCTGCCAGTTTTAGCTGACAGCCTCATATGATCTCATCCCATCATGCACCTCTGTTTAGGTGATTAAATCAGTTAATAATCAGTCATACATTTTCCATTGTATTAGCCTGTATCAGCCTGTCACAGATATATCAGTATCAGTATGTTCTCCAGTATACCAATGTTAAAACTGTTTTTTAAGGCTGGAAAAATTGCTTTGGCTTGTGAATTAAAATACTGTAATTATGCAGTTTGTCCAGCAGATGACAGTCCATTACTTTACAACTAATAAGTGAAGTGTTTTCAGTGCTTTGATGTCTGGAATAAAGTTTGTTGAAATATAAGATATGCTGCTTTCATCACAGATTGTTGTCTCAAGTATTTGATGACCACATTCAGCCAATATTATACTGATATATTGGCCGATATTGGAATTTTCTCACTACTTAATATTGGTATTGACCCTGGTCCCAAAGATTTCATTTTGGTTGGACCCTACCTCTGTTTCCCCATGAAAGACCCTTAGGTCAAACACTTAACCTGCTGAGTTTTGCCAGAATCTAACATTTCCTGGAGTCCACTCTTCACTCCTCTGCAGAGTCTCCCTGGCGTTGGCTGTGGAAAAAAACGAAAAAGCAAACAGGTTCCTAATAAGTCCAAACACGTTAGTCAACACCTTCGTGTCACAGAGAGCTGGACTCACACTGAGCGCACTTGGTGGGTGATTAAAAAATGTGGCTAACTAACAAAACTTCCAACCCAACAAAAGCAGGGAGACTTTAACAAGGCCTGCTGGGACTGTAGTAAAATTAGCATGACTGAACCCCAGCAGGACTCCAGGCCACACTTATTTTGCTCCAAGCAGCCAGGATGAGTCCCCAGCAGCAGCAGTCAATACCAGGCCACCACTCGCTGGCTGCACCCAGCCATGTGCGTGGAAGAGTCATTTGTGTGTATTAACGGTTAACTCTGTTTGCATGACAAATACCACGTTTACCCTCAAGTCTATTAGTTCAGCACCCTTTGAGTTAAGTAGATAATCTTCACAATCACAAACTCTGGCTTGCAGCTTTATTTGACTTCCTGCACATTCGCAAGCAGGTCAAATAAATGCATAAATGCATGACTAACACCGTCCAGCTGCCAATTAAAACTTAATGATATGCAACTGGAACTTTATAAGATAAATGAACAGCATGGAGACTAGCACCACAGAAGTACAGTGTGGACACTTAAGTGTGATAGTACAAGGAACACATTCAAAACTGAGTTTTTTCTGCCCTCTTCTGGTTGTTTTAATTAGTAAAAGCTCTTCTCGGTAGGCACTCAAAATATTTTGTAAGGCACCCACTGTCTCATCAAGTTATATGTTTTTTTGAAAAATACAGAAACAGAAATGGAACTCTCCTATTCATTCATATATTCTGCAAGACAGAGCTACCTCTGATGGCATTTGTTTGCTAATTGTGGACAGACTTTCTTTGAATTTTGGCCTACACTAAACAAAACAGACAAAAAGAAAAAGGTTCATCGAACATTAGGGACTGACTAATATGGGATTATTGGAGTGATGGGGATATCGATATTAGGACACAAGAAAATTCCGATATCTGATATATCGGCTGATCATGTAAATATATACGTAGTGTTGTCTGACTTTGGTTATTAAATACTTGTGACAAAAATATGGACTGTAGTCAGGATATCTTACATTTTCCATTCATCCATCCACCCATCCATCCATCGTCAGCCACTTATCCGTGGTTGGGTCATGGAGGCAGCAGTCTCAGCAGGGGGCCCCAGACTTCCCTTTTCCCTGGCCACATCAGCCAGCTCTGACTGAGGGATCTCGAGGCGTTCTCAGAGATATAATCTCTCCACCTTGACCTGGGTCTGCCCTGGGGCCTCTGCCCAGGTGGACATGCCCAGAGCACCTCCTAGGGTGGCGACCAGGAGGCATCCTTACCAGATGCCTGAACCACCTCAGCTGGCTCCTTTCAACACAAAGAAGCAGGAGCTCCACTCCGAGATCCTCACGATTGACTAAACTTTTCATCTTGTCCCTAATGGAGACGCCAGCCACCCTCTTGAGGAAACCAATTTCAGCTGCTTGTATCTGTGTTCTTATTCTTTCGCTCACGACCCATCCTTCATGACCATAGCTGAGGGAAGGAACAAAAACTGACCGGTTTATGGAGGGCTTTGTCTTTTGGCTCAGCTCTGTTTTTGTCACAACGGTGCGGTGAAGCGAACACAAAACCACTCCTGCTTCATCAATTTCCCGTCCAACAGGGCATTCTGCTACCTAATAACTAAATGAAGTGTTTCCTGCTCAGCGCGCTGATGTTTGAAATAAAGTTTATTACATTTTAACAAACCTAAATTCGAACATCAGTGCACTGAACAGGAAACACTTCATTTAGTTATTAAATGACGGAACGCTCTCTGCTGGACAAACTACGTGATAACACAACTTGTAATCACTAGTCCAAGCATTTTTTTCAGCCTTAAAATACAGTTTTAATATTGATGCATATTGGAAAAAATATATGCTTATACTGATATGTCTGTGACCAATATATCAGTTTGGCCCCTACCAAGCAGCCCTGTGTATTTTTCTTAAGCCATGCATGCTCATAACTTCATAACTATTTTAAATCTCAATAATTTTTCTGAAGGAAAAACACTGAGCTTCATCAGACAGTTCATTTGTTAGGTCAGAGGTTTCCTTCCTCAGAGTAAAGTTTTTTAGCTGTCAGAGTTGGAGATCCCAGGGTTCAGACCACTGAATGGAGGCTTGAGTGACTGTAAAGGGCAGCATTGATATTTTGGGTATCGTTTGGGAGGCTGCTAATTGCCTTCTGACGAGGAAGAAGCATTTGTCTGGTGATTTTTCGGAACATGCGGGGCCTTTGCTTGCTGATTGTGGGTTTTCTGGAGGAGACTATTTTCAGCATTTGTCTGAGCTCTGATAAAAAGAACAGTGTTTTTACTGCCCCTTGTTTTACCAGTAGCTGCTACGAGTGCGCTTTGTGTTGTTTTATAGTCAACCTAAATGCAAATAAAGAACTACTGACGAGACCCCACAGTCTCATACTCATTCTCAGTGGAGACACCTCGGCTAATTTAAGCAGAGAAACACTGCATCCACTTTCTGCTTGCACACTGCAGTTTATTAAAAGAAATTTTAAAACCTGCTACTCTGTCATTTAATTACTCTGTCTCATAAGGAAAGTATATTTTCTCTTCTCTCTTATCTGACTGCAGAATAGTAAAAACATATTAACTTTATTTAGCTTATTTACTCCTCAAATAAGTGGCTTGAATTATTAGCAGCGGAGCTCCTAATCAGCTTGTGAAACCTGGCATGAAGAGCAGGAGGCCAGCAGAGATAGAGAGACAGTTGAATTACGTCACAGGAGGGTTTTCCTGCTGTGCTGCACTGCACATGTTCTTCTTATTCTCTCACACCAGTCTTGTGTATAATAAACATGCACTGAAAAACTTTAGCTACGATACATATGTCAACAAAAATGGACTTTCTCACTGTTTGATTTCTTGGTAACATTTAGAGATGTAGCTTAAACTCTCAGGATGATTAACTGAAAACATGAAAATTAAGAAAATTAATAACTAACTGCTGCAATACAGCTTGTTAATGACTGCTGATACTGACCAAATCACACAGCTGAGTGTGGACATGTTGAGGCTACATATTTTCTTTGACATACTTCCATAATTAAATGAAGTAACTCACATGGAATATTAAAATATGGAAATAACACACACAAAAAAAGCCCACCTGAAGGGTGAAGTTATGTTACTTGTTGCTTTTGCAAATGAGCTGTTTTTCTTGCTGCAAGTTAAGTCTGCTGCTTTGTTTAGCCTTGCTTAGAAAACTTAAAACTCTCTGAGAGTCATGTGTTGCACATCTTTTTATTTAGCACAACATCATTCCGAGAATTGAAGTGGTAGTCTGTCTCACCTTTTATTGCAAACAGTAATGATGAGAAGGAAAACTACAATGAGCACAGGGAGGAGGACACAAACCAGGATTCCTTACTGACAGACACACACCGAAGTTTATGAGCACACACACATACAGTGACCCCATTTGTCGTGTCAGTGACAAAGTCTTAATTGACACAATACAACCCCAACTTTTGTTTCTTACCTGCAGTAACCCACTGAGGATGGGTGAACCCAATTCCCCACTGTGCCACTGTGTGAGCTGTCATATAGATCTAATAGACATAAGACAGAGCTGTCAAATGGAGGTTTAGTGTCTCATCTGACACACCACGCACCTCACTTGCACGACCACATTTTTCAAAAATGAGGCAGAACGCAACGCACAGTATAGTTGTGTGTTACTAAGCTTACTTGTTGCGTTGTTCTCCTCTGACAGTTGTGACTGTATTTGGATTTTGAACTGCAATGTTTGTTTGGGACATGTAAAAAACAAACAAACAAAGAAAAAACAAAATGCCTGTAAAAACAGGTACTTAATGATTTTGTTTACATATTTGAAAAGGAGAGGGAAGATATACAACTTATTTAATCCCAACTCTTCTCCATAAAATAATAAAAATTTTAATCAAAATATAAACTCTTATGTATAAACCTTAATCAAATTCATAAAATTCATTACTGATAAATGAATCTTTATCAATATAATCACTGATTTGTTTATCTTTATCAAAAAATAAGTATATGACTGATTTATTTTACTTATCAAAAATATATTCCCAAATGTATGATTATTTACAACATACCTATAAAATGTAATTTTTTTTTCATATTAATCACATGTAATGCTAAATAAATGATAATTAATATTATATACACTATTCATCCAATTTTATTGTTTTTTAGATAGAAAAACAAACAAACAAACAAACAAACAAAACTGAAGGTCAACACAGAAAGCCTAATCACAAAATAAATTAATAAATAAACAGTAAACAAGTGGTGATAGTCAAACATCTTCATTCCTATGCCTTGTGAAAATCACATCTCACTTCTTTTTAAACTGGTTTATGTTTGAACTGTCTGGACTCCTTGAGCTGCACAAATAGAAATACAGCAGGTTTTCCTCATCGCACGCACACTCAGAGTTTTGAAATAAATTTTTTCCCTTAAAATTATAACTCTTTTTACTTTCAACAAAAATTTTTTTTGACTATTTCCTGGCAAGAGATTATTTTTTGTTGTAAATATTATTTGTGCCGTGTGAAATCCCACAATATCTGTAAATCTGAGTAATGCTGACAGTAAGAATAATGAGTTCATATGATATCCAGCCTTAAAAATAACCCATATTGCTCTCCTTTGTAGAATAAGTAATGAATGCATTGTAGCCTACATTTGTAATTATTGCACCAAACCTCTACACAGTAATTTAGATATGGTAAAACTACTGAAGAATGTGGAGTGAACTCATTTGGTGATGAAACCATGTTCCTCCTCTGCAGGCGGATTCTCCCACAAGAACCGCTCTGTTGCACTGTTCCTTCACATGCAGCCTGGGACCAGCAGAGGGCACTAGATCACCAAGCGAAAGAAAGTAAGGGAAAGAAAGCAAATAAGAGAGTGGGATAGATAAGATGAGAAGAGTGAAAAATGTGCAGCAATTTAATAACAGAAGAAAAATTTCTCTACATAACTTTATACTTTATTTCTGTGTTGTGTTGTATTTTCTTCTGCTAGTACTCATCCCCCCCAACAGCTTGACTAATTGTGACAGCTTGCATTAAACCACAGACTGGAGCAGGCGCTCTGATTTCTGGAAGGAGACTGACTGAAAAAAAACCTTGAAGTTATCACTGAGATTAAGACAAAGCTGCTGTTCAATGGTTAACACAGAAACTTACCATTTACCATGGGAGATTAATAAATGGACCTTTTGGTCCTAATTTTACAATATTTAATCTATGATATGTTTTTTGTTTGTTTCTTTTAAACATATGTTATGCATAATATATTTAAAGTCTTCCATGTATGTAAATGAATGCAAATAAACTTTGCATTTCATAAAAGTAAGTAGAAATGCAACAACCTAAATACTAACAACATAAATAATGACTTAATGAGGCTGTTTAGGTATCAGCCATCATGTCACCAATCCAGACTCTTTGTCAGTGTCAGAACCTGTATGTGTATCTATGTTGCTACCAGTTATTCTCTTTCAGTCACGATGGAAAGCTGACTCGGTTTTTAGTGCCGCACTAATCCCTGCGAAACAATTCCAACTGCAATAATAAAAAAAAAAATCGTAGTTATAGCTGTTATACATATAAATTTTTTTTATAGTCTTTGTTATATGTTGTCAGCAAAAAATGATCAAAATGCAGCCCCCTTACTAAGCTGCCATCCCCTCGTTTCATCTCTGAGTTGCAGAGAGGCTGTATGAGCCTGAGTCTGCCTGAGATCCGATTCTTTATCTGACTGAGGTTTGTACAAGTTAGAATCTAAGGCCTCCACCATGACTCTGGAATATCAGTAGCCTAACAAAGCTTTGTATTGATAAATCCTCGGCACTGTCCGTGGTGCTGAAGTAGCAGATATATTTTGTAATCGGGGTGAAAATCTGATTTCAGTGTTGGGGGGACACAGAGGGAAGTGTTAAGTATGTGGAGTGTGTATTTTACTGAGCATGCACCGATATTCTTCTGGGATGTGTATTGCTGTAGCACTCCCACTCAATCAGCCTCTCTGCTGTTCTCCCCCATTTACTTTCTTTTACAACTTGTCTTACAGTGTTGACCCTCAGTGTCTTTCAGTCACTAGCATCACATAAAATGCATGACACTGACACTAATAAGCTAATGTCAGTTAAGGCAAACATTGGCTTTAGCTAGCTACCATTACTTAGAAGTAAAGTAAGAAAACTGGCTAACGCTAGCATTTAACTGTGTATTGAAAAGCTGGATAGCTAGCTACTTATGCTAGCCTCCAGTGTCCATATCCCACCTTTAATTTGGACCTTTTTCTGTCTTAACTGTAAAAGTAATCATTTCCTTCACATTCAGAGCACACTCTCACTCCAAACAAGCACAGCACTCAACACCGCTATGGACTAAACCACTCTGAGGCATAGGTGTAGGGGGGAGGGGCTTAATCTTTGGTTCTTCTGTTTGCTTTTATGATCAGCACAATGCTTTCGGTGAAAAATATTACCATAATTAAAATTATACTGTATGATATATTTATATTTTAAAACCATATTATAAGGGTGGGGGGGGGCACTCTATTTGCTCGTCCCCCCGTGTCCCCCCTGGGATTTACGCCCTTGTTTGTAATTCCCCCTTTTTGTCCCCCCCTTTTTTAATCACGGAAGAATGACTCAGTTGGGTTTGGGAAAGAGGAAGCAAGCATTCAAAATTCTTATTGACTATTATAAGACTTTGAGTGCTTATTGACTATTGGTCAAGATCAAAGGGAGCAGCAGCTGTGAGGCCGATCCCTGCAGCAGCAGGATACACAAAGTCACCAATTAATCTAACCAGCGTGGGCTTTTGGAGGAAGCCAGGGCATCAGGAGGAAAACCATGCAAGCACTGGGAGAACAAACGCTACAGAAAGAAAGGTTCCAGCCCATCTTCTTACTGTGAGGCAACAGTGCTAACCATTAGCAGCTGGGTGGCCAGGCAAAAAACCCCTACATCAAGAATCTTACTTAGATAAAAACATGGAAGTATTTGCATAAAAATACTTTAAGTATCCATAGCAAAAGTATGTTTTATGCAAATTGGCTCCAGTGCATCACTTACAGCTGTAAAAGTACTCTTTACTGTTTAATCTATAATAATATGTCATAACTTATTAGCTGACTTAAGGTTTCACCCATGTTTTTTTCCCCAAAATGTAATAATGAACAAAAACAGCAAAAATACATAAATTAAGAAAAAACTAACATGATTTAGCACTTTGGTCTTGTCTCATGGTCTTGGTCTGAACCTCCATAATGTAAAAACCTGATTGTGCTTCTAACAAAGCTCCTGCATTTAAAGACAGACATGAAGCAAAAACAGGACAAATGGGAGGAGGAATGTGAGGCAAAGCATTTTCTTCCCTTTACCTTTTGAGAGACAATTAAACATACTGGCATTCAGAAGACAATACCACATACGTAGGGAACAACGCACAAATCAATACATTATTTCATGACAAGACTACAAATATATGTCCCTAAAAAAGTTCTGAAATCATATATATGATGACAAATACTTAACTCTCAGTCCTTTGCAAACATTAACCAGACTCTTAACCTTGGATTGTTTTTTTAAAATATATACCTCATGAGAAATACTATGTAATAAAAGTAGACTGAAATGATCAATTTATATGAAAACTCACAATTAACGGGGCTATAAGAATTTTCATTTCCACTGGTTGAAGGAAAGTTGAGAATCTTCATAGATTTGCACAATAAAATTTATTATTAAAAATGCATTTACATATGCAACATTTTTCAGTTTATTTTTCAGTCTGGCAGAGGCCAGTGAAGGAAACAATTCAGAGGAAATAGTAAATTTGTTGAACCCTCAGTGTAGTTTTGATCTGCCACACTTAACACACCGATCACTTGGTGCCTTTGTTCACACTTTACCACTGATTGGACATTATTAAAGTAAGACGCAGACAGAAGGAGCCACAACTGTTAAAATTCCATGTTAGGATGATTTTCAGGCCTCAGCATCAGTCATAAGGAATGTTTTTATTCTTAGACCGACAAGCTGGGTCCAAACCTCTAAGTTCATGATAAAAATCCCTTTTTTGTTTGTATGTTTGTACGACACCTTTCAAGAGTGATAGTGACTGACTCACCGATCAAAGCTGCAGAACCTGAGATCGTGTTTGCATTCAGTGACTTCTCTGTGCTCACATGAACATTCTAAGAGTAGAATGGCTCACAAAATTTGGACATGATAGAAAAGGTGATCAGACATGATGACACAGCACTGCACTTTTGTAAATCTCTATGTAAATGTTTAAAATTAAGGAAAACTTCCACAAAAGCAAAACTAAAAATAAAACCGGTGATATTTTTGTGCTCCTTTTCCCCTGGTGTTCAAATTTCAGTGTCATTTAGATTCAGCTCTTCAAATTTTACAAAAATTCTTTAGAATGACCAACTCCTCCGCCAGAAGTTCACAAACGCGTGGAAGTGAAAACAAAACAGACACGTTGAACTGAAAACGAGAGTCTATCACAGTCTAGGAGGACTCGGTGGATATACCGGTTTGCAGATTGGCCGATATTGGCCTATTGCAGATATCGGTATCGGCGTTTAAGTTCTTCATTATGCGCTGATATTAAAACTGCTTTTTAAGGCCGGAAAAAATGCTTGAACTTGTGATTTACAATTGTGCAATGATGTAGTTTGTCCAGCAGAGGGTGGTAATGAATAACTGAAGTGTTTACAGTGCAGTTCACTGATGTATGGAAAAAAGTTTGTTAAAATGTAAGACATTCTGCCACCACTACATATCTTTGTCACAAGTATTTGAAAAGCACATTCAGCTGAAATAATAATATCGGATTTTTCTTGTGCCCTAATATCAGTACCGGAATCGGCCCTAAAAGTCCCATATCGGTCAGACCCTATTGTTAACATTAAGATTTCGATATCGTTTGATGGGACATATTTCAGACTTTTGTTAAACTCTCCAAAGAGAGATCAAAAATGGCTGCAGCAGCAAGAGCACTGACTGATATGTAGCACATACAGATGTAGAGAAGCACGTGATTGGCTCTTACTGGGAAAAGTTGTGAAATCTGAGCTGTAGTCAAACTTTTTCATCAAGTTAAATTAATAAACAGAACAACAGTGGCAACATCATCAATCATTGATCACTTTCAAAAACAAAACAAAACAAAACAAAAAAAAGGCTGCTCGTCACTTGCATTCAATTTATTCATGTGGTCATTGCAGCTAGCGTCACCTCCATGGTGCTCTCACAAATATGCACTAATTGTAGCCCATCAACTGCAATGCCCCGGTGCAGGTTGTGGTAATAAACTGTTATTTATCACATGATCAACACCCGGAAGTAGTGATTAATTCTCGTCATTCCACAAACAATAGAGGGTTCAAGTGTCGCAGTTTGAAAAGAGGGTTAAGACAGACATCAAACCCCAACACAGGTACTAGGTCCACAATCCTTTTTCACAAAGTCAAGTAAATGCACTTTTTGTCTTGGTTTCTTCAAGCCCGGTGTAAATATCAACACCGATCTCAACAGAGACCGAACCACGAAGAGTTTTGGTTTCTCCCCTTCACTGTGTGAGAGAGCGGGGATGCTGGACGGGAGAAGCGTGCAGAAGGCTGCCAAACGCCTGGAAGTGTGATGGGAGGACAGCAGAGGAGGGAGGTGAGGCAGACGGAGACAGGCTAAACTCCACCTGCAGCCCATGGGGGGAGTCAGCCCCGCCACCTGCTGTACCACAGTCGGGGCCTTCAGAGACAAAAGGTCCACCGCGCATGTGTAGCTGGTAAAAGCAAGAGTCTGGGAGGCAACGGTTGTCATGGCAGGACGGAGGGCTCCCGGCGGCCCACTGTGAGCTCTGAGGGGAGGGCGGGAACTGGAGCTGAAGTGGAGCTGAGGGACTGCCTGGGTCAGGATCCCGCAGGTCGTCCATGGGCGGGAGAGAGAAGGGACAGCCAAACAGCTGCTGAGGACATCTGTCACCACACAAGTCTGACAGCCCCGTCACCAGCTCACCATCTGGACAGATGCAAAGGAATGCAGAGGACGGCAGATCAACCAAGTGTCTATAACTGTAGTCGTGTAATCTAACATGGCTTTATTAGTTCCAGCAACGTTCAGACCGTATATTTATGCATGTTTTCAATTAAATCAGCCTCATGCAAACTAATGTGTACATACAGCATACACAGCTGCTTAAAAAGAATGTATTACTGATGAGACTTTACAGACGACTTGATAAGACTGTAAAACAGACATCCCAACTCTCCCGGAAATTCCGGGAGTCTCCGCATATTGATAGCAGGTTAGAGACACCTCCCTGAAATGACTTTTTGCAGGATGGGAGGTCTGATAAAAGAACTAAAAGCAAAAGTTTGATAGAAGTGTTTCTCTTTGAATGATTTAAACCGTAAATCATGGCATCAGTGTTTCTTTTAGGCTACTGAAACTATAAAAAGAAAAATGAATGAGAGCGGCTTTGGAAGTGGAGGACTCTAAGTCTTTTATTTACATATGAGTTGTCCTCTCTTGCTAACCTCATGTGAACAATTAGCTAATTATTGGGGAATCAAGAGAGCAATCTGCATGAGTGTGTCAGTTTATGTTGTTGATTTACAAAGAAAATTCATTACAGACTGTACTGTGTTTGTGTGAGAGATGCCAATATATTTATATTGCAATGTGTTTTATATTACAACAAACTGTAAACATGTTCTCGGTAAATACAAGTGATTCTAATTTTTAAACGATGGTTATTGGAAGATGTGTGTCGCGTGAACATCGATTTTGAAATAAATTTCCATGATGGTACAAACAGATTTACACTTTTAAAGGGCATCTCCAGTCATAATCAATGTTTGCCTCATAAATCAAGTCACCTATGATCAGTTCATCTCATACCATC
>JAQLOL010000020.1:19476826-19500009 GCA_029783665.1 Naso thynnoides
TTTTCAAAGCAGTGGGTCTTGGTCAAATTTACATAGTGTTGCTTTAAATGTAAAGTTTTTACCGCACATGTGCTTCTTTTCCAAGCGATTCTGTCGTGCTGTAAACATACAGTAATGGGAATGATATTTCACTGTATTTTTCTGTTATACTTCATTTCACTACAAGTTATACTGTCATTTGTAAGACAGCAAGTTGCTGTGCTGTAAGAACAGTTTCCAGGATTTGAGCCATCGTCATCAGATTGTTAGAGTACCTTGTTTGTCCAGGTCCAGGCTCGACTGTGGAGGTAATGGGGACTCCAGCTGCCCAGTGCTCATTGAGCTGTGAGACAACAAGCCTGAAGAATTGTTGCTTCCCTCAAGCTCTGCAACTTCCCCGTCCTGGTCTCCATCGTCCCTACAACACACAGCATACCCGGTGTTACAAAGTGTAGGGTTCACCAACACGAGCTGGTACCTGAGCGGGTCGAACTTAAGATCATTAAGATGCAATATCAAGTTAAAGGCAAAAAGAGCAGATTAGTGACTGAAGTTATAAATGAGGTAAGTAAATGTTATTTTCAAACACCATGGAGATGAACAGAAACTTGTTTTGGTGCTCAGGAAATTCCAAAAATTCCGTAAAAGAATGCCAATATGACTTTTTTTTCCCCTGAAACTGGCCTTCTTCTTCCATACACAGTTGTTTTGGACACGCTACTTTACAACTGAAATGAACCAACACTTTGGCACCAACAGCAATGGTGAACTCACCATAGACATATTAAAATGAATTTCAGTTGAAAGGCATTACTTTAGCAGCATGGCTCACAAAACTTTTGCTTACATTAAAGCTTCAGTAATGCACTGAAAAAAATGACAACAAACCAGATGAGGAAACTCTCAGTAGTAGGATGCCCAAGCTACAGCTAAGAGGAAACAATAAAAAAATATAATAAAACAGTCTGTTGTACTAAAAAAAAAAAAAAAAAAAAAGTTCTCAGAATAGGGCTTTAATTGATTACAGGGAAGTTCAGGGAGAACATACAGTAAATCTACACTGCAGGGGTGAATGGTGTGATATGAGCAGCTCTTCAAGAAGTTTTAGATGACTCACGGCCCAAAATTTCCTGTCTCCTTTCCATCATTTTATGTACTCTAGCATTATTGGAGTATACTAACCAGCCAAAAATAAGGGATCTTCTGGGAAATCTGCAAGTGCTGGAAGTGAATCATATGAGAATCATATGATGATAAATCAGAAAAATTGCCTGTCGCCTTACACCCCTTCAGCAGACTCACTGCAAAGATTTTAAAAGGGGCATGGCATGGCATCGAGCTGCACCCTGCAAAGTTTTGTCTCATCTAATGATCCTACATTTGTTGCTTAACTATGAGTCTTGTGGTACGTGTTCAAGCAATACTCACAAGCTCCCTGACTGCAGGCTGTACTTCTTGCGGCTGAGCCTGGTAGCCTGCTGGGTAAAGTACTCGTGACGTTCGGACTTCTTCCACATGTAATAATATTCCACACACTCTCCAACTGAGCGCGTTCGTACCTGAGGAGGAAAGTTCAAATATTGAAATGGCAACAGGGAGATCATTATTTAGGTCTGGAAAACAAACCTTTGGTAAGATTCAGCTGAAAGTCTCAAACATGCTATCTCCCGAACACTCACCTTATTAGCCTGAATGAGGTGGAAGTTTTTCCCATAAACTCGATAGCCATGCTCAAAGTTCCTACACTCCTCCTCACTCCAGGCACAGAGTTCTTCTAGAGGACAGAGGAGAAATGGGACTTTTTACAGAAGCGCTCAATAACAATGCATTCATTTTAATTAAAGTTTGGATTTAACAATTCATTCATTTTATTTTTGTTTTTTCCTAAAAATTAACGCACCGCTACCACAGATTTGTGCTGTACCTTATTACAAAGCAGGACTTTGGGAATGCAACTCAATTTCAATTTTTTATGTGTAATTTGTAGAAAAAAGGGAAGGAATGTGGCTAAAGGTATTATGACCAGGGATCCCTGGTCTTTAGCCTGGCACAGCATGACTAATTCTAGTGTCTCTCAATACAATCTCTCTTTGGAACAAACCATCCCAGAGATTCAAGGTTTGCCCTTGGAGTCAAGCAGAGACAAGTTTTATCTACAGCTGTAAGAATGAACTCTGAAACAATTTGTGAAATAAACTGTAACTAAAAAAACACTGACGAATGATATCAGAGGGTGACCCAAATATTTAATTTAGCAGGAAAAAAGTAATGTAATGCAAAAGTAATGTAGGACAACAGGAAGGTTCTTACCACTAAACACTTTCACATTGAAGCGTAATCGTCTCAGTGCCTCTTCTGCATTGAAGTTACATTTTACTAGTTCATACAGTGCCTGAGAATCAAGAGAAAAGATGAGAATGAGCCATAATGGTTGGACTGATGACTCCTGTGTTTGCACTGAGTTAAGTACTGTTCATTCAATCAATGTTAACCACTCATAAATGCTCCGTTAAAAAGTGCATTTAGCTTAATTAGCTTAATCATTAAGGGGAGAAAGAAATCAGTTAAAGATGGATTTTCAGGCCTTGAAACCATTGGGACACAGTGTGTGATTAAAGCAGCAAGGCAAGTTAAGTCCAAAATAACTTTACACTCAAAACTTTAGAGGAGAGGTCTTCGGGTATGCCTGACCCGGACCTGAACGAGTCTCAGATCCGTTCATATGAAGTGACTGCGGGTCCACTCCGGGTCAACACCGTGTGTCGATGGTCTTGGATCTCTGTCATTGAAATGTCAGGTCCCACAGATTTTTTCATATAAGTCTAATTTTGTGGAGTTATCCTCCTGCTCTCATGTGTGTTAATGGCAACAGTGAGCAACTGCAGGCAAACTGCAAAGTGCATCTGTGGCCGCAAGGTGGTATCAAATGATACGGTGAGTGTAATGTTACTACTTCCAAGGCAGCGTTTAGCGAGACAGAATGATAGTAAGTTAGCAATGCTAACATAAATAGTGGCGAATCATAATAAAATTTCAAAAGGGCAAACAATCTAAGTTATATTTTGGTATGTCAGACGGCACAGCTAATTAGAAACATTCTTCATCTGTAACCATGACTACAAGTGGACTTTTAAGATGAAACACCATTTGCATTTGCTGTTAGCCTACATGCTAACGTTATTTCTATCAGCAATAAGGAAGAGGAATAATGTTACGAGAAAACCTGTTGGATGTATTTTTAACAAGGAGGTTGGATTATATGCGTCATGGCCAGGTACAGAGGAATGCTAACATTACATTAGGTAAGACATTAAGTTGCAATTTAACTTGCAAATCAACGTTAACTTGTTAGTAGCAATCAGCTGTGACATCAGTGCAGGTCGGGTCAGTGTGTCCCGGCCGGGTTTATGTCTGGCATGTCAAATACTCGAGGCTCATAATCGGGTCCTGGTCAGATCCAGGTCTGGCATTTCTTGGTTCCGCTCGGATCCAGGTCTCAATTTTCTAATATTAGACGGGTCCAGTTAGGTTCAGGGGGCCTACATATCTGGGTCTATTTTGAGTTCAGGTATGACTTTTTTCTTCTTTGAAGTAGAGGTCTTCACAGGTTGAAAAGTCATACCCGAACCCAAACAGACCTGGAGATATAGGCTCTGGAACTGAACCGGACCCGTCTAATGTAAGAAAGTTGAGACAGATGAGAGAGACACAATAATCAGTGGGTCAATTAATCTGACAGATTTTCTGGCATTTTGAGATAATCAGCATTAGATGATGCCTGGGCTCACAAAACTGGCAAACAAGGCCAGCTGAAGATTAAAGTTACTGTACCTGTTCGTTGTCTCGGACAGTGTCAGTTTGAGTTCGTGTGCATGCCGCCCCCTCCTGGCCTCGAGGTCTGTGTGCATACAGCAAGAACTCCTCTACATCCTGCACAGGCAGAACACCAGGCCTCCACAGCAACTGGTCCTCACCACTGTAGGCTAGAGGAACAAAGAAAGGTGGAGACAATGAGGTCCATACAGAGCTCATACAACATGTAAGCGGTCATACCCATAAAACAGCTGAAGAACTTGTGTCTGACTCCAGAATGATCGTTTCAGTGGCTTACCTCTGTCCTGGTAGATATGTGAGCCGAGTGGGGGGATTTTTGCCTGGTACATAGAGCCAACCATGATCTCCTGAGAGGGAAACAAACACAATCTGACATGAATATGAAATGTATCATATATACACCATTTATTGCAGTCTGTGTTGTGCGGTGAGGTTCCTCAGATAGAACCTCACAGGTCTAAGATACCAAGTTACTTTGGTTGGGGAAATCATATTGTCTTAGTTTTTCCTAAATTTAAATATTTTTGAGTGCTGCATCTGTGGACGGACAACTAAAACAAATACATTTACTGACTTGCATGTGGCTTTAATGCTTCTGTTGAAATCAGTACCAATGTCGGCAAGGTTGTTTAGAGCAAAGCGGTAACAGAAATTTCATATCGTAAAATCCTACAGATCATAATAATGATCCTCTTTCAAAAATACCTTTTGAAATTGCTCACTGTTGTTAGCATTTTCAATAACAATGTTACCTCCGCTATTTAAAACGTAACAACTTTTCAACAAGATTCACTCATATTACATCTTTCATACAGTATTGATATTATATAGATTTAGTAGTTAACAAACAATGCAACTCCAGCTTTTACTGTCGGTATTTCTCTCGTGATTTATGCCCAATTACAAAAGTCATTACCAACGCAAGCAAAGAGTGTGATGTATGAAGTTCACCAACCTACGCTGGTCACTGAATCAAATGTAGGACAGACCCCTTACCTACATTACCCTTTATACTGTTCAGTGTGCTTTAGGAGTAAACTTGTCTGTTTTAAAAAAGGTCACGTGATTACAAAATGTGTTTTATCATCCCCAGTGACCGACCTTGTGCTCTTCATTGGAGGGAACTGAGGCATCATCAGAGTCCTCATCTGATGAGCTGACTAACGTGTCTTTGTCTCTGCCTGAAAGACAAAACATCACAAAGAAGGTCAGACAGTCATTATAGGACACTGTAGCAGCAATCGTCCCCATGTCCACTAATCCACATTCCTGCTAGCGTAACAGACTGTATCCTGGCAATAAGCTTTACGCAAAATGAATCTTCAGAGCTGGTAACTTTATTCACTTTAAGTTTACTTCAGAAGGAAAACAAAATCAAGTTTATGTGCTCAACTAGGCACAGCTGTCAAAAACTGTCCCGCTCCATAGACTGATTAACTTTGATATAAGCAATAATATTTCTAAAGGAGCATTTTAATATTTTTGACAACAAAAGCACACATATTAGTAAGTTTTAATATGGCTCTTAAAGACACATACTGCATGTCAAAAGGTTTTGTCAAACTCTTAATACTATTTTATAGTCATCTCTTTCTTTCTGATGAACAACAACAACAAGAACAACAAAAAGAACTCCTGTTTGTTATTATGAACCATTATTCAAATAAATCCGACAAGGTTCACTCAAATTACCGCCTCTGCCTATTTACCCCAACAACCTGGTGCAGCTTACATCAATGTCTGTCTTAAAGTGCAACTCCTCTGATCTTCAACCTTATCTGTATCTATTCGAATTAGGAACGTAATGTGAAACCCAACAACTTGTTCATCCTCGATTCCAAGTGGAAATTTGTGTTGAATTGGAGGAAATTTCTACAACATGTTCCTCCAATATCGCATAAATGCAAGGAGACATACAGGCATATATAAAGACCAACAACCCACTGCTTTTACCCGCATGGAGGCATTAAAATCTGTTATTCAAGTGAATCCAACCCAAGGCAACAGTTTGTATTAATGAAAGTTAGAGAGAGACAGCCAACAGAATAAGGTAAAGAAACAGAGACAGGTTCTTCCTCGCTTTTTCAGTTAAGTCTTTCCTGAATACATAAAGGATAAAAAAGCAGGGCGTCTGCCTCATATTCAGTATTTTTTGATACTTTGAACAGCGACACTGTCACTCACTTCAAACAGAATCACTACCAGGAAAAGGCTTTTTGAATCCATTTAAACTCCTTCACTTCAGAAACATTTGAGTGTCTTTGATCAGTCAGTCACATGGAAACACATAAAGCAGTTCATGCTGTCACACAGGAAGACAACAAATCAAAGCTTTTATGTAACTTCCTGACATTGGAGACTCGCTTGTCACGTCATTGAAACGCGCCAACTAGCTTAGAGTTACAAGTGGCAGTTTCAGCAAAGTACTGCATGGGATTTTTTCTGTTTGAAGTGAATTTATGAAGCTTACCTTCCGTTAGTAACTGGAAGATCATTTCAAATGTCAAATAGTCAGGTGTAAATGTAAATCTTTGCGTGTGATACCTTGGAGGCGGCCAAGCAGATCTGAGGTGTTTGAGGTGACTGAGGGGGTGAGATCGTCAGCTGACGACTCTTCTTCCTCCTCCGCAGGAAAGAAATCCTCAGTTATCTGATCCTGTACAAAGCAAATAAGGAACAATAAAATGACACAGTACAGCAAAGAACACCACACTGGTAAGGGTTCTCTTTGTTCTTTGTTGTTGTATCTCACCTTGTCCAGTGTCATGTCCGGCAGCCTGGCAGCCATGGGACAGGTCTCCTTCTCTGGATCGGACACTGTGTAGCCGTACAGAGCCAGCAGCTCCTCCAAAGGAAGCTCAGTGGCCTACAAACGGACAGTTACAGAGGGAGACAGCAACAGGCAGAGGGCATTTTTTTTTCCTCCTTTACATAAATATCTTCATAGCTCTTACTCAGTGTGCAGTCATGGTTGAGTGGCCGTAACATTTCCAAAATAAAGCAAAGTGGATATTCTTTCAGAGTAAAACCCAGAACAGGGCAGATTTATGGAAGTAAAGCAAATGTGACGTGTCCTCAGCTAAGAAGAAATCTTAACTGAAACACTGAATGTGACACTTGACCAGGTTTGCCAGGATAAAAAGGATGCCGTCTTTCTTCCATTTTGCATTCTGTGACACTCGGCACAGGTTGTGAGTAAATCTATTATCTAGGCTAAATCGATTAACTGCTACTGATAAGACAATTTTTTCCTCCATTTAAACTCTTGAGGACAGAAGGGAAACACAATAGCTGGGTCTCTATTAAAATATACAGCAAATTTTTGCTGAATTTTTAGAAATTCTGCGAAAGAAAATGTGCATTTATACATATTTTCATCCACTACTGTTATGCGGACATTATGAATAAGTTCACCAAAATAAGCAGTAGGTGGCGCAACATTTTCCAGTCAGGTGTCATTTACCACTGCAGAAGAAGACAGAACAACGTGATGACGTAATTAAAATTTGCAAGTAAAAAAACGCAAACAGAAAGGAAAGAAGACGAGGGAAAATGCAGCAAGTCAAGTAAGTAAACTAATGTTTGAAGTTTCCTCATCAGTACACACATAACTTGTGTTTCCGTCTGCCGCCATTGCTTCCCTGGCACAGAAGACGACTGTCACCGGATTGACGTTTAAGTCACATGATTTCTAAATCTCATCCTTTATTCACTACATCTGTTTCTATTGCATTTATCTGATACACCAACTTTTCCACTTCCCTCAAGCGTAAAAACTTTTCCGCAATATTTCAGGATTTTAAAAATTTTCTGTGTTTCCATTCAGGCGTTTTTATGCACAAATGGAAAACACACATAGAAACTGGCTGATGGAAACCCAGCTAGTGGCACCGTGAGGTATGTGGGTACTGAAACAAAGCTTTCCAACTGCTACAGACTAAATGTGTTGTCAGGTGGCTATGAAACATATGTGTGAATAACAACAGTTAAACTTTCCTCAATGGGTTTTCAATGTACAATTTCCAGCAAAAAAGGTGCATGAAAACACGACTGTGCATAATTATTTAGGGTGTTTTATGTGTTTGTGTCCAAATAATATTTGTGCAATTAGTTACATAAAGTGGTGAATTATTTTAATCAACTTATAGTTTACGTAACACTTTTGCATAAGCTGAAATTTCTATTAGTAATGATAAGAACATTGTGACAAACGGTAAGTAAGGGGTTCAGTAAGGGCGACAGCTATTAAAGGTATAGTTAACCTAAGAATATAAACAGCGCCACTGATGTTTCTCAAAACAACTTGACATGTTGAGGCTTTAGGACACTTTGTTTATTTCAGATGAGCAGTATGGAGGCATTTTATGGGTTTATTATGTATTTTTATTGATGACTGAATCTTGGTCACCATTCGCTTCAGTTGTTTGGGAGACTACTGCAGCGCCTTTTTCCTATGAAACTCCAGCAGCGTTTTGTGCTCTAAAAAACATCACCCGACCTTCCATCGACACGAGGACGATTTGATAATGACAGAATTTTCATTTTTGAGTGAACTATCCCTTTAAGTTAGCACCATTAACAACCACAAGCTTTTGCACCATAACTAACTAAAACATACAGACATGGCAGAACTCAGACGTACAGCATGGGACTGCGCTGCCATCTTCATGGGGCGAAAGTTCTCCTTCTCCTCTTAGCGCCTTGTACCACTTCTGCTCCTCCTGCCGCGGGCCTTCATCACTGTTCCTCATCCACTCTCCACTAGGCCACAACCTCCACACTTATCTTCAGGGGCTTTTCACCCACCTGTACACACACACAAACACAGAGAACAAAAACTATTATATGAATGAACATTCACGCTGCTAAAGTCATGTAAAACAGCATGGGGGTGCAATTCAATGTGGCAGCACATTCCTCTGTGAATCACACATGCACACACAAACAACATGACGGGTGAACCTGGCTCATCTCTGATCAGCTCACTGCTGACTATTTAAGCACCTTTTTAAATTTATTTTATAAGACCTGCTGTTAGGACGCAGGTAGGCCTATCACTTAAAAGGCCTAAACTGTGTTATCTCCTCATTGTAACTATAATATTTAGCATTACTTAAGTTTATATAGTAGATTTTTAAAATGTTGTACAGTTGGATCAGACAGCTTGCTCCTGTAGTTTTGATTAAAAAGATAAAATGACTAATAAAAAGGTTTTCGTGTAAGGTCAGGTCACTGCACATTCTCCCTCTGTGCCAACATGTTTCCCAAACATGAGCTTTGAGTTAAAAGATTTAAGTCAAAGGGGGACACATGTCTTTGATGAAGAAGTTGAGGTCACAAGCTTACTCCAGAAGTGAAAAAAAAAACTTTTCGTAACAGGCTACAGGACGGGCTTTAGGAGGGTGTGAATGATCCCACTCGAGCTGACCACTTCTCACTGATTTTGATTATATCTCTGACGGGTCACGACACGATTCATCGATCACTAAGTTTTAAAAGTGCGGTGGAAACTAAAATATTCACGCGGCGTGCCTCTCCCAGCCCATCGGGCGCTGTCTGGCTGACCAGGGGCGCTTTCCTGTGACTTGGTGCTGAACGTTTCTTCCTCTCTCCGGCTCAGTACGAGTGGCACAAGAAGGAAATAACTAGTTCTCAATATTTCCGAAACACACGGCCGGAGTTTGACGCCGAGTCATGGCATCTCCCCCCAACTTTTTCACTCAATCCACTTCGTCGGCGGGGCGCACCTGAAATAGTTCAGCACCACCGTGTTAAACCCCGCCGGGCTCCCCATTGTTTCTCCGGCTTTACTATCAAGGCAAAGCGAATGGCTCTTTAAAGCCAAGGAACGCGAGAGGCGATACGCCGGAGAGGTTCTCCATTTCTTCCGCCGCTTACCGGTTAAAATGCCCACCGTAGCCCTCGTTCTGCCGGCGTTGACCGGCCAGCGAAACCGCCGACAGTCATGTGTATTGTACGGAGGGCCACAAGTCTTAATTTCGGCCCGGTTTCTTTATCATTTGGGTCATTACATTCCTCGTTTTCGCTCACTTACCTCCGCCATTCCGTTTCTGCGCAAGCTGGCTATTGCCCGGATGTTGTAGGTCTGCTCCTCTGTACAGCTCGTTTATTGCCGCAACGATTCAGCAACAGCGACCAAACTACAGTTTGGTGCACAGTTATATCGACTATGTACAAACCATTTCGCCGTTTTCGTATGTGTGTGTCGCTTGACTGCTGACATTTAAGAATTTCCCTCGTGTCTTTTGATTAGTTCCCTCCCACTTTCGGTATCAATTTTGAAATTAGTATGCTTTTAGCGCAAAATATGTTTTTGAAAAGTAGGCTAACTTACACCTACTGAAAGAACTTGAAACTAAACCTCACATTTAATAGCATAGCCTGTATGCTGGTGGCCATTACGTAATTTATAGACAATAGTCTGAATATTTTTTAAAAAAAATCTGATCCCTCTGCTTGTCTGAGCAACAGGTTGCCACTTAAATACATTGTTCAGCCTGATGTTGTGCCTATAGGGTCGTCTGTGAACGAGGGAGGGTCGGGACATGGTGAAAACAGATAAAAGATATAAGGCTCAAGACAAGAGGAAGAGCGAGAAGAGGCAGAGCTGATGTATATGCTGACCAACACGTGACATCGTTTAACCACAGCAAACAAAACTGATCATATGATGATGATTCAGCTGTGCAGTGGATACTTCAGTTTATAAAGACCACAACCTGCAACAAAATTTTGATTTCAGTCACCGTCTTTAAGTGTCAAATAAATTAATAAAACAAAGAACAAACAAAAAACCTTTGTATTATTATTATTAATAATAAAAAAATAAATGGGCCACAAAATAGTTTTTCCCAATAAAATAAATTGTAAACATGGATGATAGCCTATCTGGAGTTTTCCCTCCCTATCATAACTTTCCAAAATAAAGTGATAAGTTTCAAGTTACTAAATGAAATGCAGCCTAAATGAAATTTTAAAGGAAAATGGTCGAAAAGAGAAGAAAAGCCATCATACTGGTCTCTTAAGCCAATCTGAATTTTTAAAAATTAGAAATATAGTTTTAGTATATCTGTGGATTAAGAGGTGAAAAGTGTTAAAAAATACATGTAGGCTAAAGTTCTTCTCCATTAATTTGATGTTCCAGAATTTAAAGTGAAGGCTAATAGTTGCTCGCTAAAAGTTCTAATGCACAAACTAAACATACACTTCACGAAATGACTTCACATCATTTTCAAAACATCCATCCATCTTTTATTTAGAGGATGTTTGCTTTTCATTATGTCTATGTATGTTCTTGTGTATATCATTCATAATTCAATACTGTACACAGGAAAGAGCACACTTCTTAAAAGTATTCAAAAAAGGGCTTAGTTTACACTAGGAAAGCAAATCAGACCAGTTTTTAGCTCCATGATTTTTAGCTTCCACCTGTCAACATCCCTTCAGTCATTATGTGTCAAAAGGTATTGCAGAGAAAAGAACAGGGTTTGTGTTCAACAAAAGGTCAAACCACCCAGAGGAAACTGAACAAAACACATTTTGTTTGCGGGGAAAAGGGTGACTGCATGCTTTGGGTTTTCAATCCGCGAGAGGCTTGGTCTTCTTTTAGTACAGAGAAATTTTGTATGAATGAATGTCAAGAGACGGAATTTATTTGGGTGTGTATTCTTGATTCCATCTTTGTCTCAGGTCAGTTTAGAGGTGTGCTGGTCTTAATTGCTTGTTTTCGTCTGTGCACAGTAGCCGGTTAGTTGGTTTTGTCATTCAGAGAACTGCACAATAAACACTAAAGGTAAACAGGATATACTGCACAGAACAAAAGACGTAAACCTACTGGAAATCAATTCACAGCCACACAATTGTCATGGTGTTGCAGGCAGAATAACAAAAAGTTGCTGACCTTTATACAAACATGGTGAGACAAACATGCACTTTTTAAGAGGCAAAAACAGTCAGTTGTATTACAAGAGAGTGACACAGCATAGTTACATAATACCTGCTTCTTTAATTACTGTGCATATCTAATATTTTTGCTGTATCAGCTGGTAGAGAAACTGTGTGACTCTGCAGATCAGAGCAGTACATAAAGTGTTCATCCACTGGCACTGAGAGAACTCAGATTTTTAATTACCTGCAGTGAAAAGGTTTAGGACATTTCGTCATGTCTCCTGTTTCTCCAGGGTCTTTCACTGTGTGTGTTTTTGTGTGAATGAGAAAAGCTGCTCACAAAAAGAGCAGTTCAGTGTTTTTTGAAGGCTTTGTTGGTGGTACTGCATGCACTATTTTAACAGAAGAAGAGGAAGGGCAAATGTATTTACATCACACAAGAGATTCCAATAAATCAATTAGACAGTCAAAAGATATGCCCATTTTACCAACAAAACTCTAAGTGAAGAGAAAAACTGGCATCAGTAGCTTTTAGGGTGTTGAAAATAATTGGCATTGGTGATGATTATGATATTTAAAAACTGAAAAATTGATTTTATGTTAAAAATACACATGATAAAATACTATAAATGATAAAGCATCTCATAGAGTTGCTGGGGGTGATGTATGCCTTGTTAAAATGTGTGGGGAAAAGTGTTAAATAGCTGTACATTCCCACAGCCATCACTGATCACTGTCTCACCATTCTGCTATAAACAGAAGATATATTTCTGGAATCCCCTCTCCTAATTAGATGAGAGTAGGAGCGTGCTATCATAAAACATCTTTTTTATATACTGCAGAGTATATGTAGACCATATACAACCACGGAACTGACAAAACACTCTATATAAGCGATACCTTTCTGTATGTAGAGCTATTTAGCACTTGTTTAAAATTTGCTAAGAAAAATTGTTAATATTTTCAGCGCCTTTGAATAATTTTTCGCTCCTTTCCATTCTCACTTTGTCACAGCAGGTGGCGGTAATGCAGCTTAACACTGGTTGCCATGCCTCTCTCTCTCCACTACCCTACACTCATATTGTGAGTGCAATTTGTGCCAAAAAAAGACACAAAACACACAAGTTAATAATAAAAATCAGTTTTACTAATGGCATCATTTCATTTTCAGATTTTCTATAGATATAGCATTTATATCATCATTGGTGGATCTTTGTCCCGTGATATTCATGCATGCAGTCTTAATAAAAAATTGATTTTGTGACAGTCTTAGCGGCTGTGGTGCAATTTCTTTCAAATAAAAATCCACTTAGAGTGGAGATGAAAAATTAACGGTTTGACAAAACAATTTCATTTCAGTGTCAATTTGCGGTTGTTCGAGTGCCCACATAAGCTTTTCCCAGAAGCCTTCAGCCATGGTTTTCATCAGCGGATGATCTTTGCACAGTTGTCATGAAGATTCAACATCCTTGTACTTTCATGACTTCTTGTACATGTTGACTTATAAAGTAAGAAAGTCTCTGGAGGCCAGAGAGGCCCATATAGGTCAGGAAACTTAACTCCTGTTTCCTTAGCATTAGTCAGCTCGACCCCCTATGCATGACACTAGTACTGGTTGTCGCAGGGACTCACCACCAATACATGATGCTGAGTGCCAAGCAGGGAAGTATCAGGTACCATTTTTACATGACCCCAACCTCCAAATCTTAGGGGCCACAAGGTCACCGACTGGCTGGCTTCTTAGGTTAATTTAAAAGTTTATACTTGACCTTGGAAATAGTAACTGCATTTACATAGTGGGGTTTTTTTTGTCTTTTGGATGAAATCATGCCAACTGAGCTCTCAGGTGAACAAATTCACCTCCATGCAAATCGGACAAACTCCTTCCACTGAGTAACACTGTATGCTGAGACTGACAGCTCCACAGAAAAGCAAGTGAGTGAAACTTCAGGGAGGATTGTTTTTGGTGATTTTTAAGGTGATGAATTTAAAAAAAATTCAAAAAATGAGTCAAAGAAAAAGATTTTAATAGAAAGTTACAGTGATGAACTCAAGCGTTCTGTGTGAGTATTCAGGTTCATTAATGTTGTAACGAGAAAACAGTCAAGACATGGCCTCTTTGGTATCAATGTTTTGTTGCCGTTATGACATTTTTATGTCTGCAATTTGGGAAATTGTTACGTGGAAATAAAACTGAATTCTGTGGAAAAGGAGGGAATCTATAAAATATTTGCTGTACGGTTGTAAAATGAGGAACTGCAGATACCACAGAACTGGGGGAGATTCTGAAGGAAGTTTATGCAAACGCAGTTGCCCCAGTGCACATATGTACAGGATATATGCCTGAGCATTTGTGTGCACACTCCTGGGGAGTGAAGAGGTTTTGCGGTTGTGTATCTGTCCTTACATGACAGTCTAGCATTCAGCTGTGTATCATTCGTTGGTGAGGGCAGATGTTTGCTTAGAGGTCATTTGAGGAAACTTTGCTTGTTTTTTCACCATTGTGGTAAAAAAAAATACAGCTTTGCTGAGTAGAGCTGAAATACGTACCCTGTACAAATGATGTACTCTTTACAAGTATGAGTATTATCATAGTAAAATGTACCAACATCTGGACTCCTCAATGTGGTACTCTAGTCATGCTGCATTAGGACCCGTCTTTGTTCCCCATGAGGATTATTGGTCCTCATATGGTAAGTGTTTATGCCAGAAAAGGTCTTAAATAGGGAGCAAAAACTAGTACACACACACACACACACACACACACACACACACACAAGAGATGTGTAGAAATAAATGCCGCCCTAAGCTATAAGTTTTGTAGTAAAAACAAGCCCTGTGACTGCACACATAAATATCACATTGTTAGAATATGATTTAAAATGTAGAAAAAGAAAAAAAAGGTAAAAGAAAATTATGCTGACTATGACAACTGAATGAAAACGAGCTCATGTATTTCACTTTGTTGGTCTTAATACTGTTTAATTAAAATGACACTAGCCTACCTTGTAGGCATAGTGGTCTCTTGGGTTATTAAATGCTAAAAAATAGAACTTCATTTACAAATAATAATAATAATAATATGATTTCTAAATTTGTATTAAATGAAAAATAAGTTGTACTTTGAGTAATTTATTGACTTGATCAAAAAAAAAATTCACAAATCACACTTCAGTCCCATTTTATGCAAGTAATTTTACAGTCACGATCTCTTGAATACATATTTTGACTTCACTTCTTGTATGTCATGGAAAATACATATGATTTTTCCAGAAAAAATCATTTTGATTTTTTGTGGATGGAATGTCTTTGGAATGAAGGGGTTCATAATAATACAGTGTGTAATGGGTGCAGTGAAGACTTCAGTCAACAGGGAGCAGTGTGAATGTTTTCCTGAAGTGGCAACAATTGAGAAGAATTTGCAGCTCATCACAGGGAACTGGGCACAGAACTATGATCCATGGGCAGATGTGACACAGAGATAATGGTCAGCAGTTAATGATAGCTTAGTTTTCATGCTGTAGTGCTTTTTCCGTGTTTCTTACTTTTTAGATGCCTAATCCAGCTTTTCTCCTTCTACTCCATTATGTCTCTCTTTGTTCCTTATTTACTATGAAGTGTGCTGTGCTGTAAGTTCTGGGATCTGCTACTGCTGGTGTTCTTGAAAATTGCTGTGTGAGAATCCATAAATAGCACATTCCATCATGGTTGCCGTCATTATTCTGTCAGTGGTTCATGATTTAGACCCAGTTACAACTCTGCGCCTCATGGACTTTTAACAGACAGCAGGAAGTCAAAAAACATGCTGAGGATGATGCAAAGTTTTTTAAACGTGCCTCAACTGTTCATTACAGTGTGCAGAGGTTCATCCTGTTCTCATACCCTTTAATGAGCGTATTTTTCATTCCATAGTTCTTTGCCTGAAAAGAGGATGGAGACTTGAAGGATGAAGAAGCAGGTTCAGCCTGTCCTGTCAGAGGCCCGGCTGTGATCTCAAATGCGACTTACTGCATGGTGACAGGCCTGAGCTCATATCAGTGTTTGTTCAAGAACAAAATGCAATAAAACAAAAACAAAGAAACAACAAAATCATATGATGAGGTATGAGGGTTTGTGTGTGTGTGTGTGTGTGTGTGTGTGTGTGTGTGTGTGTGTGTGGGCTGTCATAAGAGTCTGCCACAAACTGAGATGTCACAGACACGTGTGATCTCATGGGGCAACGAGCATGTTAACGTGTGACACGCCATATAATTGTTTATGACCGCAGTCATTTTAACCAAAGGAATATTAATAGACTTTTGATTTAATGCATGCTGAATATAGTAATATGATGCTGAAACGAATACATCTCTGTTATAACTGGGCAAGGGAGAGAATGTGCAAAACATGTTATATAATTAAACATTTTTGACTAATTAAAAGTTACCTAAAGTAATGCATTTATTCAGATTCAGACGACTTTATTTATCCTAGAAAGGAAATTCAGTTTTTAGATTCTATCCTGAGCACAAACACAATTTCACAGAGGGCAACAAACAGCATGTCCGGGACAATAGCTCAGTATATGTGCAAGAGATGCACGCCAGGACCAAGTGCAAATACAAGGTTTCATAAATAAGATAAATACCATCTAATGCGGTTCCTTATCTGACTAGCTAATTGGAAGAGAATGGAAGGAAGGAGTTATTTCCTCATTCCTCAGGTTACTTCCTGCAGTGCCTCCTCATGGTTCAGCTGGTCAAAACCAACACACAGTGCTGGTCATTAGCGAATTAACCACCACGGCTAACCCATGGTGATAACATGACTCTCAAAACTATAAATAACATGTAAACACTCAGAACTATAGATAACACGTAAAGATGTTTCAGTGTTTATTGGAGTTCTCTGCATGACAAGTATTTTTTTCACTGATGCATGTTTATCATGCTCAAAAGTCAGCTGCACAATTATTTTAAATAAAGAAAAGCAACCAAAATATACCGTGCAGAGAGCGTAATTAGTCCATATTAAGAGTGGAAACATTTGGTAAGTCATCCTGCTGTCAGTAAGGGAAGTAAATATCATATTGCAGCCCATGTTTATACAATATTTTGACCACATACTGTAGCTCACACACACTGTAAACTGTACATGTTCTGTAAAATGCCGTTGGAATTACACTGTGGTTTTTTTAGGAAGAAAAATAATCCAGCTTCTGCATTATTTGTTTATTGTTTTTGTAGTTTATTTTTTAATTGCTATTGTTCAAAATCTATATCTATATATAACTCTATATATAACTCCCAAAACAAAGACATATCTAGTATGTGGTTTACTTTACACCAATTCTTTGAAAAAAAAAAAAAAGGAAAGTAGACATGGTAATTTTGCACTAAGTATTCTATCTGCTTCATGGCCTCTAAACAACATGCAGCTTGCACACTCCATGTACTGTATGTAGTACATTTTTATTCCAAATTAACATTCTCTGGTTTAATTTGATACTTTATTGTTTTTCTCTTGGTTTATAATTTTATTTTATTTTATAATTTTAGTGTTTTCTCTAGTATATATTCTTGGGAGATTTTGTTAGTAATGTACTTTTTTTTTGCCCATTTTAAAAAATAAAAATACTCCTTTAACCTAATGTTATCTATATTATTATGTTTGACTGTCTGTGCAGTGACTGAATAACCTGCTGCTGTATTAAATGAATTTCCCAAGTTGGGATCAACAATTATATGTAAGTCTAAGTATGACAAAGACACTGTAAATCAAATGGCAAGTAATAAAGTTTTATCACCTTCATTTGTTAGTAATGTTGTTATTGTAATATGACTTGTTTTACTATTTCTTGAATGTAACAGAAATCCATGACACATGAAATATGCTAGAGTAGGCCTGTACAGTAGCTGATTATGAAAGCTTCTCTTACTGCAAGTTTTTTTTTTTGTGATTACACTATTGATTATCGGTCTTCTACGTTAGTCTGCATCTCTTTTTTAAAGCCTCATGTAAGCATTATTGTGTATTTTTAAATGTTGTCTGTAACTACCATACCACAAGGGGGCAATGCTGTCATGTGCATGGGTTGATTCAGGAATAGAAAACTTCAACATGGCAACAAACAGTTTTCCCACATCCACCTGCACCAGCTTTCCTTAGTCATGCACAAGTAATCAAGTGTCAAAACGTTAGAGCCAACGAATGACATAGCAGTTTATCCTGAGAACGTTCCGTAATTCCTTATGTGGTGTAAGTGTTTTGAGCCTGTCTGGCTCAGATGGGATAAGAGATTAAAGCAGTGCGGTGGAGTCATAATTGGGCTAATTTTCAGTCTGCCGGCTGCTCTGTTTGCTCTCAGGTCCCTGCATGCATGCTAATGTGACTCACTACATCTCTGTCTACAATTTGCATTTTCTGCGCTCACAGAAATTATGTTGCGTAATGATAAGTAAACAAACACTACTGTAGTGGACACAGAGGAGCCTACCTGTGAGTCTTTCAGCTCATATGTTCACAGGCATTGCAGACGTTCCTCGTTCTCGTTCATTTACCAACCATTTGCACTGTTATTTCTCTTTCTCCCCCACTCCCTCTCTAAACAGGATGTTTGTGTCTCAGCGGGGCTGCCAGGGGCAAACCAGTACAAAGCTGATGATCAGATAGCGAGGCTGTGGAGTGCCCAGTTCTCCCAGCGCTTTGACAGATTAACAGGGATTTAGGGCTTCTGTTCGGATTTCCCACTAAACCAACACACCGAAAGAGACAGCAAAACACAGGAGGTCATGTAGCCGCCAGCATGCTTCCCCTCGGCCACTATTGCCTTTAAAAGTGAAGCCCTTCCCCCCCACGTTTAATTTCAAATTCCTTCTTCGCCTCACAAGTATTATAGAGTAGATAAACTGGTTAATATTGTCTTTGGGAGTTGTATTAAATTGAGAATAAGGAATTGTCCAGAGAGGTATCTGAATGTCCCACTGCTAGTCTAAAAAAGATAATAACTGATATGTTTGTGTGCCGAAACACAGACGAGGACTGTCACACAAGAGGAACCAAGCCTGAAAGTGCTGCTTTATGATGCCTAATAATTCAGGTTACAACGATGGTTACATTCAAAGGTGGTATCATGAGGCTCAGGAGACTTTTGTTTCCGTGTATTGTGCTGCTGTGCGTGTGAACTCACCACAGTTAATATCAGATGCCTGGCTGAGCAGGGGTGTGTGGAGCACAGGATCTGAATCATGAGTACAAGTTGTTTCACGGCAAAACAATGTCACACAAGTCTGAGTTATCTAAGTGCAATTCAGTGTTGGCTTTACAGTCACAGGAAGAGGGGTTGCACTCAGAAGTGTTTTTTGTTTTTCCTCAGCTATTGCAGAGAATTAATTATTTTGCAACAACCCCAGACGGCAGTGTCACAATAGGTAATGGCATCAGTCTAAAGTAAAAGCAACATCAGGAAACATGCCGTCATCTCCTAGCGCTGTATTTTGTTCTGTTCTCTCGTTTATTAATAGCCCTGCCTGATTTTTACCATAGAAGAAGAAGTTTTCATGGAAATGGTGGAGGGCATTTCCTGTGAGACGCATTGAGCTCAAATAAAAACAGGAGTGGAAAGATGTGTGTGGCTCTGCCCTGTCCTGTTTTAGCCTCTCTCCACCCTCTGGCCCTCGAATCGCTCTCTCTCACTTGTGCCTCTTTGGACAAACCACTCTCCTTTCCTTACATTTACCATTTTTGGCCCCAATTCACTTCGTAAGTAGCTCAAAAGCAAAGCTTGGCTTAAAAATACTCCATTTTTGAAAGTTGTTGCTTCTCAAGTTGCTAACATGAAAACATGCCACACGGTGTCTGTTGGAGAAAAGGATAAACATGAATCTATTTTGACCCAGAAGAAGCATCAAAAGAGGTCAAACATGAAACCTAAAAGTGCTCACTTCCAATCTGACCAGTACAACCGATTCTCTGTTGGTAGGATTTCCTCTAATGTTGCTTTTTTTCAAATATGCACAAGAACCTGAGTGTGAATTAGGCCAGTAAGTGGTGTCATTAAGTCACTGACGCCCAGACACATAGGCCTTTCACACCCAGGACTCACTGCTGTGTGTGCACACATGTGGCATAGACGCAGTGCACAACTGGCCCACTGTTCGAATCCACGGCCAACCTGCGATCATAACCAGCCCCTTTACCACCACACAATCATATGGGCTCAGGGTGGATATGGGCTGTTTGAAGGATTACATCACTTGTCAACGGTTGCTGGTTTTCAATGTTCTGAAAACACGTAAATCTTGTGATTAAAAACTGAAACTTGCTGCACATGTTGTGTTTCATCTCATGTGTCGGTGCATTCTTGCAGTGCCATAAATACATAACAAATCAAATCATGTTCTAGAATTAAAACATTATGAAGCAGTCTAACTTTGATACTGATGCCTCACGTCTTGGACAGAACGGTAGCTTAGAGATTAGCACTCTGGCCTCATAGCAAGAAGGTTCTGGGTTCATTCCCAACTGGAGTAGAGCCTTTCTGCGTGGAGTTGGTGTGTTGTGTGGATTTCGTCTGGGTGCTCTGGTTTCCCCCGGCGTCAGACCATGCATACCAGGTGTATCTCCAGTCAGTACCCTTGACCAAGGTACTGGAGTTTGCTTCCTGGACGCTGCGCTGTGGCTGCCCGCTAAAATGTCTACATGTCGCTCATCTGAAGTAATCTATGCATCCTGAAGCCCCAGTATGCCAAGCCCCAGTATGCTACAGACATTGTGTGGTATTCATGTTTATTTGCCCGAGCAAACATACATGGACGTGACTCCCTTCTTAGGAGCTACAGGCCACAGTGAACAGTGAGGATAAAAACAAGGCGTCTGTGGCGTTTTTCAAAACAACTTAGCATGTCGAGGCCTCAGGACACCTGGATTACTTCAGACAAGCAGTTTCAAGGCATTTTACTGTTTTTTATGTTTGAAACCTGGTCACCATTCACTTCAATTGTCTTGGAGATTACTGCAAACCCCTTTCTCCTGTTAAACTCCAGCAGCGTCTTGTGGACTAAAAAAATTTACCCAACCTTTGATCGGCATGAGGGTGAGTAGACCATGACTGAATTTTCATTTTTGGGTGAACTATCCTTTAAATGCAGAGACCAAATTTTACTGTACACTGTATATGTGACCTATAAAGTACCAGTACTTTTACATCATACCCACATTGGCAAATAAAACGATTGGCAAAGAGACTGGAGCCTTTGCCCTGTCAGTCAGCAGAAATGCTATGACATGCTTTAAGGCACATGGATCGGAAGAGAAGATTTGTTGCATGATTGATCCTCTGTTCTTTGTTTGGAAGCAGGAAGCTACTTTTCTTTTAAAGATTTCAATATATTATTTATGGCCAAACTGGTATTGTGATAACAGTAGTGTGTTATATTCACTCTTTTCCAGAACAAATGCTCATGCTAAACAGGATCTTAACAACACTATGGAATACTGCTTTTGTCCGCAAGAAGCGCTGCAGTCAACACAAAATGAAAGTTCCTCAGAGGGGCTTTAACAATAAATACTAATTTATACAAGCTCAGAGTGAGAAAATCCACCTCCTTCCTCAACTGGGATTTTCAACAATAGTTGTTAATTTTTCACATAGACTGTTTGTTTTTCAACCCTGCAAGGCTAATTTTGAAGTGAAATTTTCCAAGGAAGCAAAAATGCTGAACGACTGAGTGCCTTTGTGATGACGGTCTCACAGAGCTGGCGGCCCACTTAGAGGTCACGTCTTTATCTTTTGGTCTGCATCCATGGAAAACAATCCATCAGTGTGAGAGCTGCAGAGAAAACATTAGGCCTGGAAAGCCCTAAACTCTTTGGACATACAAGTTATTATATGATTTTGTTCTGTATCAATAAAACTTTATCCCAGAAAGTACCTGCTGATGGAGATCCAAGCAGCGCTGGGGAATGACATCGTAACAAGATGAAGTTGAAAAATGTGCCAGAACCAAACCCTTGCCCAAATGCACAAGATAAGATCTTATTTGCCAGCTCTTGCTTTTCAAAAATATTTAAAAGATAATATCTAGCACTGAATGTTGTTTAAGAAATGTGTGTCTGTCGGTTTTGGTGGCTTGTTAAAGTGATGGATGTGTTGGAGACGTATGTTCACTTTCCTGTGTTGGTGGTTTGATTGTTTTGGTTTCAGCTCGAGGGAATACAGTCTAGAGGTCTAAGGCAAGGATAAGTGTGTGTGTGTGTGTGCGCGGGGGGGGCATAGCGACATCTGCTCGTCAAGAAAAATGCAATAGATAAATGCTACATGATCTAAATAAATCATGTATTCTCTAAGGAAAAACCAAAACTAATAAACTAAAGGAAACGGAAATGTTTAACTGAACTTTTGGACTGCGATTGAATGGAAGCTTCATCATACAGCTGCAAATTTCGGGGGGGGTCGAGGGGTTCCCCCCCTGGCCAAAGTTTTTTCCTGCAGGAAACCCTGAACGTGTCGGTGTCTGTGCTACACTCTGCTTGCTAGCTTGACCTGACAACCAAAAAGCCGGCTGATTAAAGCTTGGAAAGGCTCTTTATCTCCAGGCAAAAACTCCATAATAACCTTTCAGCATATTGTAATTGTGGTATTTTGATATTATTATCGTTACTGTAAAGAAGCTCAGCTGAAAGCAAATATAAAAGTGTTTAAAAATCTTTGTTTTGTATTGATGTTAAATGATTTTAAGATTTTTTTTCTTTCCTTTTTTCTGCTCTGGATAATGCAGTGACAACTAAGCATACCATATTTATGCGTGTGTGTGTGTGTGTGTGTGCAAAATCTCTCTCCCCCCGACCCTGATTCTGAAAATGAGCTGCAGACGAAGCTGCCCTGAGCAGGTGTCTCAACTCTGACCTCCTGTCTCCCTCTTCCTTTCACCTCCCCTCTGCTCACTGGGACCCCTGCCGCAATCCAAGGCCTTCCTACTCGCAATTAACCTCACCCACAGGGCAGACTCATGCACACACCTGTGGTGATTAGCCAGTGCTAATGGCTCTCTGGTACCCACTAAATACTCTCATAACTCATGAAAAGACTTTGTGACCCTGCACTGACTCCCAGCCTGCGGATCATGAATCAAACAGAAGCGTGAAAATAAGCAGCTATGCCTTGATTGTTAATCAGGGTGAAGCTCTGCTCACTCCAGGTGCAGCAGCTAACAAACAAGAATATAACAACCAGAACAGTTGTATAGACACGAGAGATATATGGGGGAGGTTGTAGCTTAACATTATGTGTTGTGTGTGTGTATGATGGAGTTATGGAACATAATAATGTGATCCTGGTGATTTCTCTTGGCCCCTGCGAACCAAAGTCAAAGGTCAGAACTATGGTGCGTTCCATTTGATCCTGGAAGTTGGAATTTCCAAGTTCACAGTCGGTTTTGTCTTAAGGAACGCCCCCTGAAGTCGGAACTCCAATTTGGAAACCC
>JAQLOL010000020.1:19515593-19552324 GCA_029783665.1 Naso thynnoides
TGGACTTTTGAATTGTGTTTTTTTCAAAATGCTGCTTGCTCGAACTGTTTTTCCAACATCCTCCACCCTACCTTTAACATAACACACATTTAAAGGGACCATGTGTAAGATTAGGCCAGATGTCAAAGGTCACTGCAACAAATGGGGGGCAGCATATCACCAGAGTAATTGCTAAATACTGCTCAATTTCCTCTTAGCTATAGCTATACAGTGGCGAAGTCTTGCCCCTTCCGGTGGACCCCATGGGACCTTTTTCTGAAAAATTTGTACAGTAGAGAGAGAGATAAATTATTTTTTTATCCTGTTTAAATTGTGCACATATTCTCAAATATGACGTTTGTGATTTTAAAGGATACTTTTACAAATCAATTAAGTCGCAATTTATAGTAAGGACAGTGAAAAACTAGCTGACTTAGTGTAAATAAAACCGCTCAGTGAGCTACGTCTCAGCTTGCACAATTTACATCACCATCGCTAACATGGCTGTAACCGTAGCACAGTTTCTTATGTTCCTTTAGAACAAGGGAAAAAGTATTATAAGAATAAAAATCATTACAGGTATGGCCCTGTTGAGAACTACAGCCAAAAAAGATAAATTAAAAGTCAGTTCTAATCTGTAAGACAACATTATTATAATGTCATTTATGTGACTATCAGATATGTAGTCTTTCTAAATACATATTGAAAAGCAGTACTTATACTTCAGCAGATGTGATAAACTTGGACTTTCTCGCTTCTAAAATATTCTTTTAAATTGATTAATATATTTGAGATTGACAGCAAAATTAAAAAGAGATTAAAAAAAAAATTGTGTCTCTCCTTTGACTATTGTACATGTTTTTTCTGATCCCATTTGGTTTACCAGAAGAGACGTGGCATCAACACTCTATATGGCTGTAGCTAGTACCAGCTGTATGCTAGTTAGCTCAATTAGCCGTGTAGCTAGGGGTTCTATTAGTTATTGTGCCCCATGAAAGTGGGCTTAGCAGCCTCCCAGCAAGGAAGCAGCACTTTGTCCAGGCCTGCCAGGATCTCTGTCAACAGGTCTGATGACCCAATCTTTATGTTGATGTCCATCAATGCTAAAGAGAGTTTTGCGTCCGCAATCCAAAGACCAGACATCAGTCTTCACAGTGGAAGAACCTGCAATCTCCAAGACCAAAGAGGGCTTCCCCAAAATAAAGCTAGTTTGAGAGTTGCCATTTTGACACTGCGGCAGATTTCAGTGCTCTAGGAGTGGTATTGCTGCAAAAGGACGCTACTTTGAAATAGATAGCGGCCAGAAATCAAGATATGTAGATACTGATTATGAAAGACAACCAGTTCTTGTGTTTGTGTTTTCTGCGAACCTGCAACATTTAATTAGCCTTAAACTGATAGACGGGTTGATTGCAATAGAGTTTGCAGTTCATACCGTATCGCACAGCAAAGATCAGACAGCAGCTGACAAACTGGCATTTCATCCTCACCTCAGCTGAAGGATATATGTCTGCTCCGCACCTCCAGATCTGATGGAAAAAGACAGCGAGGAGGCAATACCAACCAAGCATTTCCAGCTTAAAGGTCACCGACTGCTTCCTGTCTGAAATGTCTGAACACTCCCTTTCCTGAATTAGCTTGGGATGATTGTGGCCTTATGCCATCTGGAACCGCAGAAAATGCCAAAACATTGAGCTGTGTAGTGTCATTTGTAGTCACTGAATCTCTCTCCTGCTGCTTCCTTTCATCATTGTCAATCTTCCTGTCTAAATTTTTCCATCCTTCCACTCCAACACCATTGTTAACTGGATCCAGCTAATAATGATGAGGTGTGACAGCTAATTGTAGTTTTGTACCTTAGATAAAAGAAAGAAAATCTCTAAAGTCAGAAGTTTTGGGTCTGCATCCAGAAAAATCTCAAGTATTAATAACTTTATTCAAGAGCTTGTCCAAAACTTTGTAGCATGAAATGAAACCCCAGCCAACCCCCCCCCCCCCCCCACACACACACACACGCACACACACGCACACACGTACACACACACAAAGAAAAAAAAGAAAAGAAGTTTGTAATACAAAAGGCCAGAGTAAGACTGAATTTGGAAAAACCTTCCAGTGACATCAAGACAAACTGTTCTAAGATATGGATCCAGCTATTTCCTGGAAAAAAAGGATGAACAAATCCTAGAGGGATTAAAGAATCCAACCAAAGGGTTCAGAGCAATAAAAAGTGCACTAAAGGTCTAATAACATAAGTATAGCAGAAGTACATATATTGATCAGTGCAACTGCTGGCAGTAGCATAAAAGTGACTGCACATGAAAAACTGAACACTGCTTGATTCCCATCCAACACTGCCAACGCCTTATTTCCACTTTTGCATGTGACTGGTGTATGTAGATCTGTAAATATATGGACAATGCCCCTAGTGTCCAACACAACGACATACAACTCTTTATGGACTGATATAAACTACTTGTTTGAACCTCTATTCAATATCAAACTGATAAATCTGACTATTTCATATCAAACTGATAAGGTGACCTGACTGCGTTTCCTATTGAAAGCATGAAGACAATGTGACTAACATTTCAATCATAGCAGAATAAAATCACTCAAAATTCCAATGTGTTAAAACAATAAACTATTTTTAATTACCGTAAACAAACTTACTTGACAATTCAAGTGATAAACAGAACTGAAGAAAATAGCCTGTAAGCTACGTACAGCAGTAGCTGGCTAAGCTAGCGCACTCTCATATGGTCTCTCCAAAGTACACGAACAAAAGTTGATTTTTTTAACAAACTCGAGGAAAATTCCGGACTGAAATATTAGAGAGATTCTGAGTAATTAATGGATTTGCGGTTGACTTGCCTCCTTACGCATATACAAGTGGAAACGAGGTGTGAGCGCATTTGTAACATCGTGATGAATTCAAACATGGGAACCATGTTAAGAATCTTCCTGTTCAGTCAGACTTGACACATTTAACAAAGTTGGACACAACTCAAGGAAAATTTCTTGATGGACAACACAGAAATAATTGACCAACTAAGGGTATTAAAAGGATCATACCAGTGTTACTATGTCATTGTCCTTTGTCGACACCAGCCAATGGGTTTTATAAACACTGCCCGTTTTTCCTGAAATAGCTTTATATATGAGCTATCGTGTTTGTTTAAATTTTGTCCATATTAAATAAATGTTTCAGAGACTAGGTAAAAGTGTGTAACAGTGTCGGCTAAAAAGAACATCTGTGTCAAAATCTTTCTTTGTACTAAAGTCTGAGCTAGGACGACAGCATTTGTAAGGAACTATTTTTCCAGGTGTAATAACTTCATCTCAAACTACCAGCTTCCCTCTCTCTCTCTCTCTTTCTCTCTCTCTTTCTCTCTTGCTAAGGGAATTTTGGACAAATGAATGCAATGTTCTCTTTGGAAGAGTGAATTACCTATACCTCAGTTCATGTGTCTTACAGTGTTTCAACATGAATGGCAGTAAATGGGGTTTAAAAATTCACTCTGTGATCTACAAAATTAAACACATGGTCAGATTTTAGCAACATCTGTAGGAGATAGGGGCAATCTCTGCGAATGGTGAGAAGGCAAAAATAGACTGTTTGGCCCTTTAAAGAATGAAAATTGTAAATAAGTCACGCGATAAGGATGAGGCTAAAAGACAAAATATCCCACCAACTGTTCTCATCCACAGACTCTTCAGACTGCTTGGGTTTATCATCCACAGCTCAAACATGTTGAATAAATATTAATAAACTTCTTTTCATTTTAATCTCCCTCATGGACCAGAATGAAGACTGATTCCACGTATCCAAATACCTGAAATGACTGCATGTACTAAATGGGTCAAATGCCTTAATAAATCATGTTAACTAAATAGCCGTTACCAATCTTCTTTGAGGATTTAGACATGGTGGATTTGTGTCATTCTTTGTGCACAATGCCTATTTGCATATGACTAATGTGAACACGACAGAGGACAAGAGAATCACACCACCCCCTGTCATCATGATCCTGGCTTTATGCTGCTGTGTGGTGAAAAAGAGTGCATGCATGAATGTGTGTGCATGTGTGTGTGTGCATGCATTTGCATGTGTTAGTTTTTGTGCAAACAAACGTGCATGTGTGTACATCCCTGTGTGTTTGAGAGCCACAACAAAGGATCCATCTGGTTCAAGCCACTGAATGCACCAGTATGAAACACTTCTGTCATTCTGAACTCCCTTTTTGAAGCAGCTTTGAGGTGGAGTGGGGCCAGGCCAGGAGCTGCGAGGGGTCCCATTTGAGTTGGCGGCTCACGCAGGGAGCCCCCAGCCGAAGCCATTCTCTCGTCCACTGCTGAGTTGTGTTGCTGTCACTAAAGGAGACACACTTCAGCTGGTGTGTAATGATTCTTCGCTCCTACCCTCCTACCTCCAACGCCACCGCTCTCCGATTCAATACGGTGTAATTACATGTGCAACAAAGAGAAGGAAAGCCCAGGCAGACTTTGTTGATAAGCTCCCAGGGATCAGAGGGTTATATCCCCCAGCAGCTGGGGGAGCGAAGGGAAAGATAACTTCTGAAGGAGCAGGCTGAGACTTGAATTGGAGGACACTCTGCCAGCATCACCCTTAATACTCCTCTGCCATTAAATCTCCAGTCTAGTGCTGATCAAACAGACTTGAGTCAAATTGCAACATTAATACTAGAATAATAAAAAAAATACTTTGATTTGAAAGTCATTGTTAACATCTCAGCTAAATCATTTTATCTCTATTTTCTTTCCTGGCACATCTGAGCCTGATGGAGTCAAGGGAGTCATGTGTGCCTTGCAGGGTTATAGCTGACATTAATTTTCATTATTCATTCAAATTAAACTGTATTTTTTTTTCCAAATAATTGGTTTATTGTTCAGTCTCCATAATGTCAGAAAAAAAGAGTAATTAATGAACGCTCTAATTTTCTCAGAGCCCGAGGTGATGTTTTTAAATTGCTTCTCATGAGTAAAACACAAAAACGTTCAGAAAAATTCAGCAAACGAAGAAGCTGGAACCAGCGGCCATTTTAGTTTTTAAAATCACTTCACTGAACCAATGAATGAATAAACCAACTGCAATGAATGTTTTACATTTTGTATCACGTCAATTAATTGACTCAGTGTTTCAGCAACTAATCTGTTTAACAGCATGAAATAAAGCATTTTTTTTTCTTGAAGACAGGGAGATGACTATCATGTCTGCACTTGTCAATAGAGATTTCTTACAATGGCATGCTTCTCATTTCAACTTAAAAAATATCACAGTTTTTCGTCCATGCCCCTCATTGCATCAAATTGCAGAAGTTAAATATGGTCCTTCTTTTGAACTACAGTATACAAAAAGTTGGCTCATCCTCAGTAGCAACAAGTAGAGAATTACACAAGAATTTTTGTTTGAAAGTGTATACCATTACCTGCGTCATAAGTAACATCTTTTCTCAATTTTAAAACAGCTGTTTTTCTGAATCCCAGGACTGGTTAACTCTTGATGGCCCACAAGAAAATACTGAACTTTGGAAGACTGACCTTTAGTACTTTGCATCATAAATTTAATGATAAAATCTTCTTACATTGCATTTGTTTAAAACCAAAAACACAGAGATGTGTGGTTGTTTCTGATGCTGTTTGTTTCTGTGAGATCAGTGTGTCTGTTGTTGCCGTTGCAGAAGTTATGTTTACTACCTGATGAAATAATAAAGGTTGTGTAAAAATATTGTACTCATCAGTCTCTACAACCAGCTTTTCAATGCCAGCGTATCATAGATACAGATAGATGGCAGGAGTGGATAAGCAATCTTTTCCAAATTATTCCCACCATCATCCCCCTCTCCCTGAATCCCCCAAGGCAGCTGCTGCTTTCTCTCCAAACCTTCTCTGATTGCAGTCTTCTGGCAGGGCCTGACGGCATGCACACACCTGCTCACACTGACCTCCAATCCATCTCCTCCACGCCTGCCTGCCACAACTGCAGGGATTAGCATGTCTGGGATAGGGGATAAATAAGAAGGAGGACGGCGGCCTTTTAGTCTGACACGCATGCTCCTCACTTGTGGCATTGAGTGTGTGTGCACAGCTGGCGGATTCCCTGCCTCTGTGCATGCGAGCAGCCTGAAGGTTTGCATGTTGTGTCAAAGAGCAACCATGGAGACTTTGACTGTGCCAGTCATGTAAGAGTTTAAAGAACTTAACAACTTGTATTTCTCTCTGAACATTAAATGTTCATGACTACATAATAGGGGTGTAATGGATCAAGTATCAATGCACTGATATGTATTTCTACACTACAACTACATCATTAAGGTAAAGGTACTTTATTGGTCACATGTACAGTGCACAGTGAAATTTGGTCTCTGCATTTAACTCATCCCCAAGGAGCAGAGGGCAGCCACAGCACAGCATGCGGGGGCCAACTCCAGATTCTGAGCCAGTACCTTGGTCAAGGGTGCTGACTGGAGATAGACCTAACATGCATGTTTTTATGGTGGGGGAAACTGGAGCACCTGGAGAAAACCCACGTGAACATGGGAAGAAAATGCAAACCCCGTATAGAAAGGGCCCTGCGGGGAATTAAACTCGGGTTTTTACTGTGAGGCCACGGTGCTACCCACTAAGCCACCGTGCACTTCACGGTAAATTGTCTCTCTAAGAATTGGTGCCTTGTACTTAGAGCGTCAAACGTTATGTGGTTGTATTTTTCGCAGTTACTAAGGTAAATAGCTTTTAACGTTACTCCAGTTTGCTCTGTGACATTCTGGGCATGTTTGTTGCGTCAGCAGTGTCGCTTCAGATGATGGTTGATTACGGCAGGGAAACACCAGGAGAACAAAGAACGAGAGATTTTCAGTCCACGTTCCAGTCCGCGCAGACTGAATAGAGGCCGTGAATGTTTTTGTAGTCCAGTGTTTCAAGCTTTTCCGGTGTTTTACCTCCTCGACCACCACATAGAAATGGTCATTTTCTTTCCTCTATTTTTGTCAAAGAAAGTTACTATATTGGTTTCTACTCACTGAATCACATCATATCGTACTACTTCAAATTAGCCTATATCGTTTTGCATTGTATTGCCTGCCATGTATTGTAATACGTATCATAGAGTTGAAACATATCCTTACACCCCTACTAAACAAGCAACAAAAGGTTTAGAAAAAAATCTCAGGTATTACTTAAGATTTCAACGCTCAATAACTCAGCTCAAGTGCCTCATCAGGAGTGTGTGGGTGTAGTTAGATTTGATTTAATCCACAATCTTGCAACATAAGCAAACAATCAACATTCTTCATTTAAAAACACGCAAAGAGGCTGAAGTTTATGACATTTAAAAACCAACGAGAGCCCAAAGCGACATACAGTATAGTTAGTAAAGTAGAATCAGTAAAGGGCAATGGCATCATTTTTACATATGAAGTCCATTTTACCCGTCAAAAGTGCTACTTAGTGTAAAACAGTTGAATCACAGTTGTAATCTGCAGCTGGGGAGTCACGAGCTGAAAAATAAAATGTGTGTGTGTGTGTGTGTGTGTGTGTAAAGAAATTTTTGCGGTCTAATCCACACTAATGACTAAAAGTCAGGACATCCCTGCTTGTCCTGCTTTGATTTTGGCAAACTTTGCTGTTTACGAGTTTATCCCTTCAACAGAACCTCTTTTACATCTTAAATCTCGAGGATTCAAGATGTTTACCTTCATTTTGTTTTACCTTTCAATTTAGATGGCCTCTTGGGATTAAAACGTTGGGTTTTTTAAAAGAGTCTTAGCCCAATTGGCAATAATTCTATTTTTGTAGTAACCATTAACAGCAGGAAGTTTTCCGTTTTAACGTCAAATATTTTTAATGGATTACATTTCACTAGTTACCCTGCTTGTGTTTCTACAAAACAATTGTTATCACTCCTTTTCAAAGCATTAACTGAAACATTAATAACAATGGTTCTGTTCTATTAAAGCATCCCAGTAAGTGACAATGTGGCTGTGAGCCAGCAGGAACAAAACCAGGACCCTAAAACTGAGGCAGCCAAATGGAATTCAGCCATCAATAATATAACTATTTACATCTATGCTTTTAACACTGTGACACTGTGTCTCCTATGAAAAATGTGTGTATGATGAGCAACTCTTTTCGGGCTGTGCGTGTGTGTGTATGTTACCTGGTTTGCTAACGTGATTTCTGGCTCTGTGGTGGTCACAGGTGTTCATTCCTCCAAGCCTGTCTGATGGATTAACAGTTGCCGTCACCGCGTAATCGTTGATACCCCCCAGGTCTGACATTACACACATTCTGATTCGGATATGACAGCTGCACACACACATTTTGCAATTCGCACGCACCAGAATCATGGCACAATACTGCAAGGACTGCACCATTTATTCCACCCTATATAGCTTAATGCATACTAAGAATAAGCTAAAAGACATGCTGAAAAGAAAAAAGCAGAGACAATGTCAGAGCTTTACAAAAGCCAGAGAAATGTGAGTGTGATATTTGTTTGATTTTCACATGCAGCATTGCCTCTGTCGTTATTATTCATATCCCTCCCCAGGGAGCCTTGTTTGAAAAATGGGACTATAACAGCCCCCTCCTGCATGTCACAGTCTTTCTCACTTACACTCACAAACACCCACGCATGCACACACACACACACTTGTTTGGAGTCTTGTTGGGGAAGTACAGCCAGGCAGCATCTCCCTCCTCCTCCTCCTCCTCCTTCCCCCCTTCCCATTTTTTCTCTCTTCCCTCACTCTTTCTCCACGATAGAGAGCGATCCAGCTCGTCTTCTCTCTCCGTCACGCGGGTAATCAGCCTCTGCTATTTCATTTGGCTCAGTAATGAAAGCAATCCCAGTGCTTTTCACTGCAGCGCAGCCCAAATAATGAGAGCCGTCTTACCCCTCCTCAGCCACACCTCCCCGCCAGTCCTCACCCTCTCCCCCCGGCCCTGCTGTTAATGGATAGAGGAAAGCAAATGTGGGTGCGCTTAAGTGTGCACGCAATCTTGCCAGATCCTTTGTGCTTTTCTCCCTTTTCTCTCAGTTGAAAATGAGTCTTTTGTGTAAAAATTTGATCAGCTACAATCAGAAAATTGTGAGTGAATCAAACACAGACACAAAGGACTGTACTTTTACATGAATTCAGTGGTAATGTTTCCTTCTTCTGTTATTTTTGATTCATTTTTGGAGGCATTAAGAGGTAAAAAATACATGGACTTCACAAAGAAATGAGCAAAAAGTAAGGCAGAAGTCTGTCAATAAACATGTTTTTCTGTTGCAGAATTAAAATTAATTATTTCCTTCTGGGATTCATCTCCAAACCTCTTTTGAGGGTTTCAGCCCCCAGGTTAGGAACCACTGATCTGCATAAAAAATCTACATGTAGAATAAACATTCTGAATACAGATGAGATGTTTCAACACAGCAGGTTAAGTTTTACATCGCGTCATCTTTTACTAGTCACAGAAAATGCCCATAATTATAACAATTAATACAACCCGGTCAATACAGACTTTTGGATGAAGAAACAATGACTTAAATAATTTTCATTTGTCATTTCCAATGGTCATAATGTGTTTGATAGAAGCTGTCTCTCCTCTGAAATCAGCTTTTGCCACATAATGCTGCAACCAGGCAGCAGACATGGCAACCCCTTCCAGATGGCAAGCATTTAACTCGAATACAACTTACGCATGTAATAACTCGGCCAGCTGAAAATATGTAGGAAGTGTGAGAACGAGGCCAAAAGTCACAGAGTTGGTTCGAGAGTGTTCAGCGTTCTCTGATTAGGATCTCTTTTTGCCTCCAGCTCAGCTTCCATGTCAGTGAGAAGACAATGACAGCAGTGACAGGTTGCTTTTTTACAAACCCAGCATTGTCCACCAAATGCAAAATAGGCAACTGACAAGAGATACAGGTCAGCAAGGTCAACACGAGTACCAATACAACACAGCTTCTGTGTGGCTTACGAGGAACAATCAACAAGTAACACGGAGATGCAAATTGAGCAAATCCTCAATGTACAGCAGCATGAAAGTGCAGAACAGACTGGATGAGATTTAACAGGTGTGGCGTTGTGTAGAAAAACTTCACTGTAGGTAAAAACCTTGTATCTTTGAAAATAGTTTTGTTTTAGCAGAACATGAAATTTCCAACATTTAAAAAAGGGTGTCCCAAGCTGAGGATGAAAAGGTTTCTCATCTATCTTATACAGTAAAATGTAATTTATTGATTCTGGTATAAACATGAAAAATAAGCAAAATATGCTTTGTGAGGTTTTCACCTTAGAACAGCAAACTTTTTTTTACCAGTGTCCATGAGGTGTTTTTTGTCATTAAATCTTAACCCTCTGCAGGTCTCCGGTAAACTGGGGCATCTGTATGTTCAGAATACACAGATTTTCTCCCAGCTACAGCTTTGAAAACGTCCTCCGCATTTCAGTCAGCTGTGAAAGAAATGTATGAAGAAAATGAAGAATTTCAGATGTCTGAAGTCGGCCTCCTTGGTTCAGGGAGAAGATGAGAGCGAGGAGTTACAGCGAAGGTATCCTAAAGTTCAGGTATTGCATTTCACGTGAATCAATCCTGCGGATGTTAGAGACACTTGGCAAAGGTACAACAGTAGTGGTGGATGAGGGCATTATTCCCCGGTGTGCTGAACTATTAAAAGTTGTCCAGTTCTACAAGGAGAGAGCTCGGAAGATCCCTTCAAACATTCAAGTTTTCACGTGTCCGATCACAATGAAACCCCGCAGGTCCAGGAGGAGCGCCAGGGTCAGTCAGAGCGTCTGCACCAGCACCGGGAACAGCAGAGACAGGTGCTCGGCACCTCGGATTGGGAGTTTGTGCGTGGTATAGAAGTGGATGACCTCTGGGATGGTTTCAAAGGGAGGGCTGTTCTGTCCCAGCACGTACTTGCCATCTTTACACTGGCTGAACTTCATGTGCATGAAACCCTGGCAGCTCCTGGGAGGGAAAAACAGGAAGAATGGGTTGAGAAAGGGGGCAAAAGTGCGAAACAGACCCTAAATGAAAGTGAGAAAGAAGAAAGATGACATGAAAAGTGGGGCACATAAAACACCGTGCAGCCTTGTCACATAATGACAGCCTGGATTTATGACCGTGTCTTTTGCCTGTATTTTTGAGGACATGATTCTACCTTACATGTGTCACAAATTAAGAAGGGACGGACATTATGATGGATGAATAAGTGGGGTAATGGCACATGGAAGGATTGACAGAGCCAACAGAGAGTGACAGAGAAGAATGCTGGACAGTGAAAGTGGCTTTTTGGAGAGAACCACATGACTCCTTTCCTTTAAGTGTCAGACAACTGGGACAGGACTTCCCCTTTAAGAGCCAGCCAGCCAGTCATGATGTATGTCTAATTATAGAAACAGAGGGAAAGACGAGGGCTGAAACCAGTCACATCATTGTTCTAGTGAATCAAATTAAATTTTGAGAAGCAGCGAAACCTAAAACGCTCGCTGTGACTACAAACAGACAAACAAAAGGCGGTTTCTGATCGTCCCACCGGCCTCCAGAGCGCCGATGCTTCATCACGTCAGCACTGAAAGTTGACATGTGCTTTCATCCAGTCCTGTTTGTTTTATGGGACTCTTTGTATCTCATGCAACATTAGAAGCTACCAGTGCTCTTTCATAAATATTTATGCTGGTATAAATCTGGCAGGTCTGACTCACTTTGGAGTGGCTCGTCATTTTATCTCAATTAAACAACCTTCGTCATTCATCCCATTGTTCACAATACAGTGTAATCTTAAAATGCAGTGGGTGTGGTTCACTTTTTCCAAGGAACGGAAACATGACAAAAGCACAAACATTGATGGTGCTTTTTTTAAAAATAAATGTAGGTGATATCAACTGTTATTGCACGAGATGTTTTTACTCAAGTGTCTACTGACATCATGGGAGTCCTGTTGGTATCTTATAACAAGGAGCGAAACAGTCACAACACCCTGATACAGGAAAATGATGCTTTAAAGAGACTATAAAGAAAATTCCAGTCGATTCATTCTTATCTTTTTAACTACACTGTGTTCACATAGTTATTTGTGATGTCTGGGAATATGGCAGCCTCACCACAACAAAATCCAACAGGTCAATAAATACAAATGATCTGACGATTAAACAATTAAGTTAATGGTTTAACCATAATATCTGAACTAATGTTTGTAGCTGTGTTGGTTCCATTCATAAAAGCTATAACAAAATAGAATTAGAAATTAGAAATAGAATTTTTCCATAATTAGGGACAAAGATGAGACAAAGGTGTGATAGAGAGGACGTCATTGACACTAATTGAAACTATTATCAAAACACAATGTTGTTGATGAATAAAGATGAGACAACAATGCGATTTACAAGATACTGCTGCATTATTGAAAGCACTGTATCGTATTGCTCATTTAGAGCGATACAATATGATACGATTCAATGACTAGAAATTGATATAGTGACTTTTTTTGCCAAAAATAGAGGAAAAGAATATTTCCTGGTACACTAAACACGGAACAAGGCCTCTGCTCAATCTGTGTGGACCCCAAACGCAGACGGAAAATCTCTTGTTCTCCTGGTGCTTCCCTGCCATCATCAGCCATTATCTGAAGCAAAGCTGCCGACACAGAATGCACATCCAGGACATCGGAGAATGAACTGGGGTAACGTTTAGAATTATTGTAACTACAAAAATACATCCACATACATGCTAAATACAAGGCACCAATTCTTAGTATTGATACAATCAAATTTGCCTTAAAAAATTATTTTTGATCGATAGAAGTCACTAGAAGGATGATTTGACGATTACCTATTAATCTAGTTGTAATGCAGACAATAAATCAATACATTCATACATTGATGTGTTGTTACACCCCTAGTTGGTATGGACGCTCTGAAAAACATCAGGAAAATTTAGGGTTAAAAACAAAAGTGAGTGCATACCAATGCTGACAATAATCCCTGATTACACAGAAAAACAGTGGGTCAAAACCTCTGGACTGTAATGGATGGTGGCCTAAGACTTCTCTCCCAAACACACTAAGCTGACCAGAGTTTTGTTTAAAACCAGTCTGATCATCAGACTGCTCTTGTTCCTCGCACAAATCTAAGAAAAACGTCTGTATGAAACTGACGTTTCCCTTTAAGCTGATTAGAGATCTAAGCGGCTTCAGCTCTGTTATTCCTGAAACTTACTGAATGCAACTTTTCACAATGTCTGTGTCATGTATAATGTAGTATTTAGACTCAGGGACAGACTCTGTGACCTTATCCCAACATCCCTCTCATGCACATAACCTCAGCAAAACATAATTTTTAAGGGATAAAAAGTGCAAGCTCAAATATACAATATAAAATATATGCTCACTGGTAACGCCTTGTTTGGCTGAGGATTTTAAAAAATCTCAAAATAGCTTTTCTATATGAAACACGTTCTCCAGTTAATCTTTTTTCCACATGACATTATCTACACGTACTCTGTTAGTGTCACTACATGTTTCGGACTTTTACAGTAATATTAGGGTGTTTTAGAGTTTTAGTTTAGTATAAGGTTGTAAGTTTTAACTTTATTTGTGAACTATGCACATTATTTGATGTCTGGGCCCCTATTTACAAGCTCTGGATAGCTTACTGTGGAGTCCCATTTCACATTGCTATTTAGACTAGAAATCCTGATTTTTAACTGCAGTTTTAATTGATTTTGTGAATAAATTGAGACTAAACTGTTTTGATCCTGCGCCATGCTATTCTTTCTTTTGCTCAGAGTCTGAAGGTCGATGTGAGTGAAGGACAGTTTCACCTGCTACAACTGAAACACTGTACAGTTGATAGATTTGGCTGTTTCAGAAGCGATTTTACTTCTTCTAAACCCCACATGTGGCAGCTGGGGAACCGGTGCCAGCAATGACCTTGTTGCTTGAGCAAATGAGCATGTGTGCATGAGTGTGTGTGTCAAACTCACTCTACTCATGTTAATGAGTAATGCATGAGCTTGTTTATATGTCAGCACAACGCAGTGACACTCGTGCACCCCCTCTCCCTCCCCTCTCCAATTTCCCTTCTTGTGTGGCCCACAGAAGGTAATTCATATTCATTAGTGATTACAGGGAGGATGATGTGTGCACTGAAGTGTGCTCTACCTGCCTGATTACCACTTAGGAGGCCCGCTGGGGCCGAAGAGGGAGGCCACAGAAAGGGGCCAAGGATGGGGTGAGGACAGAGGGATGATGGGAGAGCAGTGTGAGGCCAGTACGATGGATCATGGTAGTAATTACAAGGGAGAGATTTGACCAGATAAGCAGTATTGTGCCCTGCAAATGAGTATCGGGAGAGGAATCAGTGCAGCAGGGATCTTGAGTGGGGGTGATGGTGAAGGGGAGAGACAGATGGAGAGGTGTGGAGACTGCGATATGAGAACTGTAGCTCAGTGGGTTCACACACACGGACTCTGCACACACTCCTTGGAAGAGAAGCGGAGAAAACGAGAAGTGAGCTGTAAAATTGTAAAGTTGTTTATCAGAAAATGACGCTGAAGGTGCACATGTTTTCTTGTTGGGTCAGTAAGTGTGTGTGTGTGTGTGTGTGTGTCTCACCGTAAAGACAGGGAGTAGTCGGAGCGGTTGGTCTGACTATTCCTCACCAGGTAGCTACACTCTTTACACAGCGTTAGAAGCGACTCTGCCTCTGACCGTGATATTGAACCGTGGTACCATCTAATAAACAGAACACACATGCAAACATTAAGCATGGTTCAACATATTTTTATACCTTGTGCTGGATGTTGACAATGAAGAGAAACATGTCGATTTGATTCCACAAGTTTATAATTGCAGTAATTCATCACAAGAGCAACCCTCCGCTGTGGTCGTGGGCACTATGACGATTGACGATTGACGAGGTAATCAGTGGTACTATGAAAACTGCTAAAGATTGATATTGAATATTAAAAGTCAAAATTAATACACCATTTAATTCCAAACTAGAAATTGTCTCTCTGGTCTCTATTTTCAAGGCAGTAAAATTGTTAGTAACAGCCAGTAATATCATGGCAGAGTGAGTGCTTGCATTGCACTGACACACACTGCTGCTGCTCTTTTCATCAGTAGAGCTGCAACGACTAATCAAATGAGCGATGAATGCATCCACAGAAAATTAATTGGCAACTATTTTGATCATTTCTCAACCATTTCAGTCATTTTCTAAAATGAAAAACGAAAAAGAAAATTGTTTTGGGCTGTTGTTTGGATAAAAGAAGCAATTTGAAGATGTCACGCTGGGTTCTGGGAATTGACATGAGCATTTTCACACTTTTTTGACATTTCATGGATTTAACGACTAATCGATTAATCATGCAAATGATCAACAGATTGATCAATAATGAAAATAACTGGTAGCTGCAGTCCCATTCATCGTTACATGATTTTCAACATTAGAACTAAACCACTGTTTTGACAAGATGGACAGGCTCCACAGGATCGCTAGCAGCTCCTTGAAGGTGCACTTTTGCACAGCAGCCTGTTGAGCTAGTCGCTCACGTCAGCATGCTAACATGCTTAAATGATAAAGCTTACATGCAGATGCTGAGCAGGGAATTTTCACCACGTTCACTATTTTAGCTTAGCGTGTAAAACCAGCTTGCATAATCTAATTAATAAAAATCAAAGTGTCATTAGTGTCATTAGTCTGACATAGACTGAAGTCTGAGACTAATTACAGTTTTGCTTATTATGATGCTGCTACATAAAAAGTTCAAGAATCACCAGAGTCACCACAATTTATCCAAAGAAGTGTATGATTATCTGTCAATAGTTTTATGGCTGTCTATTTAATGTTGAGAAACTTTGCTAAATGGAGGCGCTACAGGATAATTCAAGATTACAAAAGTCATTAGGATTCCTCCTCTGGGGACCAGGAGTGTCTTTGCAAAATTTCATGGCATCCATCACAGCAATCGCTAAGATACTGCAGTCACCAACTTACTTAGAGAGAGAGAAGCATCCACAAAGCCAGGCTACAACTGTGGCTCAACATACAGGAATGTTTCACTGACTGTTACTGACCAGCATAGCTAGAACGTAAAAAAAAATTTCTGCTGTAATGACGAGACTGTCATGTGCATGAGCTGACCAGCTGTACTGAATGCTACAGGTTGACAGTGAGGCTGCTCCTCTGTTTAAAGCAGAGCTGAAGGAAACCTCATCAGAGATCATCAGGAAGTAATGATGCATAAAAATCAACTACTATCCTCAAGCGAACAGTGTGTGTGTCGCATGTGTGCGCATGTGCATGTGTGCTTAAGGGGTGTCTTGTGTCTGGATTCCATTAGTAAAACAGCCCTTCATGTGCAGAGAAACAGCACATAAATAACACCAATGATGTCTGAAATTACAAGACCAAAGTAAATGTGTGTTTTTAATGTTCCGACTTAATTAGTTCTCCTTCTAACCTTTCGCAATTCTGTAAGCTCTGATGAGTGCTGCTTAGCTGAAACACATAACCGTTCGGTTTAATGTGCCCACGCCCTTTAATAGATCAAAGTGGTGCAATAAAATGGATTTTTGGCTTAATTTGTGAGATGTACAACCTCATTCTCAAATACTCAAAAACACTTTTAGAACAGAGTATGATAAATGTGCATGACATCCATGCAGAGGCATTTACAGCATACAGAAATTACTGGCATATGCTACTTGTATTTACGTGTACAAATGATTGCAGTGTTTGAACCATCACAACTTTACTTTCTTGCACAAATATTTAATTTTGTAAAGCATTGTGCATACAATTTGATATTAGCTGATGTCAACTTTATGATCATTACTAAAACTGATGTTTTTCCTCCAAGATAGGGCATCTTTTTATCCTGCATTTTATTCAAGGTAATTAAATTAATAGCAACAGAGACACTCAATCAATAAATGCTGAACACTAAACACTAAAGGATATTTGGCTTTTAATCTGGCTAAACATTAACTGGAGTGTGACCCATACTCCAGCACATGAATGTCATTTCTGTGGTTTTAGACAGAGGACTGCATACATACACCTGCTTCTCCAGAGGCAGAGTAGGGTCCACTCTCTCCCCCACCATGGAGAGGCCTTCCTGGGGCATTCGAAACTTAATCCCTCCTCCTGCCAGTGGGCTGGACCTTGGCCCGGGAGGACGCAACCGCTCCGTGGGCGATGAGGAGCGGTCCCACTCCGCGCCATCAAACTGCACTGTTGGCAGACAAAGAACAGGAAAACTGAGTCACAGTATTTAGACAGTGTTATGATCAAAAGGGATCAAACCCCGCGGCCAGACTTGGGTAAACAGCAGACATCCGGCTTTTGCAGAACCACGCATGCATCGAAAAATCTCTCATGAATGGCTTGAAATAGAGGACGCAAGCGCCGGTCTGACAAACTGCAAACCTATCAGCATCAGCATGTTTACCATCATCAACATTTTTAGGAGACCCTGATGACAGATAGAAACAAGAAAGCTGGCATTTTCCATGCATGTCTTTGTAGTCAAGTACAGTAACAGTGCAGATTACTTGATATTAACTGTACTGATTCTATTGTGGAGCTAATTACATGTTCAGACTGAAGTGTTATTTACCCCTTTTTGCCTGATTTTGGTGTAATTCGATCTACAGAACTTATAATTAAACATTAACTGCACTGCAGTGCTACTAAGTACCCCGACACGAGTGAGGCAGACATCCTAATTTAGAGAACTTTTCATGCACAGTTGATACAAGAGCAGAATATAGTAGGAAGGGAGGGCTTTAAACCCAGCTGACATGAACTGACAACCCAACAACTGCAACAGGCAGGGACAGATGCAGGTGGTGCAGATGCAGACCGCTGGGGGTTTGAGATTGAGGTGGAGCAGATGTAGGACAACAGCTCGGGTCGTGAAGGTCAGGGTGACTACATGTGCACGTGTTCAGAGTGATAAAGGAAGGCACAGTGGGGGGAGGGTGGTGTTCAGGGCGGGAGGTCACCTTGCTCTCTGGCGGGGGTCTCCTCCTCCAGCTGACCCACCGGGGCAGGCCAGGGCAACGCCGACAACTCCCTCATTTCTAATAGAGTGGGAGGGGGAGCAGGGAGGAGGCGAGAGAAAAAGGGAGCGATAGAGTGAGAAAACAACAGATGGGTTGCAACAAAGTTGACTAAAGGAAATTGCGAGAAAAGTAGAAATGAATGAAGAGTGAGACTGAAACCAGGTGTAAGATTTTAATGTGTTTCTAGGCGAGAAGTGAAACGTGGTAGAGGTGAGCAAGAAAGGGGGGCAGATGAAGCAGCGTGTGTGTGCAGATGACAGGGATGTGGTGTCATGAAATGTAGTTAACTACACCTGCTGTCAGGAATAGAAGAAATACACTCTACCCTCCGTCTTATTTCTTCGTGACACGTGGAAAAACAATCGTAGTGTTTCAGACCCCATATTTACAGTCATTTATCACGTGTGGTGAGACCGAAGACGGCGAGGAAGATGAGACAGAGAGGACAGGAGAAGTCAGAGGCTGCATTATTTATAGTCATCTGAACAAATCCACTTTAAGAAATTGTCTGGTAGCAGGAGACGCTTTGAAAACAAAACGTGACTTCTCGTGTGCTGCAACCCACAGTGCAGTGTGACAGAGGAACACAGGAGCGTGGGTGCAGAATAATGCTCCCTTCACTGTCCTACCTACAGTAGGAGAGCGGCAGAAGGTGCACTGTGAGACAAAACTGAAAATAGCTCATTATCTTCCATGGCAGGCTGCCATCTACTGTAACAACCTTCACTGCAGCCTTACATACACATGCATTATGCGATTTGCCGGTTTCACGTTGTACATTCAGCTCCTGCTCACAGCAAAAACGGATTACAGAACAAATAAAAGGAAAAGAGGGGTGACGTCTTAATGAGCCGACAAATCCAAAGACCCCCCAGGCCCGCAACTTCAAAGGCCAGTTGAACGGGCGTTTGGAGAGAGACCCGGGCTGTACATACATGCCTCTCACCCTCCCTTGTTAATTATTGAGGAGGCAGACACACTCCGCCACTTTCTCTGGCTCTCCGTGAATTATTGATGCATGGCGCAGTACAATGGCCCCATCTGGAGCGGGCCGCACCTCTGCTGAAGCCAGGATTAAACTGTGCCCTGGCACCTCTCAATGGGAGACAAGCATGCAAACACACAGGTCCACACAAACACTCTAACACACACACACACACACACACACACACACACCTGACACCCTGAAACATTACTGCTGCCACATTCTGCTGGATGTCCGCTCGTCTCTACATCACATTTTACACCTCTAATGCCCAGGAAAAACTAAGAGACGCATAGAAAGAGGGAGGGGTGTAAATGAGAAGCACACAGAAGCAAGTGAAGGGTAACAAGGAGGAAAAAAAAAGCAAGAGCGAGAGAGAGAACGGAGATAGCCAAGACAATTTATTACAGATCAGAAATGTGCTCAGCCATCTGAGCGAGGGATAAGCTCAGGTAGGGATGTTGCACACACTGGGGAAAATTCCAGCTAGATTTCTCCCTTGCCAGTCAGGGTGACTGTTCCTTCTCGAGTCATTTTATCTGGCATTCTTGAATCTTAAAATTATGTTTTTAAAAAGTTTTTAAAAAAATTTTTGCTTTGGAAATGCATGTTTTAAGTCAATATTCTTGCCTCAGGCAATTTTAATCATTACATTCGTCTCCATCAACTCACCATAAATTGAAAGAAGGCAGATTGCAGGGTAGTTAGACGCAATCATCCCGCATCTAAGCAGTAAATTACTCCCTGATTAGATGAGTAGAATGACAACCAGCAAATGACTGAGTCCAGGCACACAGATTTTAAACCTCATTGCTTCTCAAATATCAAGATAACATCACCACATTTAGTCTGATTTGCTCTGAAATCATCAGACACACCGCAGACTTTTGTGTTGTGATTTTTGTGGGTTTTTGCCTCGTGCTTCTAACACAAGTTTGACCGCTGGATGATTTGAAAATTAAAAAGAAGATAAATCCTCTTTTTCATCCCACAAGTTTAAAAACACACTCTGATTTATCTCCCTGTTGGTAAATGGCTCCAAATCAGGGCAGCATGTTGAGACTCCATGTGTTTATTCCTCCAGGAGTGCCAGTCTACCCCCTGACGCTCTCGCAGGTGCCATCATTAGCTGCAGCTGTCTGCCCGAGTCTGATCTTCCACTCCACCCATTCAACCACCACAACACTCAAAGCCCTGTGATACATGTGATAGCTTCAGACTATACGGAACAGCCCAAGTCAGTGCTACAAGCACTTTGGATTTAGTGCCTTGCTCAAGGGCACCTTGGCAGGCGGACTGGCTTCTCTCATAACACCAGTCCACCCTCCATCACACCGCCTATGCTGGACCTTAACCAGCCAGCTTTGGGTTTTCAAGTCACACACACACAAACCTCTGAGCTCCTCACTCTGATAACAAAAGGCTGAATACAAAGCTAACACACACACACACACAATCACACCATGCCAATCATTCACTAACAGGAACATCTGGCTTCCATTCATTTCTGATGGGAACCTGTGGATCTGTCAAACATAGAAAGGAGTGCTCCACTTTGTTCTGAAATACAAGACAATGAGACACACTAATGGATTATGGGCAAAGGTCCCTCTCACATTAGCGCTCACAGCCATTATTCGTGATTAAAATCTACTATGCTCTATCCCTCACATACGCTAACACAGAGTAGTGTGTTTTTAGCTGTTTAGCCCCCATTTTAGCCCCAGTGATGAAACAGGTGACAACAATTCAGTAATTTGTGTTCTGCCAAAATCCCACATCTCTGTTACCTCAATACCTGCTAACAATTATCAAAAATTATCGGGGGAGGGGAGGGGATGGCCAGACTAGTTTTTCCTTTCTGTGTTGCACACAGCACGCATCGACATGAGTGACGGATGACTGACTTTTCAAGCACACCAGCTGTTTACTGTGTCCTTGTAATGAAGGGAGAGTTGACATAGACAATTGAACAGTTTCATCAGGTCCATTAATGAAGACATCTGTTTGTCAAACAGCCCTGGCATCCCATCTTTACTCTGCACACAAAGACCTTCTGCTGGGCAAAATAGCCCCCATAAGGACATGCAATTAACACCTTATGCCAGTGAGAAAAAAAACATGAATTCACACAAGTCCCCCTTTAATAATCTTGATCTACTTCGCTGTTATTTTAATCCTAAAAGCACCACACATTGACAATCTTGTCTGTGAATCCATTTTCCAGACAGTCATTACACCCATTCATTCCCCTGCGGCATCATGCTGCTTTCACCATCTTCCTCCCTCTGTTTTCATCCCTCCTTCCACCTATCTCTTTGTAAGTGGGGCATTATCTCTTTTTCCATATTGCATCGCTCCTCTTCCTTCTTGCCCCACTCTACTTCCATCATCTCTCCTCCCTCCCTCTCTCTAATATTGGTAGGCAAGGGGGAATCACGAAGGACGTGACTTTTCATTAATGTCAGCCAGGGTTCATGCTGAACGAGAGAGAAAAGCGGCGAGTGATGGGGAGAGGGAAGGAACGAGAGACAGGAAATGTGACAAAGAGAAACAGGAGGCAAGAGAGCGCCAAGAGTCCTTCCCCTGTGTCAGTAAATTGATGAAGAGGATGGTCAAATGCCCCCAGGGCCTGCTCACAGCCACACAGAGCAGCATCGCACCAGAAATGGAAATCTAATTTTCTTTTTTTTTTCTGCTCACTTGTTCTTCCGTATGCTCACAGACACAAACACATTCAGTCTCCTTCGGGGACATGTACACACAAAAACAGCCAAGGAAACCTTGACAGGTTCTGTGACAGACAACCACACCGACTACTGCACATGATGACCATTTATCAAGGTTGAACTGTTACTTTGGTATTCATTAGGCTAATACTTATTTATTTTAATTTATAATTAACGCGCCCTTTAGCATTGAGCTAACAGTGCTACTTACACAAGAATGGGCAGAGGAATCCGATGCTCGAGATGGCTTTCTAAATATTTTTTCTGTTTCTTCAAAATTCCTTGATTTCAAAAATCATGCTAGCAGCTCTGTGAGGCAACTAAGAAGTGGCAGTGCTTTGAGCTAAACGCCTACATTAGCATACTAACAACTCAATATGATGTTACTAATATGCTGATGTGTAGCAGTTTAAAGATTTACCGTGTTCATAACCTTAATTTAGCAGGCCTTCATGCTAACATTTGCAAATTAGCTTTAAACAAAGCATAACTCAGGCTGACACTGATGTCAGTTTTGCAGGTATTTAAACATCAACCAAGGTGATGCATATCGAAACCTTACCCAAAGATTGACTAAACTTGACTGATTATTCAAATTTTCTGGGAAACTAATTCAATGGTTGCCAGGAATTAGGAAATTTTGCTCAGAAACATAAATAACAACCTTATGGTGGCGTTGCATGAACGTTGAGGAAATTACTAAAGTGAGGAGGATTCATCCTCTGAGGGACATGAATGTACTGTACAAAATAAAATCACTTAGGCCAGTTGTTGTTGAGATATTTCAGTATTTGACCAAAATGGTGGACCAATTGTCCAACTGACACACCACAGCCTTGCCACCACTCATATGGCTGATGTCTTAAATATAACGACAGACATTAGAAGCTTTGTTTGAAAACCTCAATAGAAACTCTGAATGTCAACAAAATTATATTTTGCGTAGCCCTACTACAACTAGATAACGTGAAGGTTATATTTATCTCTAGTGCAAATGAATTAAATGTATGTTTTCGGCAAACGGGCGTTTGTTTGTAATCAAGGGATGCATATTGTACAATGTTGCAAGTACACTGCCACAGAAAAGGAGAGAAAACTGTAGGATCTAAAGAATGCCCACTTTAACTTCCTTTTGTGCTGAACAGATTTGAAAAAAACAAAAAAGCCTTTATCTGCCACTCTCTTGCTTTTATGGCTCTTACATTCAGACTCCGGAGCTTCAGTACACAGCACCCTGTTTTCTGCTGTTGCCTAATGAGCAGCTGCACTGGAACAAGTGGAGGATAAGTGCTTTGCTCAATGGCACCGTAATAGTAATTGCCAGGGGTGGCGACGTTATTCATTCAACTTCCCCATTTCAGCTGATTTTCGGCTCTCTCATCATGTGCCCGCTCCTCAACCTTTAGACAACCATCGTTTGCAACAAATGGCTCAAAGCTCGTCTGCTGAACTATAAAACGTAAAAAACATGGAAACCTGAATCACCCATTCATCTGTTCATTAGGTGTGGCCATCATGGAGGTAATGAGATTGTCCCTTTCATTATCTCACTAATTGGTGTTAAATGGCTGCAGGGCCAACATCTTGCTGCTGGACTGACTATAGACTTCCAAGAATTAATGACTGCTGTAATTTGAGCTGGATGGTGGTGACCGGTGACAGCTTTCTAACGTCGTGATTAAAACTCACCGGACTGAGAGGGGCCTGTCGCGTCCGACCTCTCAGGCACTGCAGTGCTCACCCTCACGCAGCCGGCTGAGCAGACTCCAAATCCAACGGAAAATAAATAAGATGCTTTGAAGGCAGGCTTATATTTGACACTAAAATAGCTGCAACATGCAATATTCACCTTGGCAATTTGAGCTGTGAAAATCATAATTAGAGAGACTCTGTATGAATGCAATACACGCAAATCCACACAGAAATATGCAACAGCAGTCCTCCCTACCTCCAAACAACCACATGTTCATTTGTGCTAACACGCACTCAACCTCTTCTCACCCTTGAATTAGGCGCCTGATAATCAGAGCTGGAAAACCAAGTTGAGAATCCACATGTGTGTGCGTGTGTGTGAGCCTGTGTGAAGGTGATGATGGGGGGCTGCTGGCAGATTGCGATGCCCCCCTTTGCCCCCTGCAGCGGGTTATCTGAGTGAATGTGTCACATGCGACGGGAGGGAGGGCCGCGGGGACAGCCCTATCACCGCTGCTGCGTTGCTGTGTATATGTGTGACAGAGTGTGCCTGTGTTAGTAGATGACTGATTGCACCCTAGCACAATGGCCCTGACTCCCCCCTCCTCTCCCTTCGCCTCACTTCGCCACAGCCCCCGACCATTAATTCTCCTCGACGCCCCTCCCCTTTGAAGCAGTGGGCCTCCACAAACATCCACTGAGCTGCCACCAAACATACTGTAACCTTGGTAGTGCCTTTTTCTCCCCAGCTAGCTCTCACTAAAATCTGTCTGTCCATTTTCCCTCTGTGTCAACCTCTCCTCTTCCTATCTCCTCCTCATCTCCTCTTCCCCCTCTTTCCATCCCTGCCATCCCTCTTTTTTTTGCTCCATCCTTGTCCTCCTTGTCTCACCCCTCCTTTACATGTGGGCCGTGCCAAGCAACGCTGAGTGGGTTTGGGAATATGGATTAAATGTGAGAATGGAAAATACTGTTTGTGTGTTTACACTTCAGTGCTTTGGTCGGCTCAGACAGACAGCACGCCAACCCGGAGTGCTGACTCCAAATGGAAAAAACAAGGGGTCAGACAACTCGAGCCTCACGAGCGTTTTCCTCCGCTGCCTTCTCTAATGGTGCTGTAAGAGCTCCTCTGCAGGAGAGCGTACTTTATGTGGCACAAAGAGAAGGGAACGACATAAAGCAGGAACTGGTGCTTGGTAAGTGAGAGGTGATATCGGCTTTTAAATTAGCTGTTGTGCACCTCCTTTTGAAATCATCTCCACTCTCAAATAAGTTACGGTGTCTCTTTGCAGCTCCTCTGATTAATTTAATTTGAGCCTGAACACGGTGTGAATGGATATTTCTCTGTGTGCTCAGACAATGGTGTGCTGACCATGATTCTCTTATTAGCACTGGATCAGTCATGCACATGTGGGCATGTAATTAACTGAGGAGACAAGGGGGGAGGCACACAGGAAGGGAAGACGGGAGGATAGCAGGAAAGAAGGGGAGTGCATTCAAGGCAAGGTTGATTTATTATCCCATCACCTTGACCTTGGTGACTTGGAGATGCAGCTCAATTAAGCGGACTTGGCCTGGCATGCCTTACACTGATCCACTCCTAAATGACCTATCAGTCTGCTTCTGATTCTCTTTTTCTCTCTCGCTTGCTTCTAATTCACTCTCTCCCTCCAATCATATTCAATAGACGAAACATAATGAGATGGAATGTGACGAGCACTATCAGTGCAACTTTGAAAATTACTAATCATGCACAAGCCCAATTATCTTAAGGGAGAAGTTCATTTTTTGCACCTTATATAAAGTATATTTCTGATCATATATGATGCTCTGCAGCATTATTATGACAAACAAAGCATTTGCACTCAGACAATTCATCCAACAGCACAATAAAGGCTCATTTAAAAAAATGTGCAACTCGCTGAATGTTTAGCAATGACACTAAAACAGGAAGCTAAACATGGATATATAACCCCAAAGCGTCTCTTTTAGCTACTCGGCGAAACAAACAAACAGCTGTTTCAGCTTTGTATATCCAGGTTTAGCTTAGTGTTTTAGTGTCGGTACACGAGAGGACATGTAGCAAACATTTATCAAGTTTCATGCCTTTATTGTACTTTTTGACACATTGTCTGAGTGCACATGCCCCGCTGTTGTTTTCAGCTAGCAGTCACTGTGTATGATCGTAAATATCATTATTATAAGGCTCATTGTGCAAAAAAATGGACATCTCTGTTAAAAAATAATGCAGCTTACATAATGATTACAAAAGGAAAATAAATCTTGCATTTTCTTCCTTTCTCTGCTAACTTGTTCTATATGAGGTCTGCTGTATTTCTGTCATATACACCCACAAGGTGTTTCTGTCAATTCTAATGATCATCTCAAAGGTTGCTGTAACTGTGCTCTGACATGTGTGACAGGGAAGAAAGACAGAAATCTATAGTCACCAGAAGGTTTTTAAATGGAGTAAAAGAGAGAGAAAGATCTATGTCATCTGAGCTGAGACAGTGAAGGTCACAATGCTCTCCATATTCTGCAAAAAACGTCTTTGGAGGTGGTGAGGTAGACGCTACATTAAAGGTCAGGACAGTTAGATGAGTATTTCACCATGCCGTATCAGCAGCGGGGCTTTCTGTGGGCTCCTGGGAGGGATCTGACCTTTAAAAACAGACCTTTTTGTGCCTGGTCTTAACCTTCTTCACTAATTCTGTTGAACGATTCCCCTTCTATTAAAAAAAAGAGTATTTTCTGAAATACACTTGGGTTTTTGGTTGAACCTGAGAAGTAGCAGGAGTGCAGGTCTGTACAGAAAATGGTAAGAATTCATGGTTTCATAAGGTGTCGGAATATGATGGCTGTTTACTGATTTGTGGTCTGGTATGTGGCATTCAGTTGTAATGCTTCTCCTATAAACTGGTTAGCCTCAGATTTTGCCTATTAAAAAAAAAAAAAAGGGTAATTGGGCTTTGATTAAACCCTTTAGCCAGAAGCCAGAAGAAACCAACAAAGTATGAGGAAAAGTTTTGACAATGATTTGATTTAAGATGCACCAATCCACATTTTTTCAGTTCCAATCCGAATGCGATACATATATGCTGATACCGATACCGACTCAAATATACATTTTTTTTGTTGTTGTTACAATTATTGTTATTACTACTTTCCCTGTATGGATGTGATATTTTAACTGTCAATGTTTTATGGACCGGCTAAGGTTAAAACCTTTGTAAATCAAGTATATAATACATACAAAGAATGTGGGTGCCATAGAACTTCCTTTTATTTAAGGGAAAAGAAGATAAATAAATTGAGGAGTAAATAACATTTCCTTTAAAATTTAAGATGCATTATAATTTAGCAAATGACAAGAATTTAGAGAGAACACTACAAATGGCCTAATGCAACAGCAATTTAAAAACTGAAATCTAGGAAAATGTCATCTAAATCTGAAAAAGCCCCATGAAGCTACAGCTAATGTAAACCAAAAATTTTTTTACAACTGCAGCTTCACATTAAAAGCATTTACCTAGCTAAATGTAAGTTTATTTTTATTTTGAAAGAGGCTAATCACAGGAAATACAATGTTTCAGTAGCTAACATGTCTTCAGTAGCTAACGTAGCAGTAGCAGTTCAATTTTAAATACATCTAGGAGTAGTTTCATACTGTTTGTGAAAGTAATGGAACAAGAACGGAGCTGCTAAGATAACACTAGATGAACGGCTGCAGGCTACAGGTGAGCTGACAAAATTCCTCATTGAGGTTATCAAGCTCTCTGATAGCATCCAACATATTGTTCATTAACTGTTTTTTGTGTTTCGCTTTAAAAACGAATGCTCCGCCAATGTCCTACTGGTCAAATCTCCTTACTCTCGTAATATTTAAAGTGAAGTGTCAGCGTGTCCTCAGCAACACGCTGCTGCCTGGACTGAGCGGCCTGCAGCAGCATGTAATCCTGTGCGCCTTAGCATGACTTGATGTGCGCTGCACACATAGACTGATATCAAACAGATCAGCTCTATGGATCAGACTCATTGTCACGATACCCTATCTTGCTATTAAGTCAATATCGGAACCGATAATGATATTAGTATCAGTTTGGTACATCTCTAGTTTAAGCCTCTAAAAATCCATGATCATTCATATGGCTGGAAAAAACTTGATTCTGCAGTTCCATAGATTTAACCTTGATGTTTCTGTGCTTTTCAGTTTTAAATTATAAGCAAAGACCAGTGACAATCGAGTTTATGGAATAGCAGGCGTGGGAGGAGTTAATATATTATCACTTACACATGTATTTTAAAGCCTATCTGACTTGTGGACGGGATTTTTCAGGCGATCCTTCGCATTGATTTTTGCAGACTTTACTGTTGGAATAATGACGTAATTTTTTTCCTGTTACCTGCAAAAGCTTTGGAGATGTTATCCTTCTTCCATTCCCAGGGCTGGTCATACTCATCAGCTGGTCTCTCATCATCCTGTGGCAGCCTGCTGCTCTCCTTGCCCTCCTCCTGAGGGTCTGCGTACAACAGACCCAGGCGCCGACCTCGCTCGTCTTCGTAGGGAGTGTCATAGAGCTGCACACCACCCCGTGGCCGACCTCCTCCTGGGCCACGCTGCAGCTCTGTTGATGAATATGTAAAATAGCACAAGTTCATAGTTTGACACACACATGCGCTGGATGTATCACGTTTAACCAGACTGTGAGAAAAACAGGCAATGTTAAGGAATATTAATATTTGCCAGAAGCGATGAGATTCCCCTGAAGAATAATATTACTCTTACTACAAAGTAAATCAAAACGCCTGTTGAGCTCTGACATGACTAGAATTAGAGAACAGAGACAAATGATGTTTGCACAGCTTGCCGTGGGCTCAAAATCTCATATAGTGAGGCTTAACGGGGCCTTGGGCTAGACGCTGAGTTGCAACACTGTAGACAAACCCACCCCCCCTTCTCTCGTCCATCCTGAATCCCAGCAGCAATCTTACACAGCTCACAACAGCATCCATGTTCCCTCGTTAACATTTTCATCACTTTCACAGTGGGCTCCAAACAAGAGATGTTTCTCTGCACCTGCATCTGTTATTGGGCGTCGAATATGGCCATGAGATAAAAGACTTTAAGGTTATTGACGCAAGCAAGAGGATGCAATCTGATTTCTGAATGCATCAATAGCAGCCTCTGAACTACTGCAGCAGCAGCACTCGGCACTGATGCTTTGATATGTTGACCTCAAAAGTGTACCATTTAAAAGAACAGGTGGTACAGGAGAAGAGAAAAAAATAAGGCAAAAATGAAGGACTGCAAATTTTGTGTACGCAGCCAGCAGCCCTGCAAAGAAGGTGCACTCACATGAGAAGAGACCAGGACCAAATGGAACGTTTTACCGGTGAAGGGCAGAGAAAACTTTAACCTTCACACCACAAGACACCACTATTGGGCGGCCCTTTGGTCACCATGGCGACCAAGTGGAGGCCCTGGGGAAAGGCCCTGAGGTTATAAAGAGGGTGGAGGGGAAATGGAGAGAGAGGAGGAGCGAGGGAGGGAGGAGGTGGTGGGACGGGGAGCAGAAGGGGCAGGAAGCGGAAAAGGAAGCAACAACACGGGGAGGAGAGCAGTGATGGGAGAGAAGGACAAGGGAGGGGGGTGAGCTGCTGGGGGTGTGTGTCTCTGTCAGCGTTTGATGTTAAGTCATTGAGAAGCACGGCGGGGCTGAATGCTTCTCTACCTGTGCTGGGAACCCGCAGCGTTAGCGGCAGCCTGGAGATGGAGAAGATGAAGGCGGAGAGATAAAAACGGGAGTGTAGGAAATAAAATGAGAAATTCATAGGAAACATGATGGTGGAAAACACAAGTGGGGGAGAAATAGCAATTTGACAGAAAGGTGACAGATTGAAGGGTGAGGGAAAGATGACAGGGAGGATGGGGGAGTGTTTAGGCATACAGATTAATGTACAAGCAGCAAAACGGAAACTGTTCTTTTCATCCATAATGGTGCTTTCCCCCCTAAAAGTGCAGCCTAATAAGCACACAGGTGTCTTTGGAGGACAGTCTTTGTGAGAAATAATGACTATTTCAATCTCACATCTGTCTTTTTTGGCTCTCTACGGTTTTTTTTATGTTAAACAACAGACTAAGAGACAGACAGACAAAAGCAGGCAAGCAGACAGCCCTGGAGTGACAGGCCCAATTCAAAGTAATTGTAAAAGCTGTGACAATGCTTTGTCAGACTCTCTGCCATCATAGCTGCATTTCGTAACCCTCCAATGGCTTTATCCAGCCACAGCAAGGAATGAGTTTCTTTACGCTTTCTCAGTAGGACAGAGGAGAGTAGCAGGGGAAGGGATGCTCCATACGCTTCAAGCCTCATATTAACAAACTTCATTGGACCACCAAAAAGGCAGCCCAAGTGATGACAGAGAGAGCACAGAACGTAAAATTCTCTCAAGGACAGATTAGAGAGACAGCTAGACTCCCCTCAGGGCCATGGAGAGCCCTTCAGATGAAGAGAGATAGAGAAATGGAGAGAGAGGAGGGAGGGAGGCTTTTACACTAAATGACTGGGACAGAGCAGGGAGAGAGCAGGGGGGAAAGGGGCAGACAGAGATGTTACAGGAGGAGAGACAAATGGAAAACGATAGACGGGAGCTAGATGATGTGGGAGAAAATCACATGGGAGGAGGGAGCGTCTGAGGCTGGATGCTGGATGCTGGATAGACATCTTCAAGGGACATTTTGTGAGGCCGAGCGGCGACTCAGCCTGTGATTATCTCAAACACAGTGGAGTGGACAGTTACAAGTGTCCACTAACAAACGGAGTCATTACACTGGCACCACTGAGCAAAGCTGCATTAAACAGCAGGGTTTTTTTTTTTTTAGAACAAAGTACTGGAAAATATGAAAACATGGATAGATTATTCTGGCAAAAATAATTCGCTATGAAGATAAAGACGGGCGATCAAGAACAAAAAGGCCTTTGATCATTTTGAAGTTGTTCCTCAAAGAAAAGGCTGACAGATTCTCAATGTTGACTTTACTTCATGTCATAGTTAAATATTTTATCTATAATTAGTTGCACCTGAAATACAATAAAATAACTCATTTTGATTTGTATGTCAGGTAAGATATTAATTTCATTCATATTATGAAGACACTTCTGATTAATTTCCTAAACAGATGTATGTGTTTACTTTAGGGTATGACCAATTGATCAGTTTGCTGATGATATCAGCTGATGTTGGCTTCTTGCAGATATATGGTATAGACATATGTGTTCCCCAATATGTATCAATACTAAAACTGTTTTTTTTTTTTTAAGGCTGGAAAAAATGCATTAACTTGTGATATAAAATGGTTTAATTGTGCAGTTTGTCCAGCAGGGGCAGTCTGTTATTTACTAACTAAAGCCTGATTTATGCTTCAGCGTTGGCGGCCTGTAGGGCCTACAACATAAGCTACGCATGTGGCCCACACCGTTGAAAGCATTTATGGTTGTGCGTCTGCATGTCTGCGTTGCTCTGCAGTTACCCCGCCTACACCAATGTCTGTGGAACTCTTGCCATAAATTTGCAGCCATCTGGCAGTCTTTGTAATGGGGTGACAAAGAGTCGTACAAATGTTTGTATTTTTGAACTTCTTCAATCAGTCTTTCCTCTGCCTGGTCCATGTTTGCGTGAGCAGGAAATGCGTAGAGTGGTAGAGCAGGAGAAGAATTTGGAAACATGTAGGAAGAAATGCATGTCCTCCAAGTGGACCAATCACAGGGCTTACAGTCCGCATCACTGCAATGTGCATGTCAGGATACAGCATACGCTATGGTGCAGGGCATGCGCTTATGCACAGGCTACACCGTAGGTGTAGAGTAGATTTGACACAGAAGCATAACTCAGTCTTAATAAGTGAAGTGTTTACTGTTCAGTGCACTGATGTTTGGAATTAAGTTTTTTAAAGCGCAAGATAACCTGCTTTTATTACACAAGTCACATCACAAGTATTTGATAATCAGATTTTGCCAGTATTATACATAATTAATCATAATAATAATCAGGCCATATATTGGATATCAGAATTTTCTTGCTCACTCATATTGGTATTGTCATAGGCTTCAAAAATCCCATATCAGCAAGGTCCTAGTTTACTATACATGGAGATAAAAAGCAGAAGTTACAAAAAAAAGGTAATATAAAAAGGAAGCCCAGTAACAAAGCATTATAATAACTATCACAGTATATAAAAAATTATTACAAAAGCGGGGAAACGTATTACATGTTGCCCTCAGGCTGTTCATTACGTAATGCAATGTTATCACATAATGAGTTGTCACATAACATAAAGGAATTGGAAACCAATCACTTCTATGATAACAATGTGACTCACTGCAACACTGTAATGCCGATAAGACACTGACTCATGAGCGAGATAAGCCCACTGACCTGTTATGACCCTCTGGGCCTCGTAGGGTTCCATGTAGCCGTTGTTCTCGCAGGGAACAGGTCCATGGTTCGGTTCTGGCCTGTGGTTCAAGCGAGCATCGAACGGGTCCGAATAATCCGTGTCGCCTGCCAACGGAGCAGATGGCACCACCTACAGGACAAAAAACACTTCATGGAGAAAATGTCACCTGCATTTTTTTTTTTTTTTTTACACTTTATAATGAATACAATACAGTGTTTTAATTTTGTCTTGCAGGCACATGTGCAAAAAGATTTGAAATTTAAATCATGGACTATAAAGAGTTCAAGTTTAATGCAGCATTTTCAAATCAGCATTCATAAAAGCTCCACATTACACTTTTAAATGAACACTTGACTCAAAGCATCATATGATCCGAATGCCTTATGGTAATTCAGAGGATTCGGTCTGTAACACATGTATAAATACTAAAAAGGAAGGTGTGTTGCACAGACAATACCTAATCAAGACCTACAATAGAGAGAGCAGTCAACACTCTTAATGAGCAATCAGATTCTTGCTGAATGGCACGGTAAGTATATGTTTGGTGACAGACAAAACGTTTCTGGAGTACCACCAAGACACTAATTTGCACCTTTAGTGCGTAATGCTGTGTATATTTAGTAGCTATGCAACATAGCTCTGTTTTAAAACCCTTAAAAAAAGGGAACAATGTGGTGTCTTTGTTGCTACATTGAAGCTAAATGCAAGGCAGCCACAAATCATCCTGTCTGAGAATAAAGAGGGAGAAGGTTGGTTGGTCGGTTGGGAGCATTTGTTCCTTCATGCAAGCACAGGAGGAAAACAGTGGTCAGCTGGCACACTGACAGCTACAAAGGCAGCCATATGGTCACACACAACACACACACGCACCACACGCACAAATAAGCATGCACACAAACACTCACACACGACTGCACATGCCTGCAAACACATACACCCTTTGGCGGAATGCTCTCTTCCTACCGCTTTCTCTCTCCGACAAAGGCTCGCTTCCCAAATTCCTGCTCAAAAGGCACACACCCTCACAAGATCACATCCTAATTCCATGTTGATTCTGTAACAGGTTACCTATCGATGCACAGGAATCTGCAATGTTAATTAGAGTGCGGATGTTCCCACAGACCCTGGGAAATTAATGAGAACAGGAGGAGAGAGGGGCGGTTATTGACTTGAGTTAAGACTATTACTTCAATCCACTTCGGAACTTTCGCACTTGTAGCATTTTCCAAGAGCGGAGTCATGGATTTAACTGCAGCGAAGAAAGCCTTGAAAAACTCCTTAACTTAAACAGCATATGTGAGCTGAATTAATGCGAAGACCATCTCCGTGTAAACCCCTCTGCTCCAGTGGTTCTCTTTCAACATCTGTTTGGCTTTTTTTCTCGTAATAGCTGTGCATGTTTTCAGCAGCACAACATGCACGGTACATGGGCAGGAAAAAACTGCAGCCTCAATGACACAAACAGCACCACAGTATGAATTATACCTCCTGTGGCCCTTCACCGTACCTAGTAGCGTATATGGCCCCTAACATGTGCTCACTCCGGGGTCTCTCTTAGCTTGTAAAACCAAACCCCATTTATTATTTATGGAAGGACATAAACTCAAGGGACTGTGACCCTCTCCAACTCCACGGTCCACTCGAGCCATCAATAATTCTTCCTTCCATCTCGGATAAAAATTTATATGCCGCATGGGATGTGATGTGATTTATGTAAACAATGCATATTTGTGACACACATTACCAGCCACTTGCTTATGGAGTCTGATCAATAAAGCCATCACGGTGATGGAAATGGGATGAGAGAGCAGAGGGAGAGTGTTTTTATCCTTCATCGTTACTTGCCTCCCCTGCATCCCTCCTTCTCACTTCCTCCCTCCACTTCACAAGCCAGGAACAACAGAAAATTGGATCTGTCATCACCTGCTTTTTGTCTCTGAACACCTACACACACTGAGAGACTGAGGCTCTTACTGGCTCTTGCTGGTCCTCTATAGAGATGGCGCTGAGGAGGATCTTGGTGCGCCCCAGCTCCTGCGAGTCCACTTTGATGAGTCTGTGTTTTGGGGATTTCATGTCCACGCTGGATGACTTCATGGGGGACCCGTAAACAGGTGTGGCGGGGTCAGAAGTCCCAGACTCGCCTCTGGATCTGTTTTCGGAGTCCTCGTAGGGGTCCTCGAAGTCGAGGTCCCTCTGGAGCCGGTAGGCTTTGAGGATCTCGCTCTCTGTGTAGTCCGGCGTGGGCGGCTGTGGAGGCACCTTCCTGCTGCCGAAGCTCAGGTAGTCTTTGAGCCACTTGGCCATCGCAGCTCTGCTTCCAAACGTGCAGGTGTGTGGTGGAGTGAGAGGAAGAGGCTGCAGGGGACAGACAGGGACAGACATGGGGAGTTATCTTCACTTTTTAGTCGATGAGATTGTGTTGCTATGGGTTACATTTGTCTGTTTTTCCTGAAAATTTTTAAATTAAATAACATTTTTTTTCCATCACAAAAACAATACCAATCCACAGATCCTGCTCTTCTTGTAACACTTTCACTGAACAACTATCTCCTGATCACAGACCCTCAGTAAGTGTGCCCTGACATGCACTTGTGTGACATCCAACTACACTAACAGCTGGGCTTTACGCACTCCTTTTGTTTTACGCAGGGAGCAATAACACTTGGCATCTGGACTTTGCCCGAAGCCTGCAATTACATTTCACACCCCTGCAATAAAGTCCGACGTTAACGTGCTGATAAAAAAGGAAGACAAAGACATAAAGCGACCCTCAAAGCAATGACAAATCAAAGTTGGACTAAATTTAAACATCTCTCTCGCTTTCCTTTTGTAATTGAACTGACAAAAAAAATACAACACGTTCAGTTTTAGCACACTTTGTGGGAAAACTGTAAACGCACACAGGAGAAAAGCTAATTTTTCTTAAATTTCCACTCAAAACAATCACAAAAACATTGGATTTAAACAGAAGTGAGCGCTGCGCTGCGAAGGCACACGCACTCACCAACCCTTTTCAGTCCTTCAGCCACTTCGGATGCTTTATTCCGCGTTTCTTCATGTCGATCGCAATAAAACGGCACAGAGAAGTGACAAATCTTCCCACTGCTGGCGCTTTTTGTTCCACGAAAGAGAGAGGAAAAAAGGGGAAACTGCAGCTTTTCGGGAACAAAACGGGAGCACCGAAATCCGCCAAGAGTTCCTGACGGCAAACGTGCGAGTGAAGAGAGCGACTACAGCTCCGAGACAAACTCAGCCGAGCGATTAAAGGGGAGGTGCTTCATTCCCAGAGGAATATCCTGCTATTCCTTTTCGCAGTCAGCCGACCGTTCATTCACTGAAATATCTGCACATCACACCGGCTGCAACAAGAGACACATCCTGTCTTTTTAAATCACAATAACTGCATGGGGAAAACAAATGAAAAAGAGAAGTGTGTGTGTATGTGTGTGTGTGTGTGTGTGTGTGTTGGGGGAAAATCAGCTCACACGAATGTGCTCCAAAGATGTGCATTATTTATTCACATGACATCACTGGAGAATTTTCCAGCTTTGGCTTTAGTCTCTTTTCTTTAAAAACAGTTTTTTGGGGTTTTTTTTGGTTTTTTTTTTACAGTTTTGCCGAAAAGATTGACTACAAAAGCCTGAAGGGTGAACAAAACTGTTATCTGGTTCCTCATAAAAGAGTTTGGTGGAAAAGAGGAATCCCATCATCCTCTGGGCGACGTGAGCAGCGATGTAGTGTGGTTCAGAAAGAAGAGGAGACACATAAACACTCCTTATCACACAAACAAGATGACAGAAGCACTGGTGCCTGCCCACTCTGATTGAACAATAAGGCATTTGGTGTGTTTTATTCCATTTGTTTCTTTTTTTTTTCTCCTTCTGAGCACAGATGTCCCATCACCCAAGGTCCAAGCTGGCAAATTGGATTGTGTGCTACAGCGGGTAAGGCCATCTAAGTCTGTTAAAAGACCGTAAATGCTTCTGTCTTTACGACGCGCTCATGAGCTCACTTTCTCCCAGGGGCGGGAGACTGGATGAGGTCACTGAGCTGGAGCCCACCCCCATCGCTATCACCACATCAACATTATCCCACCAGGACTGTCACATCTTCCTCCTCCTCCTCCTCCTGCATGCCTGGTCTGTCTGCTCCAACGTTCCCCAGCGTCAGACCTAAATGAGGGTCAAGTCCCAAACTTCCTCTGAGGGAAATCTGAAGTCACTCAGGGTGTGTCATTGGAAACATCTCACAGATCCCTGCAGTCTAATTTTAATCAGTTATAGGGGCGAAGCTGTAAACTTGAGGACAGGATCAATTTCATGACATCAGCCAATTTAAAGGCCTGCAGTGGAAAAGACATTCTCAAGGGCTGAAAATGTTTAATGTCTCCTTCTGGCTTCATTTGTTTAGGTTGCTTTTTTAAGTTAACAGAGAGAGATTGTGGGAAACAACAAAGGGAAAGCAGTCATTATCACGTAGAACAAGATCGATATGTCATGCTTTAGGTCTTATCTCCTGTGAATGAGATCTATTCATTCAATACAAGATGCAAACCTTGTTGGCACCACATTAAGAGCTTGATACAAGATCACTTGTTTGCACGATATCCCGGCTCTTCAGGGGCTCAGTACTTTTCCTGCATCCGTCTGTATTCCCTTTCTCTGCTATTTCTTTCTACCTTTGCATTTTTATTTCTAGACACATCTTTAAAATGTACCAATGTTCACTCTTTCCCGCCTTCCCTCAGCTATACGGTCTCCTTTTTCATCTGCACAGTCCGCTCCGTCTTAACACCTC
>JAQLOL010000020.1:19555690-19574754 GCA_029783665.1 Naso thynnoides
AGATCTTCATGATGTTGCTGTGACCTCTAAAGGATTTTGCTTCACTTTCAGGAAGCAGAGTTCAGCATGTGTGTGTAGGTTTGCTATGTAGCAAGGTGGCAGTGTGTGTGTGTGTGCAGACAGCGGTGGCTCTATACTCTGTAGCTCTTTTTAGCTGTGTGTGTGAATCCCTGCTAGCCAATATGGATCCTCAGCAGCCTGTTTTTAGCCTGATGAAGCGGTTATGTCCTTGTTTCAGCCTGCTGCCTCTGCCAGTAGGTATCTTTTTCTCTATGCACAACACTTAGAGGAGGAGAGAGGAATTACATTAGTTTAATCCCTCTTTGGTTATATTTATGTCCTCAAAGTTCTTTGTTACTTGTAACACTTTTATCTCATATATTGTTGATGATCATCCATGATGATCTGCCATCAGTAGTTGTTGCACCTTCCAATTGCTTTGAACTTATTTCTCACTCCTCTATTGTTTTGTATGTTATAAGATGGAGTGTGGTATCAGTTTTCTTTGGGGCAGTTCAGGGTGGTGACCTGTTCTCTGGCTTGGCCCCCCCTCAGAGTCAGGACTGGAGTAAGAGTGATGAGAGGCTCCTGCAGGCTGTGGAGCAGAATGAACCTGACAAAGTTTCGGCTCTCATCGTCAAAAAGGGTCTCTGTCACACCAAGCTGGATGCCGAGGGCAAGTCTGCGTAAGTTGAGCACCTAATTTATTTGTTCTTAGAAGTAATTGTTTTTCATTCAACATGTTGCGTCAGTTTATATTCCTCAGAATTGCAGTTCTTGCTTCTGGTAGAGTAACACACTCACTTTGTTGTAGGGCCTGAGCGATATATCAGTTTGCCGATATGAGGTGACTAAGTCACGCCACTTTATTTCCATGGGACCTTCATTTGGAAAAAATGAATGCGATTCTGCTGCAAGAAAGAAATTATTTCCTGGTCTTGTTTGGCTTGTGCCATTAATTACACATATGATGGAAGATTTTTTTTTTTTTTTTGTTAAGAAGGTTGAATTTTGTCATCAAACAGTAAAGTAAAGCAACGTCTACGTCTACGTCTCTCGTCTCGCACAATATACATCAAAAAAACCTGAACGTGGCTGTAACTTTAGCACAGTTTCTTTAGAATGACAGAAAACGTATTAAAAGAGGTAAAAATCATTATCAGTATGGGCATGTTAAGAGCTGCAGCTAAGCAAACAGAGGATGTTGGTTCTGTAGGAGATTGTTTTTTGAGACATCACTTACGCAACAATCAGATGTGTAGTTTTTCTAAATATGTATTTTCAAATGAAACACTGACTGTCTCGACTTGCAAAATTATCTTTTTAAATTGACAAACATCATATTTGAAATGGGATCGTAAATAATAATTTGGCTCTTTCCATGGACTTGGTATCAGTGTATATGTTCTCCATGTGCTCCCTAATATTGATACTGGCATCGGCCCCAAAAATCTCGTATCGAAGGGGCCCTACTTTTTTGTGCAGCAGTGTTTTGATTTCAGCATTAAATATCAGCATTGGCCATTGATAACCCATATCAGTTGACCTCTAATATAAACTGGAACTGTCCTTGTCTTGGTTCACATGTGACTTTTGTATTGTGTTTCTTCCTTTTGGCAGCTTCCACCTCTGCGCATCCCGAGGTCGGCTTGACTGTCTGGAGGTCATCATCTCTCAAGGAGCAGACCTCAATGCCACTGATGGTGCTGGTAGGAGATTATTATTATTAATATAAGTTTTAGCTCACAAGCCAAGGTTATTGAGTTGCATGTGTCATGGACTGTTTATAAATGTCGGTTTATAACTAATTTCAGGCTTCAGTGCCCTTCACCTGGCAGCCAAAAACGGCCAATCAGAGTGTTTAAAGAGACTCTTACAGGTAAAATTCAGAACCATTAACTAGCAGATACTGTAAAATAGAAACAGAATAATACAAGACTGCACTTATCACAAGTGGTTCATCTTTTGATGTTATTTGCTGTTATTTCTATTTCCTGACAGGAGAGATTACCCGTAGACTGCACAGACAGCATTGGCAGAACACCGCTTCATCATGCAGGTAATAACTAGTGAACTACAAGAAGTTACTTTACATACGAGCATTTGACACTTAACTTAAGCTTAACTAGTTTTTTTTTTGCTTGTTTGTTTTTGGGTTTTTTTGGCATCCGATCTGAAAAAAGGTGTGCCACCTTGTCCACATTATTTTAGAATTTCTTGCTTAAGGAATTGTGCCAAACTTTTATTTTTAAATAATCCAGACACATTGAACAACAAGAAAATTTTACTATGTCAAAACCCGGATTATCCACCATGAGCCTGATTATTTCCTGCAGCAGTCAGTGGCTGCTTGTCCTGCACTGAGACTCTGTGGGACTTTAAAGCTAATTTGGATGTCCAGGATGAGGTAGGTTCAAAAGCTTCTCTTCAGCATAGAGTTTGTCTTACTTTTTACCTTTCATTACTAATATTTTATCAAAAATCTGAGTTGTTGCATCATATTTATCTCTCTGTCAGGACGGGGCCACCCCTCTGATTTTAGCTGCCCAGATGAGCAGGGTGGAGCTGTGCGTCTTTCTGTTGGGCCGAGATGCCAATGCAAACATACAAGACAAACAGGGAAGGTACTGGAGAGATCTTGTCTTGTTCTATTCCTCCTCTGGGGTTGGTGATACAGTATGACCACTAGATTGAGTGTAAAAACAGTGCTGAGGCAGACTGGAGCATGAAACAACCATCTTAGCAAAGATCGAACCAAAAGATCCTCCTCAGGATTATTTTCCCAGCAGTAGGGTTGCTTTGTTTGGGATAGAGGAAGGAGTCCCATAGAGAGTCTCCAGTACGTGGGGTGGATTGGAAAGACGGAGGCTGACCCTCCAGCAGCGACTAACAGTGTTCAGTCTGGCTTTGGTCTAAAGATGATGTATGTGATTCTGTCGCACTGATGGTTTGCTCAGTCCTGCTGTTTTCCAATGTACTCTGTTATTTTTTGTTTGTAGGTCTGCATTGATGCTGGCATGTGAGAGTGACAGCGTCGAGACCGTAGAAGCTCTGCTGAGAGGCGGGGCCAACACACAGCTGGTCGACACCCTTGGAAACAAAGCTATGGACTACAGCGTAACCACGGGCAACCAACGCATCATGCAGATGTTGCAGGATGGAGCACCTCCAGGTACAGTATGAGGCTTCAGGTCTTTTTTCATTTGGAGAGGTAGAATTGCCAGTCAGAGTGTGTAGCCCTTTTGACGAATCATGCTAAATTGTTTTATGGTGTCGAAAATAGACTGAGCTTGTATTGTATACTTGGTTGAGTGACAATTTTCCAATACAGAGAAATTAAAATTTTATTTAAGTTTCATTCAGTTGTCTGTCAGTTGCGTCAGATCTGGTTTAATCCCTGTAGTTGCTATAATTTCCAGGAAAAAAAACAGGAAATACCAAATAATGTGTTAGAGTGTGAGGAAGGAAGTCTTCAAAACGTGACAAATAAAACTGTTCATAAAAAGAGGTTACACGTCATTTATATTTCCACAGGCAGTGGCAGTTGTTTTACAGGGAAGACAGTTACTCCCATGATCCGTCCTACTACATCTTTATTATTGCCTTGAATTAGAGTGTCTTTGCAGCATGAATTACATACCTTGTGTTTAATAAAATGAATCATGACCATGACGTCCGTTTTTAAAAACAAAGTAAAACGTGGCAGAAACATCAAACAGATCGCTAGACCCAGTGTATGGCCTCTGTTGGTGGCTGTGCTGCTCCCCATCCCAGCTGTGTCTGTGCTCCCCCAGGAAGCAACTGCAATAGGAGGAAGTAGATCAGTAGGACAGCTGGGTGTGATTGTGAAGTGGGATTTAAAAAAAAAAAAAGGAGAGAGACGAAAGGCTCTTTCCACTTTAATCTCCCAGCAAAGATGTTGCTGATTTATGAAAAGCAGATGTGTGGCTGGTTTGAAATGAAGATGAAGGAGCAAATCTGGTGCACATAAGATACCCTTCCACGTTAGTTTTTATTCTATAATTGCAGATTTTTAGTAAACTTACAAGAAACAAGAGTGGAACTAATATGAACGACATGTTTGCAAAGACAGGAAGTGAGAATTTGCTGAACCTTGTTGCTTTGGGGGTTAAAACGTCTTGCTGTGTGTCTCTCCCTCTGCATACGTAGCTTCTGAGGCTGCAGCCGAGGAGGTAAAGTTGCATAGCTGTGTTTTGGATCACTCCCTCCATCAAATGAGATCATGGCCCACTTTGGCCGATCATATTGTGCATGTTTTCCAATATGAGGTCATTGTTTTTGTGTGCCGCTGTCTTTTGGTTGGCTTTTGTTCCCCTTTGTTGCTGACCCTTTGTTTTATTGATTTTCATCTGTTCTCCTGTTTTAAGTTGAGCTTGACCTCTGCTTGTCTGTGATCCCCCTCCCACCCTCACACAGCCCCCCCAAGTCCCCTCAGGCACCTCATCAGTGCAGGGGGGCACAACCCCCCGCAAACGGAAAGCTCCTCCACCCCCTCGCTCTCCCCTCCAGGTACTGTGAGTAACATGTTAGTGGATGGAAAACATTTTCCGTTTAACTACAAGTACGTGAGATGTGAGAGCAAACAAAACACAAGGCCTTATTATTTATGCTAATGTTACAAAAATCCCTCAATACAAAATGACTTCTGAAACTTTAACTTAAGAGTACTCTGTCTTTAAAGAATGATGAAAAATAATGTTCCTTTGTTTTTCCATCCATAGATCCAGGGTTTGTCACCTTCTCCACAGCCCCGCAGTCCTGCTCCACCTGCCCAGACCCCGGAGCCCCATTCTTCATCTCCCTCTCCCCAGCCTTCAGACACACAGCCGCCAGCCCAGGTCTGGACTGTAAATCTTGATTTTAGTCTAGTTGCTGGTACCTTCATGTTGAGTTAAAAGCAAAGCTTATTAGTGTTTTACTTATATATACAAGGCAGAGGATGAGGAGGTGTTTGAGGAGATTCGACGGCTGCGTCTAGAGAGAGGCCGTCTGCTCCAAAAGATCAAGGCCTTGGAACAGCAGCATCAAAGTGCCCTCTCTGCCTTGGAGGAGGTACTGTAGGCAGTGCATGTCACCCTTTATACTGATGTCTTTGCAAAGTTTCATGACTTTATGTAAATTTATACCTATATATTAGAACTCTTTGTATATGCACCTCTGTCAGAGACAACAATGCTTTCGTAAAGACTAAGCGTTTGTGTACATATGTGTTTGTGTGCACTGTAGTTGTCCCAGCTCAGGCAGCGCCTTGAGGAGGCAGAGGCAGAGAGAGACAGGCTGCTTGAGGAGCTGAAGGGAGGTCATGGTGTTGGGGCCAGTGACTCTGACGACATGGATGAAATGTTTGACTTCCCTGGTATGCAATTTGTGAAAATGTACTTCCCAGGCCTTGGCCGAAAGCATGCATGTACTTCCATGCATGTGCCCCTCTATTCCACATTGGCATTTCTGTGTGTCTGTCCCATCAGGAAGCACACACATTTATTTTTGTTGTTGTTGCTCTTGAACTTGAACTTTCTCTTCAGAGAAGTTGCTCTCTAAGCGCTCCAGAGCCTCCCCTGCTCCGGGTGAGGCCATTTCCCAAGGAGATGCAGACTCACCGCACCCCTCCCCTGCTGCTGCAGACCCAGGAACTGTTGCTGAGCTGCGTAAACAAATAGAGGAACTAACGTCACAAAACTCTGAACTAGCTCTGAAAGTGCAGGTAAGAATACAAACGTACACCTGATGAACACTCAAACAGCTGCACACATACTTACACATTAGAGATACTCCTTCAACCAACATGTCCCACTCTCTCTCCCTCTCTCTCTGTCACTCACACACACCCACCCACCCACCCACACACACACACACACACACACACACACATGCATGTGGTTGCAGGCCTCTTTATGGAGAGTAAATTGATAGTGATCATATGATCATTAAATGATTCACCGGCAGGAGATGAAGAGGCTGGTTCAAGAGAAGCTTAATGTCTCACACTCAAGCATTAGTCACGACCACTTAAACTTTATGATGCTGCATTCTGGTGCACTAATGCACTGAGGCGTATGTGTTAATACAGGTATAAATTGAGCAGCGTTAAGTGCAGAAATGGGGACATTTTTACAGATTCTGCACTAACTGGTTGAAGTACTTAAGTTGTTGAAAAATTCCATGTTGGTGTGATTCACTCACCCTTGTTTAAAAAGCAGCAGTCCAGCTCAGGAAGAGTTGAAAATCTGACATTGGATTAAAGATATATAGTTCAGTGGAAGACGGTCTGAAGTAAACCAGAAACATTTGCTATGATTGATACAGTGAATACAAACCAAAATTCCATAACTCATACTTACTAAGTTAATTAAAGGGTAGTTTACTATTACTTTTTGTCAGTGAAAACAGCTGCATAAAGTCTGACTCTGGAGGGGCTTTGTCAAATTGGAAAAAATAAGGGTTACATTCTAATAGGTTTTCAATTATCAATACATTATACATATATGATAGAGAGCCTTTGTAGCAACCAAGAGATGTGGGAGTTTGACAGACAGGAAGGATCTAATGAAACAATAGTCAAGGTTCTCTCTGTGTGCAGCTGTTTTAACTGATGATTTTGTATTGTTCTTATTATTTTAATGGGTATTTTATTTATTATTTATTGAAACTTTGTGTTGCTGCCATTCTTGGTCAGGTGTCCCTTGAAAAAGAGATCTCCGATCTCAGTGGGACTTACCTGATGAAATAAAGGTTAAATAAAATAAGATAAAAAGGATAATTATGAGAAAATAAGTCTCCAAAATTTTTGGAGCTTAGGGAGGTTTCAGGTTAGGGCTGTAAAGTCAAGATATCTGAGCCTGTCCTGTGTTCATTTCAAACGGATTTATCTGTCTCACAACCTAACGAAAGTACAATACTAAATCATAGATAACTGCTACTTTTTAAGTAATGAGTACCTGCGGTCGATGGTATTCACCCACTTACTGGCCCAGCTTTAATACCCATTATGTTACTCAAAACATCAGGTGCACACTAAGAACACCACAAGCAAATTCTAGGCTGTTTTAACTGACGGTATATGGCATATTATTGAAAGGTGACCACCTCCCTAAGCTGTTCCATCTGTGTTATGCACAGATGCTGGAGATGTTTGAGAAGGATGACACAGACATGCAGACCTCCAGCTCAGACTTTGTCCCCATAGTTCAGTATGAGACCCTGAGGAAAGAGTTTGAAGCCCTTCAGGAGCGCTTGTCTCAGATCCAGGCTTCAGACGAGGCTTCTAGTGTGGCAGAGGAGCGGTAAGATTGAATGCATGATTGATTTATACATTCAAGGTCATGACTAGCAAACTGCGGTAGCCATCACATTCCGTTAAGCTCTACCATATTAAATCAGGCTGTTATTCTGAGATTTGCAGTTCTAGAGTCTCTATCATTTCCTTTCCTTCCTTCCTTCCTTTCCTTTATCAAGCTGGAAGCTGAGCAGGCCTGAGTGCAAAATGTCAACTCATGATGTATGACTTATGATGCTAGCATCTTTTTCGCTTATCCATTGTACTGAGGAATGAGTATTAATGTGTTTAATTCTGAGATAGTGTAATTTAGCCCTATAATGGAGCCTTGCTATGATTTTTTGTTCACTTTTTCACTGCTGTTATTGATTAGATTTGTCTTGTTCCACAGAGGCGATGACAAGTCTCAGGGAGGAGACACAGATGCAGAGTGCGTGGAGGCTTTGAAGGAGAAGCTGAGAGGAATGGAGGAACAGTTGGCCTCCTCACAATCTGAGCTGGAGGAGCTGAGGGAACAGATGCGCCTTGGTGTGCTTTCTGTGGCGTGTGGTGAAGGGGATGCCGCCACAGCAGGTGGTGCGACTGAAGGCAGGGCCGAAGCTGCAGAGGAGGATCCGGGCAAAGAGGCACAGCAGCTGAGAGCGAGGGTGACGGAGCTGGAGGAGGAGCTAGCTAAGACACGGGGCGAGGCAGGGGGTCAGAGCAGCCAGGACAGTGACACAATCAAACAGCTGAGGGAGAAAGTAGAGGAACTCCGTGCTGCTCTGGCCCGGAAAGAGTCTACAGAAAAAGAAGGGGAGAAAGACGACGAAGGAGAAGAGAGGCCTGAAGTAAAGTGCCTCCGTGACAAAGTGTCTGAGCTGGAGGCAGCCCTGGCAGAGAACAGAACGTCATCAAGGGAGGGAGGAACAGCAGGAGATGGAGAACAGGTCCGTCGTCTCCAGGAGCATTTGGCAGAACTGGAGGGGGAGCTGAGAAAGTGTGTGCCCCGCACGCAGTTAGAGGAGGTGCAGGTGACTCTGGGGCTGCAGTGTGAACAGCTGGCCAGGGAGAGGGCAGATGTGGCTAGAAGGCTGAACGATGCTCTCCTGGAACTGGAGAGACTCAGGCCTCCTCCACACGGAGAGGATGAAGAAGAGGAAGAAGAGGAGGATCACTCAGAGAGCTCAGAGCCCTCAGTCATATCAGGTGTGCAGTGTTGATTTTAATACTTTAAACTGAAAACGTTTAAAATTCCTGTCTTTTCTGTACGTTTTGTGAACGATCGTGCCTCTGTCCAATCAGATCACTCCAGACGCTCTCTGGCGGCTGTAAGAGAGGAACTGGAGGTGGCGAGGCAGGAAGCGGCCCAGGCTCTGGACTGTCTATGTGCTGAACGGGAGGGTCGTGCACAGGATGCCCTGCAGCTAAAAGATGCAGTGCCATTCGCAAAGCACAAGGAGGCACTGGCTGCGGTATCAGAGCAGCTAGCTCAGACGCTGCAGGAGCTCCAGGAGGAGAAGACATTTCGTGGTCAGGCTGAGGAGCAAGCTGCCAGACTGGAGGCCAAACTGCAGGCCATGCAGGATGCTGTACCCAAAGAAGAGCATGAAAAAGTCAAGGTCAGGACTCAGTGTTATGATAAGAATGATGTCGAGCCAAAGTGGTTTAGGAATAGGGGTGCCAGGCATGACGAAGAGCAGAGTTAAAATGTTGCATCTTCTTCATGTTGGGTCATTTCTCATTTTACTACATGGAGGCTGAGTCACCTGCAAAACAAGTTTTCAACATTTCAAAAAATGCTCTCTAGAAGTAAGACACAGCTGAAAGCAGCTTAACTTTTTGTTTCCAGCTGTTTCCATTTTGTTTAATTTAACAAGTTGGTTCACTATCATTATTTTGTGTCATTTAAACTGATAATAGGAAGGACTAGAGTCAATCATAATCCAGACAGGATCAAGAGCATAGAATTGTGGATAAGCACAGTTTTCAGCTTTGCGGCTGTGCATATTTCTGATAATCCAGTGGGTTTGTTAGAGGATTTATTTAACTTTAGTCACTCTACTTTATTTAAATTACATATTGTTTAATATGATTGATAGATGATATTGATTGATTTTCAATATTTCTTAGAAGTGTGTTCTGCTAATACGTTTTCTTTTCTAAAGTACTTTACTGGTCAGACTGTCCACTTTAATATCAAGTGATCCTTGTGCATCCTGCCTCTTAGGCAGAGCTTCAGCGCTCCCTGCAGGTTAGCGAGAGTAGTGCAGCAGCAGCTCAGGAGGCTCTGAGTGAGAAGGAGATGGAGCTGAGAGAGCTGAAGTCCCAGAAGGCTGCAGAACAAGGTCTGATCTCCAAGGAGGACCACGAGGCCCTGCGTCTCTCTCTGCAGGCAGAGATCAACGCCGTCACGGCCCGCTTCAACGATCTCACTCGCAAACACGAGAAGACCTGCACTGAGGTGTGTGCTTGCGTATGCATGTGTGTCATTGTGTGTCTCTTTCCAATCCTTTCTAATGCCGTCTAAAGCCACATTAGATGTTATTGTGTTTGCCACAAAGTGAGCTGTGTTCCATGCAGGGCTCTTTCCTGCCGCTACATTATTCATATGCGTGTTAATTTCTCTGTTCAGTCTCCTCCTCTGTTGTATGAGCCCTCTGTATGGTGCTTACTGATGCGCTGAACTGGAGTTGTATGTGCACTGTACGCTCCAAGTGTTAAGTTCCAAAACCTTTCCCTTCACCCGTGTGCTGGTATTCAGATGTAAAACCTCTCACTGTTTAAAATTGGGAAATTGCTTCTCAAACTCACAGAGGTCAATAGAGAACACATTTTGACATGGAAGATGATTGTTAAAGGACCATACCGGTGTTACTACACATCTTTGTCCTTTGTCAACATCAGCCAAAATTGATTTTATAAACCCCACCAATTTTTCCCCAAAATGAGTTTATTTGTGTTTTGTTCATATTCAATAAAAGTTTCAGAAAGCATCTGAAAATATCATTCAATGTTAGTTTAAAAAAAAAAAGTCTGTGTCAGAGTGCTTCTTTTAGCTAATATTAGAGCTAGAAAGAAGTACCTGTAAGGAGTTATTTTTCCAAACCAAATAACTTTCCTCTCCAGCTTCCGGCTTCCCTCTCTCTCTCATTTAGCAATTTTTCACGAAATAAACACAGCAGTTCTCTTTAGAGGGGTGAATTACCCAAACCTAGCATCTTTCATGTATCCTATAGTGTTTCTATACTCCATTTCAACATGAATAGCAGTAAATGGTGTTTAAAAGCAGTCTGAAATCTACTAAAGCACACACATGGTCGAATTTTAACAACAACATTTGTAGAAGATAGGCGCAATCTCTGCTAATCGTGAGAGGTCAAAAATAGACTGGTATGGTCCTTTTAAATAAACTTTTTTAATCCAGCTAAGTAAAAGCCATTTTATTATGAAAACGTATCTGTTTGAAACCAAAATCCTGCTTTGTAATTCGGCATTAGCAAATGCTTACGAACATACTAATATGTAAACCTTTACTGGTCATGTTATGAAGTCGCACTTCCCTAAAAAAAAAGTCGCATTTCCTCCCAAAGTACCCAAATTTTTTGACCCAGAATCTATTTTTCAGGAATCAAAGGTCACTTCAGCCCATTGTTTTCTACATTTTCACTGCAGTCCAAATACCTGCAAAAATTACACAAATTAGTCATTCGTGCACTCGATTAAAACAAAGATGATCGTTGTTTCATTGGTTGTACCCCTTCCTAACATTAACTCCATGTTGATTTGACAAAGAAACACAAAGATATGACAAACTGGTTGACGGCTTCAGACTAAAAAAATGGTTGCTGAAATAAATGCTGGGAGTACTCAACCAATGAGAAATGTTTATCCCTGCAAGCCCCACCCCAACCCTGAATGACCCCTATGCAAGGATTTAAGGGTTTAATAAATATCCCTGGAACTTGTGGTAATTGGCTCTGGTCCCTGTGCTGGAAACACAGCTAAAAACAGCTGAACACGGCACCAAAGGTAATTGTGTATAGATTTACTCTTGCTTGGTTAACTGCAGTTGTTTGCACTATAGCGTGGGTGTAAAAAGATCAGAGAGAAACTGGGAATTCTCATGAGGAAAACTCAGACAGCACTGATGGTGGGAATAGATATTTTCCTTTTCTCTGAGAAAACAAAAACAAGAATTATAAAGGAGAGTATGTCCATCCACTAAATCAGGACACAAGGCAAAGTACAGAAAGAGATGCTACTTTTAAAATGTTAAAGCCAACCAAACAGCAAAGCTGGAGGAGCTTTTGTTCAACAGAATAAACGTAAAACGAGCTCATCGTCTTGGTTTTACGCTGAAAGTTTTTCTTTTTTACACTTCTATCGAAGTAAAAAGCATCTGTGTTGGAGACATCACGACACATAGAAAGAGTGCCGTAGTGACAGGATGCCACTGGTGGTTTTACTGGTCTAGGTGTTCCAGGTGCAGAGGGAGGCTCTCTTTAACAAGAGTGAGCGGCAGGTTGCCGAGTCTCAGCTGGCCACGGTGCAGCAGCAGCTCGCTGAATTACAGGCCCAATCCAGCCATATCCAGGAGCTCCACAAAGACATCCAGGAATCCCAAGGTCTAGTCAAGGAGAAGGACCGCAAGGTGAGGATTCAGAAAGCCTGTAAACACAACTGCAGTTAATGCACCTACAGTGTGTGGTGGCTGACCTCATGTCTCCTTGTTTGGGCAGATCACAGAGCTGTCCAAGGAGGTGTTTCGGCTAAAGGAGGCCCTGGGAGCTCTGTCGCCTCCTCTAGGCATCACATCCTCCTCTCCCTCTACCCATCACGGCAACCCTGGGCAACAAATGGCACTGCAGAACAGGATCGCCATCCTCACCCAGCAGCTCCAGGTGAGAACATTGACACTAAAGATGTACACAATGTCATGAGTCCTAAAAAGCTTGATGTAACACTATTATTTTCTGTGACCTTCTCACAGGATTGGGAAAAAAAGCACAAACAGGTGGTGACTATATACCGGTCTCATTTACTGGCAGCCGTGCAGGTCAGTTGAATGCAAACACACATGCCAGAGCACAAATTAAGACTTTGCTATGAGAGATCATCGAGAATTTCTGAATGTGTGCATATGTGTGCACTTGACTCTACAGTCCTGGCTATTTCCTGAGTTTTTGGTTGGGCACTACTTCAGGATAGATCAATAAACTTTTTTATGTGCAGCTGTCTGGACAGCCACTCATGGTCTGGACTGTGAGAGGCACTGAATGTCCGAATTGAGGTGGAGAATAAAGAGCTGGATTGATTGACTTCTGCCAGACAAAGGGGATGAAATTTCAGAAGGTGTGCAGGAGAAGTGGCTGGATTCACTTTCTGGTTTTAACAGTTTAATCATATCCACTGCTAAGGTGGACAGATAAGCTATTTCTTCTTCTCATTTTGATTGTAATTAGAGATTGTTCAGGTGCCGTTGACCTTTAAGAGACTTTTTGCATGGTAGAGGTTTTCTTTGCAGCTTCTTTCAGGCCAGACATGAGGCCCCCATCTGGTCTTAACTCCTGGACATGTTTTGGTCTTGAATGTTCCAAGCCTGTCTTTGATTTGGGGAAGGGTCAAAAGTGTGGCTGTCCAGTAGGGTTAATCTCTCATTTTTTAGCTGATCTTCGATAGATCTGTGAAACTTAATCCTGTAAACAGTAGGGCCTGACCAATATATCGATTTGCTGATGTTATTAGCTGATATTGGTCTACGCGCAAATATTATAACTGTTTTTTTAAGACTGGAAAAAATGCTTGGACTAGTGATTTAAAATGGTTTAATTGTGTAATTTGTCCAGCAGAGGGCGGTCTGTTGTTCAATAACTAAAAAGTGAAGTATTGCTAGTAAGTATTTTAAGTACTGTTCATTACACTGATGTTTGGGTATATCCCGCATCTACTACACACCACATTCAGCCAATATAATATATACAATATCATACGATATTTTGGATATCAGAATTTTTCTACTCCCTTGTATCAGAATCGGCATCTGCCCAAGAAATCCCATATCGGTCAGGCCCTGCTGTCTATGGCCTGCTTGATGGCCATATCTAAAACTTTTACTTCTACATGTGGGTCTGCCTTGCCACATGCAAATTACGGTCTGCTCCTTAAGGATGAGTGGGTAAAACTATGTGCAATAAAATGCAGAACCTTCATTTTTTCTTTTTTACATCAGGGCCGAATGGATGAAGAGGTGCAGAACCTACTACTCCAAATCCTGCGGATGTCGCAGCAGGGACGCTGATCCTCACAACATTTGCAAGTCTTTCTCCACATGCGGTTTCTCTACAGGTCAGCATAAAGCAGCTCCAGCACAGCAACCTGTGGGTCCAGCATCGTTGAGACTTTGTCTAGAAAGCCAAATACAACTGATCTGTGTTCCAAGATATCTGCATGTGTCCAAAACAGTAATCCTGAACAACAGCCTCAAGTCTTGATTTGATTAGCCAGTGGGGAAAAATACAACTGTAGAGTGCCTTCATGGCTGGATAACAGAAATGACAGCAGCCGATTCATCAGGGGTTTATAGGAGCAGGAAGTTAATGTAAAAACAGAGTTGTTAACTAGAAGATAGAAGCAGGTGTATTGATTGTGTGACAAGCCTATTGATTTTATATAATATTGTTATAATAAAATGGACAAATGGCTCATTTGTTGATCCTGTTCTTTGTAACTTGCTTCATGCACAGACACCAAAGCCTCAGCTTCAGCTCAGTCCCTCACATCTATTTTTGGATGATGGAAATCTGAAGTCTTAATTTGGCTGCAGCGTGTGTACATGGAAATTTGGACAGCTGGTCTGAACTGGGCAGCTGCTACATTAGCTGGCAGATATGAGGACTCAGAAACAACAAAGTAAGATTTGAATTGTAGCCTCTTTTTCTGTTAGTTTTTATTGATAAAAAGCCATTGAATATAATCAAAAAAGGGAAAAACCTGAGAAAGCAAAAAGGAGATCTGAGTTAATTGTAATAATTTGAACCACATCAAAAGTCTTGCAGCTCACCTCATCTCTTTGTGCATTCATTAGGCTGCAGCTGAAACAGTCGAGGACTGGATAAAAGATATGTTGCTCAAGACAGAGAGAAATGCAAAAAATCATATAACCTACCTTTAGTAAAGTATTAGACTGGCAAAAAATGCTGTAGGAAACTTGCTTTCACTGCAGCCAAGGAACAGAAATACATGAGAGACAAAGACGTCGGATGAGGACAGTCAATAAAGTGATGTATTCCCCTGAGCCGGGACAAATAAAGGATTTCATTTCAAGTCCAGTTCCTCTGTCCTTAATATCAATCACCATAGACTCGTCCCACCTATGGCTTGGATCTAAGAAAAACATTCACTGAGGGGACTGTTGTGAGGGACGCACATAAAGACAGTGACAGCCATGACACAACAAGACAGTGTAACAAGTATAACAAGAGCAGCTTACATGACTGTTCACAAGTATAAGAGCTTAATCATCCTGAAGTTTGTTCATTCATTCATTGGCATTGCAAGAAAACTAGTGTTCTGCATTAGGAGCATAAATGCACATTATATACACTGTGACACAATTGCCTGTCTCTGTAGTTGTTAAGGCACTGAAGTAGGAGGGGTTGTGAAAGTACTGCGTTTGTATGCACAGTAGTTGTTTTTAACCTAAGACACAGTATTGATTGGAGTACAATCTGATCAGTAATGTTCACAGGCTTATACAACACGACAATAGTATGTTTGGAACAAATAATGAGCAGCCCTTACAAACACAACACAAACCAGGGATGTTTATGGTAAATGTGATAAAGTGTCCCACTTTCACACAAATGTAACACGAGTCCCCTTCTGGCTGTCTAAATGAAGATAGTATGAATGCAGGATTTTTTTAAAGTGGGATTTGATGCCTCCTTATCATAGAGGAACAAAGCAAAAGGCAGAAGAGTGATTGAGTGTTTTTTTTTTTTAAAGTCCGGCACTGAATCATGTTCAGTGTGTTTTTCCGTTGTGCCATCTCAGAGTCAGCTACTGCAGACCTGTGTACATGTAATAATAACAAACAGTCTTTACATTCCGATGAATCAGATATTTCTCCTGTTGTCCCTTCCAGGTGCAGCTTTTCATTTCTTGCATTTACACAGAAATTAAATTCTGAATAACCTGGTTTCTTGTGTTCTTTTAAGTGACAGTTTTGTCCTGGCGATGTCCATTGTTTGTTCAGTGGACGACCTTTGACTGGTTGAGCAAACCATGGTGTACTGGAAGCACTTTGCCACCATATAGGCATTGTAGAATATTACTTCTCAAAGCAGGAAAGCCTCCTTTGATTTCCTGAAGTTGGGTCCTCTTCATACAGGTGTCGCTTTTTGTTTCTGATGGTTAAAAATCTCTTGGCTCTGAGTCAAGCTGCGGATCCTGGTCAGTTTGTTAGCTTAATAGCTGCATGCTGAGGAGTTTCTGACAGATGAGGGGTAGTTTGGTTGATTTTGGGAGGGAAAAGGAGATGTTGGACACTTCATTCTCTGTCAAATAATTTTTCATGGACAGAAATTATCAGTGTGAGTTCCATTGTTCCAGATAAACATCCATCCAGGATAATTGATTTCCACATAAATTTTTGTCTGTGGTTTTTGCATGGGAACGCAAGAATCTACCTGTGTAATGAAAAACACAAAGATGACACAGACTGAAGGTTAATAAGCTCATTATTAAGGCTTGTACATACATTTTTTTCCATGAATTGCATGCAAATACAAGTATAGAGCTCACATTTACTAGTTATTACGGAAAGAACCACCCCAAGGTGAACTACAATTAAACTAGATATTCTTCTAAGCGTGCAATATATAGGACTTGTATCAGTCATATTTTTCTAAAAGGAAAAGTTCACTTTTTTGGATATCTAGCTGATTCATTCAAAATCACAATGTAAGACAAGAACACAGATGTTTTTCCCTTCTTTGCGTGTTCAGTAGGTCAAAAGATACCCACCCTCCATGAGTAGTTTTGCACGTTTAATGGAAGTGATGGGGAGAAGCCTTGATCCAAGATTACAGCCTTCTACAGCCCTTTAAAACACATCCAAAAATCTCCAGCACACTATATCTACATGTTGTGAGCGTGCATATTCACCACGCTATAGAGACACTGTATTGTGGGCTAAGATACTAAGGAACTAGTTGTCTAGGCGTAGTGGCGCAGTGCCTCAGAAACAGTGCGGTTATGCTCCAGACATGACAAAATAATATTATTTCATAGCGTGGTAAATGTGCAAGTCACCTGTAGCCACCACAAGTGACTTGCACACACCACAGATTACTTGTACATTTGCCACGCAGTGAAACAAAATTATTTTTGTCTTCTTCGGAGCTTAATCGCGCTGTTTCCGAGATTTTTGGATAAGTTACAGAGGGCTTTAGATGACAGTCATTCTGGACCAAGGCTTCTCCCTATCACTTCATTGAACGTGCAGAATTGCTCATGCGGGGCGGGTATCTAGCGACCTACTGTACACACAGAGAAGAAAAAAGCATCTAAGTTCTTGTCTTACATCGGGATTTTGGATAAATCGGCTAAATTCCCAAAAAGTGCACTTTTCCTATAAAATATAGTATTTTAATTTTAAATTAATCCACTGCTCTCTGATATCTACATTTCCAATCATTAATTAGGCTTATTTTAGGCATCCCACACATACATGTATGTAGTTGACAGCATGCTTACCATCCCATGCAGGGTCAGGTGACTCACTGTTTCCTCCTGACCACCTGTTTGAGGTGGAGCTCACTCTCTGCTGCCACAATAGGCAGCTCGTTCTTCAGGTGGTATGAGATAAGGTGGCTTATGCTCTCAAATAACATGTCCTTGGTTCGGACCTGCGTGGAGGGCGAAGAGAAGAGATGGAGAGATCAATTCGTTCAGAGCTTTTCTAATCTATTAAACACACACACACACTATTAAACACACGTCAGTATTCACCCCTTTCGCACACAGATTCATACACTGATGGCAGTGGCTTCTGTGCAAAGTGGCAAGCTGATCAACAGGAACAGACACACACACGCGCACAGATAGAACAGCCATTAGGAGCAATTTGGGGTCCAGTGTCTCATCCGAGGACCCTTCTAAATATTTTCACAATTTTTTTTTCTTCATATATGACTAGCACTAACACTGACAACTGGCAAACATATCTTGGTAAAATGTTTTTGCTTGCTGCTGACTCACCACTCCCTCTGGGTCCACCAGCAGTAGGTGTTTGGGCAGACCACAGTGCATGCCAGTTAGCACATACTGTCCTGGGTTGGTGGTGCTCTCCCGAACCAGGAAGTCTCCATCCCTCACCAGGAGTCTCTCTGCGTCCCGTCGGCTCATGCGGCTGTGGTACCACGTCTCCCGGCGGAGCTGTTCCTCATTTGGGGCCACAGGTGCTCGACGTCTTGGGGGGCTGGGCCACTGGTCCTCTGGGACCCGCACTCCTCCAGCCGCTGCCAGCATATTAGACGCAGCAGCTCCACCACAGGCCTCGTGGAGCTTCAGGGCATCCTCGAAAGGCCCTACAGGGACAGTGATGTTTAAAAAAAAAAAAGTGTGGTCACTCTGATAATTTCCAAACACAAAAAGTTTATTTATTGTCAGAAAGTGTAGTGCTAATTCTCAGGACTTACTCATGTCAAAGAGGTCCTTTTTCGGACTGTCTGGTGCCTTGGCCCCTCTGTGTCCTTCGGGCCCTCGTGAATCCAAGTTTTCCAGACTCTGGGTGTTGACATACTGATGCTCCTCATAATCTTTGCTGCCTGGTGGCTGACCGTCAGCACACAGGTAACCATCTGATGTCAGACCTGAAAAAAACACACAAGTTCTCAATACACTTCAGACTTCTGGTTGCACATGCTGCATGTGTGTGTGAGTGTGGACATATGCCTGCATTTAAGTATGAGAAACATTTTTGTGTATCTTGTTTTTGGCTCCCTCTAGTGGTTGATATCACAGCTTGAAATACTGAGCTCTGTCAGACACCACAGTATGTATGTGCCTTTTTTCAGGTATTAACTGAGACTATTAAAGCACTTGCAGTTTTTGTGAAGTCGATATATGTTGCTAATTATACAATTTTAGATTAATTGTATAAAGGCATCAACAAGAGGGCAGCTACATGGTTACAGCGCTCGTCACATGGTTTGATTTCCTCCCTATTTGCTTATTTCTCATGTGCCTTTTCATTAGCGACAATCTCTCAAAAGTGAGTGTTTAATGCAGATCTCCACCATTCAAAAAAATGTGTGAACCATTATATTCTTAAGTTCAACCTGGTACTGCAATTTAATGATTATTCTCTTACTATTGTGACTTTCCATACTTTGAACTACACTAATCTAAATGGAAAATGATGAAAATAAATGTATGTGAATGAAATTTTCATTGATTAAAAAGTGTGGTCAATTAAGTTGTAGCAAATCAAACTTTGTCATCTATATTCTGACCACATAAATTTTTAAAATGGCTGTAAAAATAATGCCGAGAACATTAAATGATGGATTCATCCTGACATATTGAGACCATTGCAGAAACCTTTGCAGAAAGTACACAATGTTTCCTGAAAAGAATGGTGTGGTCTGCAATAAAACTCCTCCACAAAGTTAATAAAAATCACTTTTTCAAGATTAACTATCGTAACCTTCCAAATGGAATTTGGAGAATCCTGTGGACGCTCCAAGTCTCCCTCCTATCAAAGATGACAGGCAACTTGAAC
>JAQLOL010000020.1:19588570-19606602 GCA_029783665.1 Naso thynnoides
TTGGCAGACACAGAACCTGATAAAAAGGAAGTGTAAAGGAAGAAATTAATATTAAGAATCATATTTGTGTCTTTCCCAGCAGAGGAGTGACTCCTTGTCTGTGTGTAAGTGAGAGCAAGAGGAAGAAAGAAAGAGCCACAGAAACACAAACAGAGAGAGAGAAAGAGAGAGCTGTGTGCTATCGAGGCTCCACTGATTAAAAATGGCACAGCGCAGCAGAAATCTACTGTCACTTTGACACTAATACATGCAGCACGTACTCCTCCCTGCATAGATTTACCACCGAAACGGATGTATAGCACTGCTTTAGCTTTCGTGACATACATCTCAAACATTAGCCCTCATGGGCCATCTAAAATCATCACGGGTCACCTTCAGAAAAGCTGTTGAAAGCTTAATCTGACAACTATCATGACTAAGATATCAATCAAATATTAAAGCAACACTTGTTATGAATCTATGACAGTCCTGCATATACGTACTCATCACTGCACTCCTCCTAGACTGATTTCAACCGTCCTCTTCCACATCACATGATGCAAATGACTGTGATTAACTTTAATTGAATATAGGAATGAATAGTGCCTGTATAATGCCATTAGAATGTGTGCTTGAAGCCCCAGCCTGGGCTAATCAAGAGCCATGTCATTAGTTTGAGGAGGAGGAGAGGGAGGAAGAGCGGTGCAAGAGGGGAGGAGGTGAACAGGCGTAGGGGGGATCGCTGAGGAGAGATCATTGACATTGACGTCAAGCAGTCTGCTTGGGATGGTAACCCTTTGTAAACACAAATCACAAGTTCAAACTGATGGAGACATCTCCTAAGAGGACAAATCTGCCTTTTTTAAAATTTAGAATCACTCTCTTCTCTGTGGTGGGACAACTAAACATTCACTTCTTTATACAGCCTGATCTTATTTTCAATAAAAAAACACAAAGAATGTGTGTACTTTTTGTTACTCAAGCACACTACAACAGTCCTCACTATGCTTAAGATTTGGGATTCACTGTGTCAAGGGATTTTGAATCACATTTTAGGGATAAAATCAGTGTTTACATGAATGTAAACAGTCACAAAACCACACAAAGAACACCACTCCCACAGGCTTACAGTGGAAGCTCACAAGCAAACAGAGGTTGCACTATAAAAACAGATGGTTATTCTTTTTAAGTATAGCATGTGATGCATAAACAGTGCAATAAAATAAGATCCTGGCTGCAGTCTGCGGACATAATTTCACGGTTTATCTTTCTCCACCCTGACGCCTGCGTGCTATCCTGACGCAGTCCCCCTACCAGCCACACCAAGCCATCTATCTGGATTAAATTATGTATTCCCCAGCCCTCACCACATGAGCTGCATAACAAACTGCCTGGCACTGTGGTGTCCTTTTGTTTCCCACTTACAGCAACCTTTAAGTAGAGTCATTAATATTATGGGACTCACTGATTCCTGTATGTAGTTAATTACTATCTGAGCAACAGAAAATAAAAAGAGTTTTGTCCTTTAGTTGTACACACTTTCAAAACAGAGTATGCATTTACAAAAAAGTGCTCACAGACTCACCCTGACTATGTAAGAGGCCCCCGGTCCTGCAATCATCTTGTCAGGGTGCAGCCAGCCTTGTGAGGGTTTGTGGATGAAGCTGCCCTTCTGGGTGAAGTCCTCTCCCCCCAGCCACATGCCTTCCACTCTCGTCCTGCGGTTTGCTCCTGACCTGGAGCTGCTGGAACCGCCAGGGCTCGCCATGGCCTCTGTGGCCCCAAATCCGTGGCCCCCTGGACCGGCAGAGTTGGCCGCTGCAACTGCTCTCTGCCCTCGAATGGCCTGCAAGGAACATGGGGTGACACACACGGGGTCACAGGAGTTAAGCACTGCTGCGAGTCTGGCCACTGGGCCGCTGGCTGAGGTCGCACCACTGACACTGTGTGATGATGAAGAAAGAGGGACAGGGGCACGGGAGGGAGCTGCTGCTGCCTTGCCCGAGTCCTTGCTGGAGCTGGAGCTGGAGCTGGAGTTAGACGGGCTCCGGCTGAGCAGAGAGTTGGAGAACTTCCACTGGGGCATCTTAGGAATGAGCATGCAAAAGGTAGTGGTGGCATCCTGGTCCCCATCCAGGCAAGGGGAGTCGGCCAGGGCTGCAGCCCCAGCAGAGGCAGATGGTCTGGCACTGGGATCCAGAGGAGGCAAGGGAGGCAGGGGAAGGCTCGGGGTGGAGGAGGGTACCACCGGTGTGGCCACAACTTTGCCGCTCATGGCTAAGCTCTGCATCAGGTCGTCGGAGGAGGTCACAGACTCGTTGCGAAAGCGGTCATACTTTGGCTTAAGGAGCATGCCCGGAGGAGCCGCCTGAAGCAGGAGCTGAGAGGGGGGATGACTGTCGGAGGATGAAGGGGGGGGGAAGGGGAAAGGGGAAAGGGGAAGGGGGAGAGGTGAAATGGAAGAAGGGGAGAAAACTAGAGAGATAATCTTCCAAGTGGAGTCCTATATCCTTATCAACTGAATGCTGTTTGGTCCCTTTCCGTTCACACGCGCACACACACGCTGTCCCACTCTCATGCCACTCTCCTCTGTGTCTGAGCTGGCCTGCTTCCTTTCACTGCCTTAGGCGAGCTCACTCGGATGCTCCCAGTCTCCCTCTCCCTCTCTCTCTCTCTCTCTCTCTCTCTCTCTCTGGATGATGTCATTGAGTCTATTAGCCCTGCCCTGCCCGGCTGCTCTCAGACTGAATTAGCTAAAACACATCTGCCTAAACCTCCTTGTTTTGCTCTCTCTCTCTCTCACACACACACACACAGAAAACACACAGGCACACACACACACCCTACAAAGCACTTACTTTTTCGATATAAACGATATTCTGCAAATGATTAACCTCTGACTGTGCACGTCATCTTCAGGCTATTTAGCAGTCATGTTTCAAATCCCAAACTTAACAACGCTGTCAACGTGTAAACTGTGACAAGTTAAAAAAAAAAAAATCAAAAAAAAAAAATCAAAAATCAAAAATATTAAAATCATAGATAAGATTCCATTACTAAGGGCTACTTAAGGCAAAGTCAGCACTCTTGACAAATAAGCCAGCATTTTTTGGTTATAGCAAGGAACAAACCTGCCTTAGGTCCCTCTTTTTAATATATTTTGTCCTTTTTTTTGCCAATCAGTTTATTTCATTTTTTTATTTTTTACTACAACTTCCTTTTTTTAAGAAGACTCTGCCATAATTAGTTTCAGTTAAGGTATGTTAGTCATGTCTAGAAGGGTCAAAATGCACACAAGAATATTCTATTGAATGTGCACAAAAACTAACACTGTGATTTAGTAGTAAAAACCAAACTAAAACACTGATTGAGAATGTGAGTTAAAACAAGAATGAATCTCTCAAAATGTGTGTGTGTGTGTGTTTGTATGTGTGTGCCTTGCGTGTGTGTGTCCAAGTGTTCTGTCCCATTTGTCCTGGAAACAGACAAAAATTTCAAGTCAATAAAGGCAACAATGTAGCCAAACTCATAAGGGACAATGAGTCTAAAAGCATCCACCCAGTCCCATCTGTCTGAATTCTCATCCCAACTTCACTCCCTCCCCAGAGAGCAATCAGCCATCTCAGCACGGTCCTTTTAGCTCCTTCATGCTGTTTAGCTCCCTCACCATTCCTTTTCATTCCTCGTCTCTAGTCAAGTCACTTCCACTCGTATTCTGATTCTCTATTTTTCCATCTTCCACAAATCTGATGTAAGATGTGCATCAGAATTCAGGATTCTCACAATGTTAAATGTGGAAAACAATGTGGGTTAAGAGGCATTTGTGGTGTTCAGATCATACACACAGGTGGAAGAAAATGCATTTGGAAAAGAAAACTAAAAGCTCAATATCTTTTATCCTGTCAGGTATGCTCCACCATAGCCACAGAGTGATTTGGAAACATAAATAAGAGAAAAGTGACAGTAAATGCTAAAAGAACAAATCAAGATGCCTTGATAGTAAAAAACAAACATCTGCAGATACACACAGATGTGAGCAACATCTGCTTGGACTGTGAAATAACAGTCAAGGTCATCTGTTAAACAAAAAAGAGGAGTAAACTGCTGACTAAACAAAGCCACCTACACAATCAAGGGAAGGCTCATAATGTCCCTGTCGACTGTTTAAATTCAATCGAGTAAGTCGCTACAGTTTGGTTCGCCCCATAATTAGTTTGAACAGCAGTGTAAGGTAAAGTTGCTTGTCTAATAAAATGTAACTAAAGAGCAACAACAGTAAATAATGTACAAATAGTAAACAAACAAACTATGCTGACTAAGATAAATTTAACTCTACTCTACTCTGAATACTGCAACATTATGACACTGTGTGCAAATTATTTAGAAACTCATGAGGAGTTGAAAGCTTACCTTTATGTCAGCCTTTGAGGAGAAAGCAGATGAAAAGAAGCTCCAGTCCGGTGAACTTCTGACGTCTTCTATGAGTGAAAAGCAATGTGTTTGCTTCAACAATCACAGTACAAGGAATTGCAGTTATGGTCGAATGGGAGAATAATTTAATGTCAGTGGTCATGAGACCACATTACAACCAATCACGAACTGAACAACACACTGACAAACCACTATCAGAAATGTTACCACTGCCATCCCACCTTCCTCTAAACAGCCAATCAATCGCTATAACCTGTTAGTAGAGAAAGTTACTGATAAACCAGATGGGATCAATGCATGTTGACAGATGCACAGGAAGTTGGCCTTCTTCAGTACGTCCTGTCCCCTTTTCTGCTAAAAACAAATAGCCTGCCTGATCTGGCAACATACTCTGCACAAAAGTTTAACTGATACGGAGCCACATCAAATTTAAGTGTTTTTAAAACTAAAAGATTAAATTGCAAGCATTAATGATAGTACAAGGTTTAACTGCCATTAATGACAATAGATTACATTATTACATTTGATGCTTCATAACAAGTTCAATCATTACACTGTTTTTCTCTGTATGTGAAGAGTTAACACCTTCTGACTTTAGCAGCTTGCATGTACAATTGGAGCAATTCACGCTGTGAATACACCTCCACTCATTAGCAGACATTACCTTGACAACAGTAATTACAACTAAGAACAACAACACAGGCTGCAACACAAAATGTTTAAACAGTCCTGACTGGTTAAAATGTAAAGGGAGAGAGTTTATTTTCATTGCACTTATAAATTATTGACCAAGAAAAGTCATATATTTATGTGAAGAGAGAGGAGGTGACTGATGCATTTCTTAGTGTATAACCTATTATGATGTCAGAACCATTATTATTATTATTATTATTATTATTATTATTGTTGTTGTTGTTGTTGTTGTTCAGATATGACATCGTTTTCACTATTTTCTTTATCTCAAAACAGTCGGCAACATCAATAATACAAACTCTTTTTCAATAAGACCTACTCCAAGATAAAAATATGAAAGCTAATTTTCCTGGGTTTTTTTAAACAGCCAGTGTGGTCAGGAGAAACTATCTGCTAACATTTTTCTAGTGCATATAATTACTAGACCTATATGCTGCTCCAAAAATGCAATCCAAATGAAAGTTTCAATCAACAATTTGGTGGCAAAATTAAGAGAAACTAAAGCAGCTGCAAAATATGACAATGTGTGTAAATACATTAAAGCTGGTAAATATCGTGAATGATGCCAATTTTAAAACTTGGCTATGTATTTATAGCTATATTTCTAAAACCCTCAATTCCTAAAGTAGCACCAACGTTTTTAGACATTTTCAAACATAATTTGCAGTTCCATCGCACATACAGGCCTACCTGTAGTAGGCCTAGTCCATATTTTAGCTTTTTATTAATAACAAACCCTTGGTAGAGCTTTGGAACCACCACTTGGTGCCTTCTGCCTTTCACCCTTAGCAATGGTTTGCCTGCGCCTCCTCCTGCACATCAGGGACGCGCGCAGGCGGAGTCTAAACGTGGGAATTACGAGGTGAAGAGTTCTCACTGAACAGCTCTTCCGCGCACTCAAAACTAATTGAAGACCGACCAGAGACGTTTATCAACGTATCAGATACTCCCCGTTCGAACACCTAAGTCGTATTTAATCTCCATAGCACGAAACCAAAATTTGAGATAGTAGTTAAAAAATGTGTGTTTTTTTGGACAAGGAAAACAGCCACAAAGGCACAAGCTGTTGCAAACAGTGCTTCCTCGTTTCGGGGGTTGAGCTTCCGCGATCGAAGGCATCATCTTGTCGTGCATAGACGATCTAAGCAGATGGGAAGTCCGCGTGCTGCTGCCTTGACCAATCCGGGGAACGAGGGCAACCGTTGGGGTTTGAATTGTCCTCCGAAAACAGCGGCAGATGACAGCAGCTTGTTGCTCTCTAAGTTACTAGTTGTGGGGTTTCTGAGCTATAGCTACTTCACATCGTTCGAAAGCGGCCTTTTCTGCTTCAGCTTTGACCGCTATCATTATTTGAAAATGTCGAAAAAGCAGATTTACTATTCTGACAAGTACAACGATGAGGAGTTTGAGTACAGGTATGGTTAACGTTAACGTCTCCTACTACCAACGTTGTTTTCACATCAGTTAGCTTAACGTCAAATCACAGTAATATTGGCTAACGGTAGGTATGATAACGTACGTGGCTCAAAATAACGTTAACGTCAACTGGAAACTTCATATTGATATGGCTGATTTACTATTAGACAGTAACGATACCCAATATGCAACATTAGTTTTGCTTTACATTAAACTTCGTACAACGCTAAAGCAGTGACGCTACAACCCCTGGTCCATTAACAGCTAACTGTTAGCTAGCTTTGATAACTGCTAACGTTACCTCGATTAAGCTAAGTTTAACGTAACGTTAATGCTGAAATTGGTTTGTTTAAAATGTGTAGAGAATGACGTTTTTAAACTAACCGCAAATGTAATGTTACGTTACTGTAAAAAAAAATATTGCTAACACTGAGTTAAGGCTCAAGTTTAACGTTTCCTATAGATGACTTAACTGAAATTGTCTTGATAAACGTTAGCATTAAGTTATCAAAGGGCCGCCCTTGTGTACAATATGTTTTCTAGGCCATTCTTGACCAATTTTTCTATTTTCCCTCAGGCATGTCGTGCTTCCGAAGCAGCTGTCCAAACTGGTGCCCTCCTCCCACCTGATGACAGAAGACGAGTGGAGGGGACTCGGGGTGCAACAGAGTCAGGGCTGGATTCACTACATGATCCACAAACCAGGTGAGTAACCACCATAGGTATAATGTTACATTTTTGAAATCTAAAGTAGTGCTCTCAAGCCCTTTTGTATGTTGAAAAAACTATTATCATTTTAATTATTCTTAATAGTTATGAAGAGGTGCTTTTTTTATTGTATATAAGAGATGAGAGAAACAGTCTTCATTAGTTACTCAAGTGCAGTAATGCATTGTAATGTTCAGCCAAAACAATTGTATGATTTTAGTAGTTTTGATTTGTCAAATTGAATGGGTGAGTCCAAAGTTGCAGTATTGTTTGAACAAAATTCCCCTTAGGGTTACAGTATTACACTGCAGTTCATTAAAAAAAAAAAAAAAAAAAGCTGTCTAGAGAAATCCACGGAGCAGCTTCAGAACAGATTTTTGCGTGAAAGAACCACCGTCCCCTAAATCAGTGGTTCCCAAACTCGGGGCCGTGGCCCCCTGGGGAGCCACAAGACACAGAGAGGGGGGCCATGAGATGCCTTCCAAAAAACAAACAAATTAAAACAAAAAATTATAATGGCATATTTAACCCATTATTGTACAAATTCTGGTTATGTTCTTTCTTAAAATACTCAAAAATAATATTATTGCGATTGGGCTGTTGTTCTTTTGTTTTATATTGATGCCCACGTAGACCTAATAGTGAGTTTGCGCAACTGTGTACAACGTTATATGCCACCTCCAGGGTCGATAGGGGTCCCCAGTCTTTGGCACTGTTATTTTGGGGGCCGTGGCCTGAAAAGTTTGGGAACCCCTGCCCTAAATTACAGACCACCAGGATTTAGACTTTTTCATGACAAGTATATGGACAAGAGGAATGACTACAGGGACCAATAACTCTAGTTTTACAACAGCTGCATGTCAGGGTGTGAACGTTTTAATAAAGTAGTCATGAAAAATATATGAATGTGATGAAAGTTATGTGCACATGGACCACGGCTATGTTGCATGACACTGTATGGTGTGACCACTGTACTGTGAATGATCCTGACAGATGCCTCTTCTTTGCTTCACTCTCCAGAGCCACACATACTGCTGTTCAGGAGACCTCTCCCAAAGGAATGAATGGGAACCATCTTTAAAACGCTTGCTATCACCTTTGCTGATTTGTATGGTCTTGGGACCATACATCTCTCCTACTTACATCTCTACATGTGTTCTAATGTATTGTGTAGAAAACCTATAGGTTTTTTTGTGTTTGTTTGTTTGTCTTTCTTTCTTTGTGAATTCCCTCAGTTTTTTGAGGTAATGAGAGGCAGATAGCTTGACTCCAACTGTGACATAACTTTACTATCAGTATGAAGGTGGAAGTTTTCCTGTCAATTGTACATTTTAATCCATTTTTTAAAATGTCTCGATGCCATTTTGTCATGATTGATTCATTTACTCTGTGGTCATACAAGCGCAGGGTTTTTATTTTTCTCCTGTCCACGATTTTTTCCAAAAGAGCTTTCTTTGTTTGAACATTTCCTGTTCTTTAAACTTATGTTTGTATGGTGTACATAATATTATTTCTAGATATTATACATTTTGACCTTGAGTTGTGCCTAATTCAGCAAGTTGTTTGTTGCTGAAAGAACAAATAAAATGTACTTCATGTATGTTTTCACAAGAATATTGTTTATTTTACCAGCACACAGAATTCTTTTTCTTTAGTTTTTAGGGGGTGGATGTGGTTCAGTCTGAAACATTGACAACTAGTGGAGTAACAAACTCTGAGTGTCTGATGCCCAGGGAGTAGGCTGGTGCACGTGCTTTGTGAACTGTCACTTTCTCTGGGTTATAAGTTCCAGGGCCGGGTTTCCTGGTGGCATCTCTGGGTAAGCTGTGACGTCCCAGCATGGAATATGCTGGCTGACGGGGTAGATAAACATTTGGGTCCGTGCTGTTGTACCTGCAAGGCCCTGGTGTCTTGGCCAAATCCACAGATGGTCCCCCTGTGCTGTAGCTGCCTGACACGGTGTAGCTTGCACTGGCTGGTTTGTTGGGGACTTGAGGGCCGATGAGTGGAGGGAGACAGTACTTGTTAGGAGCAGGGACTGAGTCGGTGGTCCGGTAGTGTGTGCGGGAGCTCATTGTGTAGGATGGGGCTTTGCGCTGGAGGTTGCAAGGTGGAGCTTTCTCAGGGCTGTATGCACCTGGACCTGGCGTGTGGAATAGCTCCTCTAGTGAACAGAAAACGGTTAAATAATATAAACAGTCAACTCAAAAACATATGTTAAAGTGTGTAGACTTGGCGGGAGTTCACATTGTCAGTTATAACATCTGACTCTTGAGCTCAAGAGGTAGTGTCAAAATCTGGTGTTTTTGTACAAGGGTTTATCCTTTCAAGATAAAGGATCTATTAGTTTGGTTGTAGTTTCAAATTTATCATTACAACGTAATTTTTTCAGTAAAACAATAAAAACTTACTTTCTGGTTTCATTCGGCCCAGCATTGAGTATGAAGGTGTGCCGTTCCTTCCAAATCGAGTCATTTTTGCATCAATATAATACCGAGGCCCTGGACTGGAGTCAACACAGTACACTGCAGGGCAAGGAAACACTTTTGATCAGTCCAATACAATGTCTCCGTCAGTTTGCTTTGATCATGCATTGCTTAAATTTTATGTTCCGAGGTTTAAAATGTACTTTTTTAGGCTCCTGAAGGTGGGCATGCCAGGAAGAGTTTGAGATTAGATGGACTAGATGAGCACAAGGTGAGAAATGACAGAATAATGAGGTATTGTTTCCCCCTACTGGCTCTAGTTTGACATTACATCATGTAGAATGTTAACCTCTCAGTGACTTAGGTTCTGTGATGTATTTGAGATGAAATCATTCTAAAAGTATGGACACATTAATAATTGTAATTATATAGGTTATTGCACATAAAAAGCCGTGATAAGGCTCTGTAGGTGCCTGTTCTCCTAGTTTATTCTTATCGGTAACTGGATTTATTGCTTTGACCAAGACAGTATCAAAGCTTTTATTTATAGTAATAAGTGTTATTGATCAGTAATAAGTGTTTCCTCTGTAGCTACGCAGCTTTATGATCATCTAAAAGCTTGAGATAAAAAGACGGACTCACTGTTGTCACTCATCCTGCCATGGAAAGAATAGGCAGGACTTGTTGGCTTGGTGAAGTCATGGCCAACATATCCAATGGTGGGAGGAAGCCCATAGCGTCCAGGTCCTGGCCCTAGAATCACAGGAAACACACACACACACACACGTAGAATGTGTTATGAAATACAGGTATACTGCACAAATGCAGCTTTATGTGCAAAAATAAATATTCCTGTGCAATTAAGTATATTTTTCATCATCAGTTTAATTAATATGTCATGTAAACTGACATTCAAATTATATAATTCTGCATAGCTCTGAGATAACAACCGCCATCTGATAAAGTCCATTATGAGAGGCTCTAAATGCATAAATCTGCATCATCGTCGCTTTGCTCAGAAACCTTACAACTGGCAGCCAATTAGCCAAGAGCTGACTGCATCTGATTATTGATCGATAGCTAGATAAGGTGCAGCACACACGAAGACACAACCTAAAGCAAAGCATTACATCAGCACACAAGTGTTTGGGGGCATGAGCATGAGCATATTTCACAGAAAGGAGCGAGTCCTGGCAGGTCTGTACACTGAGATATCCTCTACTCTGCTCAAGTTAGTGTTCCCTGTTTTGAAGGTATGAAATCACCAAAAATGCACAGGATCTATATTTGTATACACCTGGGGTAACCCTTTGTAAGAGCTCATCTTAAGGGAACTTACCTTTTTCTCTTCCCGCAATTAATGGGTATTTTTTCTCCATTTCACTCATGGCAGAAGCGATAGATGCGTCATGAATCCCTCAGTGGTGACAATTCTATAGATATAGTCACACAGTGTGTTTGTTAAAGAAATGATAGACAATTCTAAAATCAAAAACTTCAAGACACATATCCACAGGTAATTCCCCCTTTCAGCCAGCAACGAGGAAGACTGAAAGTGCATACTCTGAAATTCAGTCATCAGATGAGCATCAGAGGAGCACCTTACTTCCTAATTCGTGTCCGTCCTGGTGGTCTTTCTTCAGATATGAGTATTGTTGCCCTTGGATCTAGCATCACCCACGGCCTGGCTGACAGTGAAACCCAGAACCCTGGATGATCCTGAGGCAATCCCTAATTTCCTCTGAAAACAATCACGAAACCTGAGACATAAAATGCATATCAAAGTGTCAACAGCAGAGCCGACTCTACCCTGGATATGGTTTTATCTATCTGCCTGTTTGTCCCTTTGTCTGAATGCTCCATCTGTGGTGGCTCGGACAGGTGAATAGCCCTTCCTCCACAGAGGTGGATGTATAGGTGCACTCAGCTGCTACTTAGGAACAATGTCATCACTCCGATTCACTCTCATGTAACGCTAGCTCCCCCCGCAAACCATGAAACCAAGATCCCCCTCTCCCTCCTTTCTCTTTTCACTCTTTCTGCTCATCGCAGTGTGGAGACGCAATATCACTCTTCAGCCATGCATGCAGCTGCAACAAAGACGGCTGCGGATTGTTTGCTTCAGCCAGGCCCCCCCGCACTGCTGGCTTGTGGCTACAGGATCAAACGGATTTTCCATTTAGACTGGAGAAATAAATCCTGCTGCATCTGTGTACAAAACAAAACTTTACCTCCAGGTAAAAGTTATGAAGCACATGCACATTACTGCCTTGAAACTGCACATAATGTTGCACCTATTTTCCTCCCCTGAGCACAGACATAAAGGCCCAGCACAGATGCAGGGTCAGATGCAGTGCAGCACACCTGGAGCAGTTACAGACTCCATTGAAGTGCCAACATACAACCCTCTGGTTTCTCGACTTTAACTTAAGGTCAAACCGATTAACCAGATGCAGTTACAGTTTAGCCCTCTTTGATCTCCTCTAATTCCAGCGATGATTTGTAGTTTTGAAGGACTCGTTAAAAGGCCTGAGCTGCCAGAGGCCACAGTAACTGAGGGGGCTGACAAGTGACATACGCAGAAACCAAACATTAAACTTTAACAGGCTCGGGCTCTCCTGGGCCACTGCTTTGGTAACCCGAATCTGTTGTTAGCAGTTACACAAACACACACGGTTAAACATTCAGTCTTTATAGATTTTATACAGTGTGTATAAAACTGTTACACACACTACACACACACACGTTCATGCTCGCTGTCTCCAACACAGAGGCGCTGCCAGGGATCAGAGTCAGTTATCAAAGCAGAGGGCCCTCTGAAACAGCAGGCTTGTAATACAGCTCAGTGCTGACAGGAAACTAGCCTTTCAAAGGAAATGGAGCAACTGAGCTTTCATAAACAACTGCACTGCAGCTCCTGATACACGTACTGTGCTTCATCTGCAGGGATCATGCTGTTCTAAAAAGTTATTTCAAAGTATTTCGGTAATGCTTTCGATGAAGCTTGTCTCTATAATGCATTATAACACATTATGAACACGAATAACACTGTATCACAATATGAACATATTTATAATACATTACATAAGGAGGACACAGAAGGCATGACTAAACCAGGCAACTCAGTTTAATGACTGGACACATGAGCAACTCCTGTCTGCATGTTAATCACAGCGTGAAACCTGAGAGCAGTGTTGTATATTAACAAAGTAGAAATATTTTGTTATTGTACTTAAAGTGTAACCAAGCCCCCCCCCCAAAATTCTGGCTGAAGTGCCTCATTCCTGAAATACAAAAAAAGCATCTAGAATCCTCTGATTGCCTGGCAACTGATCTCAGCCTGAAGATAGTGTCTGGTACTGGTGACATCACATTTCACCTTATCAGCCAATTAAAATGCATCAAAAAATTGCCTTGCATTAGCAGCGTTTCAACCAGTAGATGGAAGTCACTACACACATTTGTAACGTAACATGAAAAAGTCAGTAAATTTGCACTAAAATGTCAAGATTAAGACCTGAATCAATCAAAAACACTAATAAATACTTCTTAGCCTCGATTTCCAGCTGAAAAAGTGGTTAAGGGGTTTAGTTCCTCTTTAAGTTTTTTTGGGTGGGGTGGGGTGGGGTTTAATATCTGTTCTTTACTATTTCTATTTCTGTCGACTTTCACTTTTACTTTCATACATTTTCCAGAGAAAATGGATACTTTAACTCCATAACATTTCCCAAAAGTATCTTAGTTGCTGGTTACTAAATAAAACCAGAAGAGATTTGGTAGGCTACTTGTTTTGTTTTGGTGGCCAATAATGTTGGATCACAGCCTCCAAGAAGTTGGATCCAGGGTTAATCGTGTTAGGCGCAAGTACAAACAGGTGCTCTTTAGCTGCGGTACAAGTAATGAGTTGGTTTCTACTTTGGGTACTGCTGTAATCTTGTTTCATGTTTGATTTTAAATCATTTTGCTGTTATGGTGTAGAAATAGTCATCCAGTTGCAGATTTAGCCTGAGCTAAACCTTTGCCTGTTGTGTTCAAATCAGGCCCATGGGGGTTTAGAAATTTAGAAAGCTTTTTGAAAGCGCTTTTTTATATCACTTTATTTCCATTTAGTTTTATGACTGACATATTCTGTCCTTATGTGGATCAGAGGCTACATAAATTAAGAATAAATTTTTTAAAAAAACTCAAACTTGTCTGCTTCATACATGTACTTATTACTTGTACTTGTACTTGTGATTCTTAAATACCAGCAACTTTAAGACTTTTACTCAAGTAATATTGTAGCAGGCGACTTTTACTTACCAAAGTTATTTTCCAGTAAATTATCTTTACTTTTACTCAAGTATGGCTTTTGAGTACTTCACACAAGACTGCCTGAGAGTGTAAAGGGAACAAAGCCAAGTACTCGAGTTGTATACAAATTTTATTCTCATTTGTTTTTAAAAAGCACAATATTTGATATGAATAGGGGCTACATTTCATCCAATTTGGTACATTTACAGAAATTCAGAACTTCATTCTTGATTTTTAAGTTGATTTCTTCACGAATCAAAAAATTTAACAAAAAACAAAATAGCTTATGAACTGTACAATCAAATCTCAAGGTAGGTAATGTGAACAGTGACTTGAGAACAGACGATGATTCCGGAAACATTTGGGCTGCTGCGTCCAACAGAGGACCAGTGGTCGAAAAGACTCGTATCTTGTCACTGTAAAGTTTGTGGTCTGAGCTGGAGGGAGACCGCTGCTGCATACGTCTCCTTCTCTTCACTTATGTTTCCTGTCAATCTCTACCGCGCTGTCAGGAAAAAAAGCCCAAGAAAAATCTTGAAAATGAAAAACATTTAAGCTTATGTTTCTGTAAAGCATATGGTTAGCATATGTCTTTTTTCCAGCAGGAACCAGCACAGGAATTTCATCAAACATTTCAAATAATTGGATTAAAGCTTGCTATAAAAGAAAAAAAAAACTTTGACAGCACATATATTTTGTTTGAACTCAGAGAACCACAAGGGCAAAAAGTCGACTGTATGGGCAAGCAATGAACAAAAAAAAAAAAAAAAAAAAAAGATATGACGTCTAGCTACAAATAAATACCACAGATAGAAAATATAACAAAATATTTTGCTTAAGTCAGGTGTAATTACAAACATAAATACTTGATTATTTCTTCTAGTGATTATAAAGGCAGTACAGTGAATAACAAAAATGCTATGGTGCCTATTGGTGACTAGGAGTCTGGAGGAAGGAAAATTAAAGTCTGGAGGACTCTAGCTTAACAGCGGTCATCCACAGTCGCATTCAACCACACACACAAACGTTTAAATGCATCCACGCAGACTCCATTCAGAACAGCTTGTAACACACGCTCGCACACAAAGTCACACTCTCATTCTCCAGACTCCACCATCTCTTCCTTTCAGGCTGAGCAAGTCCCGAGTCTCTCTTCTCTTTCCATTCACTAGCATATTCACAAGAAATGTACAATTTGGAGGTGGGTATGGCTTCCCTCTGTGAGCGTTTCTGAGGACGACAAGAAAACAAGACACTTGCACTGTAAGATCAACTGTAAAATTCTTTCACTGCACAATATAAATATGTACTCTGACTCTGTGACGAAATAATATTAACAGTTGAACGGCGGGCGAATGTTTCTTTTTATCTGACATTATCCCCAGGGAAGAAGCTTCATATTTGCAAATAATTACCCATAAATGCTACAACTTCTGACCCAATAATATAGCTGTGTACATAAGGAGATTAAGTCTCAGTCATTTTCTGCCCCAGAGCAGCTTGTTCTAAGGACAAAGTAGGCTAAATTCTTCCTCACGAGTCATATGAATGGTTTGTTTCCGTATTAGGCCACACTGTTGCACTGGTTGACACATTACCCTCATTCAGATAGAAACTGATACTGTAGTTTATTTTGCATACCTCCCCCACACGTCTTCCTGCAGCTGTAAATATCACCTGATTGCCAAATGTGTATCCATCCATGTCTGAAAATAGTTCCAAATTTTCCATTAACCTTTACTTTGACTGATGTTTGCTAAAAGCTACAAACTGACTTTTTGTGACAGATTGCTATAGACAGGACAGTGATATCAGCAAGTTTCAAGAGATGGTCTTTTCTTGGGTTTTTTGACAGAGGAAAACATACAGAACAAGCGTTATGCATTTAATGAGAAGTCCGGGATTTGTTTTGTTTTTTGCAAATTTTGCCCTATACTAAGGATATTTTTGATCATGTGCAACATCCTCAGCATTATTATGATGAGCGGCACAGAGCTGGAGCATGTTGCTGATGATAGCTGAAAACCACGGAGGTGCATAGGCACTGAGACAGTGTCAAAAAACACAATAAAGACTCGTTTTGAAAAGATGAAAAACTCACAGAATGTCAAGAAGTGTCCTTTCATGTGCCAACACTAAATACAAAGTTACACAACAGCATACAATGGCTCTTTCAGGTGCTCCAGGAAACAAACAGCTGTTTCCAGGTCGTACGCTGTTGTTTAACTTTGAGTTTTATTGTCAGTACATAAGAGGACACAAATAAACATTTGGCAAGTTTCTCATCTTTTAAAACAAGTGTTTATTGTGTTTTTCGACAGATTGTCTCAGTGCCCATGCACCTCCTTTGTTTTTGCGGTGATGTCAGCAACGGGCTCAAGCTTTTAGCTCTGCGCCGTTAGTCATAATTATGCTGTAGAACATTGTATATGATCCTAAATGTCCTTAGTACACTGGTTAGTGTGCAGCAAAACAAACTTCTCCTTTAAGTGTCAGGCTAAACCCACTACAAACACACCAGAGATCCTTAAATCTTAAGTCTGATTAAAAAAACAAAACAAAACATGAATGAATAAACCAAACGGCTCGTACCATCGCTCAGGGGTGTTTTTTGTGTCCAGTGTGGGTAGCTGGGTGTCTGCTGACAGGAGCCCCTTCTGTTCTACATCCCCTCCATCTTCAGGAAGGTCGAAATGGGCTCCTCCATCTGCATCTGCAAGGAAAGGCTCCGAATCTGAGTCGTATTCATAGGAGTAGTAGGACACCTCTGCCATGGACCCCTGCTCCTCTTCACCTGCACAGATCGGGGGCGGGGTGAAAAGTGGAATCACATTAAACCAAACGAGAGTCAGTAGAGGATACACAATAAAAAAAGTACTTAAATAGGCTGCTGAAGGTTAAAAAACTGGAAGTTATGGAGACCTAAAGGTTCCTGGTGAAGTTTTTTTGACCACCAGTAGCGATACAGACTGTTGTTCATAAATGTGTCTTGTTTTGTCTAAGAATGCATATCTATAGAGAGGATCTGATCCACATTCCTGCCAATGCTTTTACTTTATTTCACTGATCTACAGATCACATTAACTCATAAAGAAATGCACTTAAGAATTGTTAAAGGCAGAGAAGAAGAAAGTCGCCGACAGTAAACATCTATGCAAACAGCAAGTTCAAACTTTTAAGAAAAATCACATTTGCAGGTTTTGTGTAAGGAAGAAAATGCATTTAACAACTTTTTGTTAAATTCGGGGAAACACACAGAGCCTCTTTGAGAGCAACACGCAATGTAAAAATAACTTTTAGTCATTCAAAAGGAAACTCCACAGGGCATCTTTAACATCATGTACGTCTAGAGCTCTCGCAGCAATACCCCATTGCAGACTGTAGGGGTCCCTCTCTGCTAAACATGTTGTAAACTCACATGCTACTTTAAAATCATACCTCTTGGATAAAGTTTCATTTTTATTACATGCTCATTTTACTGTGAATACCTACTATGAGTCCACTATAATCAGATGTTATTATGAAAAGTTTTTGGTACATAATGTTCAGTGCAGTCTAAACACACATCCACACAAATTATATCTAGACACTTGATTCCCACAGTGGGAAATTAAAAGTTCACATGCCTAAAGCACATGCATGTGAAGAAAAATGTTATCTCAAATGAAGCTTGCAAGTCTGTGTATCCGTTATACTGTATGTTGTCCTCTGGTACAAGTTCACTAATAAAGACAAGTCTGCACAGGGAAGCTAATTCCAAAGCTTCAGCTTCCTCCACTGTTCCAGTGGAAACTGTCATTTCCTTGGCACAGCCTGCCTCCACCTATTAGACTCTCTCTGTGCACTTAGTGGGCATGTCGTCAACATTCTAATGGTTTACAATGACAGTGTTTTCACAGCACTTATTCAATCTAATCATCCCACAGTTATCATATTGTAGCTGAGTGTGTCTGTGTGAGGGCTTGTGTGAACATGCAATATGTGTGTGTGTGCGCACGCATGTGCATATATAGATATATGTGTGTGTGTGTGTGTGTGTCCATGTGTGTGCATAACAACATTCCTGTGGTGAGTGTGAAGCGTTAG